>RHKH01000157.1:0-33802 GCA_009829795.1 Lasiodiplodia gonubiensis | reverse complement strand
CCCCCCCCTCCCAGCCCGCATCCCGCATCCTACGAATAAATTGCCAATAATTTTCCGTGCAACAACCGCTACAGGTTAGTGTTTTCCCATATATTTGGTGGCCAGTCTCGGTATCAGTAAGGCAGCGCAACAAGTCTCAGTCGACCACTGCAACCCTATCGCTTTTGGCGTAATGCCGCCATGGGTCACGAACTATCTTGCTCGATAAGCATGAGCTGATAGGAAATATTTCGGGGCCCGGCGGAAATCGGCCTACCAGCGAATATTGTGCGCAGCGGGACGCGTGTCCGGCAACTCTCAACGTAGGAGAAGCTAATGAAAGGCCACTCATCCGGGTGAAGATTCACAACACAGACGGTGTTTATCTCCGTTGCAAAGAGATGCGCTCCTTGAGGTATGAGTGAGCGGGACCCGAGTCGTCGGCACCAGGCCCCATCTGCAGCGCGATCCGATGGATTCGCAGGGTTTGCGAGCCCCGCAGCCCTTCATGTTGTCGTCAGCGAGTATCTTGGGAGGGCACAATCGGAAATGTCGGGTGTTCAGAGTTGGCCCGCCATCGAGGGCCGGCTCTGGGAAAAATGACAGGCTAACAAAACTCAACACAGAATAAAAGGCATTCGTGGCTGACAGCTGGACCAAACGGGTAATTGATTTCATGGAAGGGTATGCATACTCGGCCTGCAGCATATCACAAGCCAGAGGCTTGTCTTGGCTTAACGTTAATTCAAAGACGCACATCCCCGCTACCATCCTCTTGGCTTTTTCGCATCATTCGTTTTTCCCCGAGACTAAAATGTTATTCAAAGAAAAAGCGACTGTGTCAGATCCAGAAGCGAGCCCGACGTTGTGCGAGGGGGTACAGAACAGAGAAGACGCCCTCTCTGAGCAAGATTAGAAAGCGGGCAAAGCAGTGTTCCAAACTGAGGCAGTGTTCCAGCCTTTCATCGTAGCTCTGAGCGTTGCCTTACTTCCAGTCAACGTCATCGTTAGTCAGTTGATGACGAGTCGCGGTGGGGGCAGTTCCGGTGGGCCTATGGTCCGGCTGGGATGTCACACGCGCCGGAACAGGAACATTGGGTGTGCTCGATGTTGACACACCCATGTACGGCTGGGTGCTGATTTCCATACTGGTTCTGAACTTTGTCATCCAGGCCATGGCCGAGGAACGCAACGTGGCATATGCCGTTGCCACACACACCTTCTTCCACATTCTCGGCATGAGCATCGGCATCGCTATCGGCGGTGCCGTGTCTCAGAATTTGCTTCACTCACATCTCCCTGATGACCATCTACCACACAGTGTTGCGCATAATTTCGAGGGCTTCGTTGCGGTTCTGAAGAAGCTGCAAAAGTTATCGAGCGAGTATCAGAAATATACATCGGCGTATGCAGAAAGCTTTGGAAATGTACGAACGGAGATGATGTTGAAAGCTATGTTCATCACTTGGAAAAGGTTAATGCTTTGAACCTCTGGAAATTATATTACTATTTTACTGAATTAAACGCTTATGTGCATGGTCTACTCATAGCCGGATTGCAAGGAAGACTGATATGAATTCTTTTTCGTAGCAGGTGTCGGGCGCGATATCCTGCAGCCCCTCTCAATCTATCTCCACCTTTCTCCCGTCTTCATATCATCCTGCATCGCATGCCCTGCCACTTCACTCCACGACCGCGGCTCCTCCGTTCTCGGTGAGCCCCGGGCCGCCTCCGAAATCGTTGTGAAACCCTGAGTGACCTCGATGCGCAACCCGTCACTCTTCCTCTGCTCAACACCATCAACACTGTCACCAGCGCTGCTCGCGCGCTCCAGATCCGGAATACTCTCGTGATCCTTCCCGCTCTGGCTCCACTGCGCGGCCGACCGCAGCTCGACCTCATCAATATCACACTTCGTGTGTCTGCTAACCTTCATCGTCGTCGTCCCATTACTCCTGCTGCCGTACTTGGCGCCCGCGCTGCTGGACTTGACGCCGCTGCTGCCGAGGTTGGGGCGATTGCGTGAGAAGAGCGGCTTGATGGCGGGCGCGTTCACGGCCGCGATGGACACGAACGTCTCGCGGATGGCCCAGATGCCCGACGTGCCGATGTGCCGGATGTCGCTGACGGACATGACGCAGCGGATGATGGCGGCGACGACGATGAAGACGCCGGAGAAGAGGAGGAGGGCGACCAGCAGTTTGCGTTTGAGTGGGATCTGGGCTTTCCACAGGATTGGGGCGGGGATGAATGCCATGAGGCCTATGTCAGTGCTGGTGACAAGTGGATGTGTCAGTATTGTTGGTGTGTGCGGGAGTTGCTACCGACCGGGACTTACGAGACATTGAGGATAAGCAGGAGGTAGTATCGAGCGTAGGTCAAAGTGCAGCTATCTGTGGGTCACATGTCAACTTGTGCTCAAGACGTTTGTTTATAAACATTACCTCCGACGTAGGGTTTGATCTGCCAGTTCTTCTGAACGGGCCGGCATTGGAGAAGGATTTGCAGCATCATGGCGGCCCAGCTAAGACCAACAAACCAGCCGAGTATCCTGACAAGTCTTTGCTCTTTCAGTCCTTTCCTGTAAACGTTTAGCTAGTTGCTCTAGGGCTGACGAAGCGTAAGGCTATACGGCCTGATAGAACTTACGTAAGACGGTTGTAGAAGAACAGAACTGAAGTCTTCAACGACCAGATAAGGCAGATGTATGCCAGCCATGCTATAAACACTGCTTTGGACCCTATGGTAAGGGAGTGCACTTGTGTATCGGTAAGTGCATCCGCCTTTTCATCGTCAAGTCCAATAAGGTTGCCATATTGGTCTTTCATGTAAAGAGTTAGCGGCCATCAGTACGTGCCAACCCAACTGGGTAACTCACTCATAAGATATATCGTCGCCGTCTCAATGGTCCAGAAGACCTACATGTAAAGGAACAAGTCAGCCAATATTCTCGGTTTCCTTTAAGACATGGAACGACTTACCATGGCGAGAAAGGCAAAAAGGTCATCGTAGTAGAGATTCCGCCAGCCAACAACGCGCACGCGAGCGAACAGGCGTAAAAGACAAACAACAACACCAATGGGATACTCTACCCACTGCTCCAGAAGGGCCGCTGTAAGCACCATCGTAACGGGAGGGGTCTTGGGAGTCTGTGGAACGAGGGTTCACCAGCATAGAAATCCATCATTTAAGGCGACCGGCAGCGGCAACCACTTTCCCCTCGATCCAGAGTTTAGCTCTCATCCTGAAGGACTTCCAAAACCGCCGGCGTTAAGCGCCACGCAGCGGCGTAAACATTAATCGGAAAGTACAAGATACCATCCTTTTAGCATGGGTTGTACCCGGCCAATTAAACTTTGTGCATCCAACGGGGAAGCGGATATCGTTTTCCCGATGGCGCAGTGAACGTTCCGAATAAACGGCCGGGAGTTTGGGGGCTAATACTGCACGGTTGTTAGGATTTCGTGGCTATATAAAGGCCCGATGGTACTCCCCGGGGATATTTGCGGAAGCTAACCAAATAGCGCCGGGAATATACGGATGATAAGGCGAGAAGACTTCCGATAGGTAGTCAGCCAACACGAAGGAAGATGATGCGGAGCACAGATAGAATGAAGTTCATTTCCCTGTGAAAATCCAGGCTCGTGCGGGTGGCGGCTGAGCATACGTTCGGGGAATGGCGATCAATGATGCGGGGAATCTTCGATAGTGGGACAACACAATGGAAAGAGTCTCAGGGGTAAGGGCAGATCGAGTCCAGATGATGTCGGTGGGTTGCCTCTTCGGCAACATTGCGGCGGGGGTGATGAGCGATATGTTTAAGGTTAGCAACCTGTTTTTGGGCTTCCTGCTGTGCCTGCTGCGCGGGTCCGTGACAGTACCTACCATTTGTCTGAGTCGTGCAATCGTTATCAGAGGGGAGATGCGCATAGATATAACCGGGCATTGTCATGGATTGGCTGGAGTTATGGAATCGGCTGTCGGCTCGGTGGATCGGATGTCCGCACGGTGGTGGCGTTCGGGTGGCTGAAGGATCGCCTTCTCGAACCACGACCTAGCTTCTGCCGATCTTGATCCTGAGTAAGCAATCCTGCCGGACATGTTGTGTGTAGTCTTCTCCGGCCATGTCCGTTATTATTGCTGTGGAACGTGATGCAGCTTCTGTCTTGATGGGGAATCACTGCATTTGCTGTTCTGAATCAATAGCGAATATACCTTCTACTATGTGCTATCTACGAAAAGAAGTTGCTGAGGGACGAAAGCAATGAACAGAAAGACGTGATAAAATAGTAGCAGCCGACGGAAGGATATTCCCAATGAGCACCGTGCTCACGAGCCTTGACCCCCTGGCATTCATCCCAAAAGCTAAGCACCCAATTCTCCCTTGCGAAGTTCTTTCAACCCGCCGAAATATCGGCCCTATCAACATCGTGTTTGATGCGCAGCAGGTGAAGCTTGATTGGCCCGTTGTTTACAAGTGCCTTCAGCTGCGTTACCTAGCTGGCTACAATCGGCTTTGCCGTATCGCTTCTAGGTCTTTCATAGAGCTCTTAATGGTCATTTTCTTACTACTAGCTACACAATCTCTTCACTGAGCATGACACCGTAGTCTATGCTGATGAAATCTTTTGTCTTGTGTTATCAACTACTACAGAGCGTGCGGTGTTTAATTAAAACTCAGTCAAGATGTCTTCTGAACGGTCCTTACAAGAGATTTTCTATGCGGGAGTGCGAGACAATACCGTTGGGCATGTGTTACCTGTTCAGAACATCCGCGTATATCACCTTGGCAGTTTTCTCCAGCTCAGATACACGAATGTATCAGATGCATAGCATAACGCGATACTTCGTAGGCCTGACGGCACATGTTCCGATATCGGGCACTAGCGAAGCTACCCCTCCACACAAACCACACAAATTGCTTCGGACGATTTGGCAAAGTGCACTACGACCGACAACATTTTTACGCGACATCCCGGCATACACCCGCCATGGCAACCGTTCAAATCCTCGACGGCGGACTGGGGACGTCTCTGGAAGATAAATACGGCGTGAAATTCAACCATGCACAGCCGCTATGGTCGTCACATTTCCTTATCGAAAACGAGGACACGCTCCTTGCCTGCCAAAAGGATTTCGTAGAAGCAGGCGCCGATGTGCTTCTCACTGCAACCTACCAAGTGTCCATTGAGGGCTTTGCAAGGACCAAGACGGCCGAATTCCCAAATGGCATTCCGAAGGACGCCATCCCATCTTTTCTGGCGACGGCCGTTGAAATTGCGGAAAAAGCGAGCAGCCATGGACGACCCAAGCTCGCCTTGAGCCTCGGGCCATACGGTGCAAGCATGATTCCCGGACAAGAGTACAGCGGAAAGTACGACGCAGAGCACGATACGGAGGAGAGTCTGTATCAATGGCACCTTGAACGACTACGTCTTTTCACGGCAGTGGAAAGGTTGCAGGAACGGGTGCAGTACATCGCGTTCGAGACGCTCCCCCGACTGGATGAGATACGGGCCGTGAGAAGAGCAGCTCATGCAGCTGGGATCGCTACGAACCATGGCAGCCCGCGTCTTTGGATCTGCTGCGTTTTCCCTGGTGAGAGCGAGAACCTTCCTGATGGTAACACAATCGATCAGGTGGTTGAAGCGATGCTGAGCCATCTCGACGATGGCTCCAGAGTCTGGGGTATTGGAATCAACTGTACCAAGACTCACAAGCTCCCGGGCTTGATCCGGAAATTCGAGGACGCTGTTGGGAAAATGCAGAAGGTGGGTCGGCTGGACGACTCTCCGAGTCTTGTCCTGTACCCGGATGGGACGAATGGGGAAATCTACAACACCACAACCAAACAATGGGAAAAGCCCGATGTTTCACCTGAGCAGACCCAACAAAACGTAAGTCCATGCAGGTGTTTGCCGGTCTGGTTTCATACCTTGATAATTTTCTCACTTGTATTGCAGGAACCTTGGGAGCGGCAGCTTTCTCGAACGGTGCAGGAGTCGTACGACAGAGGTTGCTTTCAGGCATTTCTTGTGGGTGGATGTTGCAAAGCCAGCCATGCGGATATTAAAAGACTGCGAGCACAGCTACAAAGCTCATAAAAAACAGACGAACAGAAACGACATTGAGCTCCAAAGGCTTTTTCAAGTAATTCAAGCGTTGTTGTCGTAACCAGCCACACAACTCACACTCGTGATACTCGGATGTTAGACAGCAGTTTTGACCGATATTCCACCCATCTTGTGAGGAGTTTCGACCATGTGAACCACGCACCAATAGTGGCAGCCATTAAACAGACCGAGAGGATTACGAAGTTGACTATGTGTCCCTGAGCGGCTTCTCCAGAGATTTGACGAAGGTTCATTCCGTAGATCCCCTTGTGTGAAGAGAGAGTTAGCGATTCGCTTTGCAACATGGCTATCTTTTTGTCTCTTAATAAAAAAGAAGATTCGACCTACCGCGGCGAGCGTCAGCGGCAAGTAGAAAAAAGTTAACAATGCCACACGATGAACACTCGCAGAGAGTCTATGAGCCGCTTTACTCTCTTCCATCGCCGCGCGTGTGTCTTGCAGGGTGGCAATGTTGAAGATCTGCATAATCAACGTAAGCAAATCTTGGTGTCAGATACTTCTTCGGATGATGGATGAATACCAGACTGATCAAGACATTTGTCTGATTTGTTAACTCTTCAGATCGTTTAATGTGGTCATCTAGGATACCGGCTTGTTTCTTGAGGTAGCTCTCGATTGCTTCTTGGGCATTGATGGCAACAAAGAATGGGTGAACCGTCATTTGCATGGCAGCGTCTCGAGCGCTGACAAGTCTGCGCCGCACTTGAACCCACAATGGAGTAATCTGATGAAGCTCTCTCGTGTATCTCAGCTGTTCCGCAGAGGAGAGATCTTCTTCGACACATTTTTTGCTCTATTGAATTTGATTCAATTAGCGTATGAGTTTGATGAAGCGGCAGATTAATACCTACCAGAACCTGGAGATGGTTTTCTGCTTCGTCAAGAAAAACACCCCAGGTAAATGTGACAATGTAGAAGACTTCCGAAAGAATTTGCCCGAGCCCTAGCTTCTCTTCTGCTTGACCTGGAGGTATTTCTTCGTCCCGTGTCATGAGGATTCTTAGTCCCTTGTGAATTGCTTCGTCGTGTGGATCTAGCTGAATGATGCCCTTGAACACATCTTCAGTTCCATTTGAAGTACACATGAAAATGAGTGCAACTCGGGTAACATGCCACTTATGTGCTGCTTCGCCCGTACTCGTCTGGAAGCAAGCAACGGGTGACGACTCCGACCGGCCAGACTCGTATGGAATGATGCCATTGTCGTAACGTTCCATGAACTGAAGAGTGAAATACATATCTATTATGTGTCAGCCAATGGCGATGCTGCAATGGTTTTGACGCAATTACGTTGCTTAACATCGTTTCCTGAGCTGCATGGCCTGTACGAGACGTTAAAAAATCGAGGTGTGATCTCGAGATGGTATCCCAGGGCTTGGACGGCTTCGGCAGAAACGTCGGTGATACAACTAACAATACAATTAACAATAGCACGCTCTACTGTTGACGGACAGTTGTATTTACTAGACCCGATTCTTTGTGCCCGCTGGTTCCTTGCTGCTGTGTCAGTTTAAAGACTCAGCAGTCACCGCAAATATACGAACTGGCTTATTGATCAAGTCTATGACAGCAGATGCCGAGGCCGCAGTTTCAGAATACTGCCATAGTGATGATCCATTCGTTGACGCTCCAGAAATGTAGACGTATTTGTCTACTTTACAGTGGTCACCCGGGTTCTGTTTGATAAAATTCTCCAAGACGCTGAACGATAATCCGCTGGTTGATTGGTTCCAAGGCCAAAGTTTGTGTGGTTCTTGAGGGTTCGCACGTGTCGTCGAGTGTGGAGCTTGTGGCAATGGCTGCATCCACCAGGCACCTCTGAGCGCCATTTTGGACTAAAAGTCAACAGACTGATTTGATCAGAATTTCCAGCTTCCGTGGAATAGCAGCAATGCAACTTTATAGGTACATAACGTATGCTAACGAACATCAATCTCCCGTAGCAGAGATAAAGAAAAAAAAAACCTACTGACATGTATGAGGTATGCACCGTACGTGGCGGGGTTGAATTTGCCAGTGAGTGGATCGTGCATGTGGGGAAAATATGTTCGTAAGCTCTTGCCCCAAAATGGGAGAGTAAGCAACATATGTTGCATGAGCTGAACTCAGATTGCAGAAATCCAAGGCGTGGCGCAGGCTGTGGAGAAAAGCGGGAACTATGAGTGGCTGACATTTTACTGACAAACAGCCTTCCCATGAATGTTGGCGCTCAAAGCTGAACAGCGACTGCTTATTCATACTACTGCTTCAGAGTAGCCCAGCCAATAGATATACGAGCAGAGCGCCCACCACCCGCCATCCAACCTTGAGACGATATTGCAGGTCAAGTGACGTAGGTAAGTCTGCGGCAGTAGGCCAGAGATGCCCGAGTCTCCCTACTGCTTTCTGCTTTTGCCTGCTGCGGGGGGGTTTTTTTATCCTGGTGCATACAGAAAATAATAGATCGTATTCCCACTTTTACCTCTCACTCCATAACTCGACCTTATCCCATTACCCTCTGTAGCCCTCACATGGTGTACTGATGGTAGTTTCAGCGCATGTATCACAGCTTCGGATATTCTGCCCAATGAGTTCGCCCATTTCCTCCACACCTCCGCATCGACCCCGCAATAGCGCCTCTTCCTTGCCCACGTGCTCTTTGTGGACCGGCTTGATCCACTGAGATGGCATGTATCCACCGCTTGTCTTCTTACGCGTCATATCCGCTGTCCACTGTGCGCCACCCCGCCCTCGTCGCACGAACTCCCTGCACTGCTCTACAGCGGCCGCGATCCGCCCAAACGCTCTCGGGTATCTTGGGACGGAGGAATTAGTTTCTATGAAAAGCACGGCTCGGTTGATGGCTTTCGAGTCGAGGCTACAGAGCCTAGGGTGGGCGAGAGTCTTCGTGCTGTCGTCATGTATGCCGGGTTTGCGGTGGCGCATAGCAATTCCTGCCGATGCCGATCTTCCATGGATCTCTCTCTGCCGTCCTTATAGTTGTCATTGATCTGCTTCCTAGTCTCACAAATTAGCGCATGTTAGTGGAGTGGTCTGATCCTGACATCGGCAAGCTCTGCACACTTGACTCCATTTCGCGCATCAATAAGCAAGACGTCATCGTAACTTATCCTGCAGTACGTCTGCATTACTTTCGAATGTCGTCTTCTTGGTCGGTAGAGATTCGTCCTAAGTGCTTGTGTTGGAGAGACTTGTACTTGTTCATCAGGACAAGATCTTGAAAATGAACGACATGAAGGCTCATCTTGCTACTTCCTATATGACTGATAGTCCACATGGCTGTCCAACCTTTTCAAACGCTCGCTCACATTTCCTAGGCGGAATGTGAGTGAATCTACGTCAACAGCGAGGCTGATAGCGCCAACTTCGGTCATGCTTCGTTTCTGATCTTTAAGCTAAATTTCCGGTATCATGTGTTGTCTATGACAGCCGAGATGCCGCGTGATGCTAGAAATACGGGCCGCAGGACCACTAGCCCGCCAGACAGATCGAGGATTGGGTTCTACAGCGCCAACATAATGCTTTCCCTCCATACTTAACTTCGCCAGCTAAAGCCTTCATCCTCTAACCTGTTAAAGGGAGCTTGAAGATTACAGACATGCTCCATCGCAGTGTAAATGAAAAGCCACATTCCATTCTAAAAGGAATCTCTCCTGCTGCTCCATCAGGTGATTCTCACATGTATCTTAAAGAGATGCTACGATGGCTTCTTTCAAGAGGCTCGGGGTATCTCGGCCCTTTCCCGTTAATTCGGCCGAGAGAATAGGTGGCCTGAACATAAGTCCCACAGTAAGAGATAGATTGCAGACTACAGTCGGTCGAGCTTTTATACGCATCCTCGCTTCTTTTCCGTAATGACGAGGATACGATTGGACGAGGGTGTAGCTTTCACGTAGCGACCATGCCAGAACGAGTAGCTATGGCAAGAGCTCCCGAAGAAGTCCAAGCTTCTATTTGGCGGAAATATTCAAGGCGGCACCAGAGCTTGTTTCAGCCATCCACCAATACGAGATGATCGCGCCGTCGTCTAGGCGGAAATAGCCTGTAATCTGGCCCCTGCACCCGCTCGCCTGCTCGATACCCACATATCCTTAATTCCACTCACCTAATAGATGCACTTGAAACAAACAAACACCATGTATCGGCCTTTTCGGGGCCTCCCGTCTGCACCAGTTTCTCCGCTCGGCTCTGACGGGGATGAAACGGTCGATCAGCCACACCACGCGATTGACCTTGAGTAAGTATAAGGAAGCACAATGACACTTCTCCTCGAGCTTCCATCCCACAATCCAGCCTCTCGTTTTCCACCGCCAGTCTCTCGTTCCAACCAAAAACCGCAACCATGGTCCGCTACACCCCCGCAGCTCTCCTCGCCCTGGCGGCAGGCGCTTCGGCCGCAGACTACTCCGCCTGGGCCTTCGGTAACATGTTCACCGTCGGCCCGCCGTCCGGCGACGCCTACATCACCAAGGCCACCTGGTCCATCGTTCCGCCTGCGGTGCCCACTGATGCCACCGAGGGCGCGAGCGACCACCCCTTCTTGTCGCTGTGGATTGGTGTTTCCAAGTCCATTTCGGACCAAGGCGCGGCTCTTGTTCAGCCCCTGCTGAACTGGTCGCCTAACCAGGAGTCTCAGTGAGCACAAAGGGCCCACTGCACGCAATCGTCTTGCATCGCGGCTAACGTGGAGGACAGGGGATGCCCGGCGTCGGCTAAGGAGTGGTGCGTGGATGCTTCCACCTTCTCCAACGGTATGAGCTGCATCAGAATAATACATGATACCTACCGCAATTGCTGACACAGCTCAACAGACCAGCAGACTGCGCAGCCGTACGTCCGCGTGGCGAACGGGCAGAAGGTCGACTTCGAGGGTGAGGAAAAGCGGTCCCTTGCACTCTTCCTGCTCCTGCTAACAGTCGAGCACAGTCACGGCCACCGCCCAGAAGACCACCCACCAGAAAGTCTACATTGACGGCGAGGTCATCAGCGAGCAGGACGACGGTAACGTCGGCTTCCTCCCGACCTACCTGTACTCCAGCAACGAGTGCTACCAGAACACCTGCGGCAGCGTTGACGGCTACAGTAAGCCTTTCAACCCAAGCTCCTGTGCTGTGTGAATGCGACTTGGCTAATACTCTGATTTGCAGCTTGGGAGGACGTTACCATCACGCTGAGCGCTGCTGACAAGTCTTTCGGCGAGACGCTGCAGCTGACCGGCGCGTCGGGAAGCCTGGACTCTTCCGACGGCGGCAAGACCTGGACCGGCTCCATCAAGATCGACGCGGACCACTTCCCCCACAACTAGATAGTCTATCGAGGATCATTGTTAAAGATGGTATCAAAAAGCTCTGAATTGTCCCAGAAATGGGCCTGAGTAAACGGACAAACGAAATGCAAAAATGGAATTCTATTTCGCCGCGTTGGTATTGGAAGCTTAAGACTTTCTACGTGCACTGCAACCCGCATCATCCACCAACGGTCTCGCCAAAGCGTAGTACTACCGCAGAACTTTCGTAGTGACTCATGCCAACTCCACCGGCATGTCTGCCTTCCTTGCCGAATCTCCCGTCTCACACCGTCAACTCAGTTACGCCCGTCAATAGTGCCATCGCACAATCCATCGCGCAGGCACCAGTGTACCCTCACTTTATGTCCTGAAACGTCGAGACCAGCGGCTCGCAGCGTAACACCACTAGTAGGTTAGAGCTTATTCAGGCCCCCATTCGGGTAAGCCGCTCGGAGCTCCCGGCAAGGCGAACCGGGAGTATGAGCAAATGGGACCGATGAGATGTAGCTGGGCGGAATGCGGCTGATGAACAGCTTGGCTCTGCCCCGCCCCCGGGTGGGCATCTCACTGCGCAAGCGGCTCCTCGGGCGGCTCAGCGCCACTGACGCCTGAATCATCAGCCCCAACGTCCTTTTTGCGGGCCGTCGACGGCTTCTCGCACTAACGGTGCAGCACGTGGTTGATGAGCACTAGTGGTAGAGCGCGCTGGGAGGCCGCCTGCCATGCGGCCTCCGGGATATCGTGTCATTAGGTAACACGGCATGTAGGGCTGCAACATGTAGCCGCATATGCTTAGCCTGCACTGGATTTTCACCCGTTTTTGACTCATGGTTCGAATGTAATGAATTAAATTAAGTATTTAACAATTTGCCATGACTGACGTTTAAAGAACCCCTTAACAACACAGCCTCGTAACCATCTGTCTGAATTAGCCTTGCCCGCAGACGATACATGGTGGCTGGTTACCTCAGTATGCCCTGTTCGTGCTAGGCCTGTTGGATCGGTTGGACGTGGTTCGGCTGTCCTTGACGGATGATGTGTCGGTCGGGATGCTCAATCGGAAGAGAGTCTGAGTGAAAGGTGCATCTTTCTCTCCTTCCTGCAGGAACCTCTCCATCGGCGTACGGTCGCTCTGGACGCTAGAGAATGCGTCTGCGGGGGCCGCCATGTTGGCTTCTGTCGAATAAGCCCGTGGAGTATGCGCGCAGGTAAGTTCTGCGGTGCGAAGTTGTAAATTCACGCTAACTCGAGCACGGCAAGCCGGATAGCGTGCGGATCGTGTTTGGTGCAAGCAATAGATGTGCCTCGAATAGTATCGGGCCGTGGCGGGTATCGTAAAAGCCGGTCGCTGACCGATGAAACAAAAGGGCCAGCCTTGGGGGTGAAGGGAATGTCTCAGGAGGTTTTGCCACGGAGTAAGGAAAAGAAAAAACGATAATCGTCTAGTGCCCGATTTTTATGGACGAAAAGAGTCCACCGCGCTGCCCGGCGACGGCTGCCTCCCCGCGACTGCAGCCCTGTCTTGCCGGTCTGCGCTGATTGGGTGAGCCGCAAGGGGCCGAAATGGATTCTCGCCGGTCGGCGCTGATTGGGTAGACGGCTTGCCGGTCGGCTTTAATTGGTGAATGGAACGAGCAGGGGTCTATACGCCGGTCGGTTTTTATTGGTAGCCGAGAGAATCGGCCCCTCGCCGATCCCGCCTGCGCCAATCAACACCGACTGCGTTGTCCCAAGCCACGACAGATTCTCTACGAAGATAGATTTTTGAGAATGCAAGCATGTGAATTGCTCCCCAGGGCTACACAATGGTATTGAGCTGACCGCTCCTCGCTCCCAGTGCTTCGCCCCTTCTTTCCCTTCCTGTTGTTCACCGGCCTCGCCCGCTTTGATGCCTGTTCGTGATACATATGTTTGGAGTCCCGTCGGGCACTTCCGGGGTAAGCTCAGATGTGCCTTCGCCCTTCGCAGCACTAAATGACGCGCAAACTAGGCAGCGCTCGATAAACATCGGTCTGAAAATGCGCAAGCGTGCAATACGCAACGCGCAGGGCACGCAGTCGCGTTGTTGCGGGTTCAGAAGTGAGGCGATTCTGATGTGGGTTTTCACATTCTCGCACTTGCGAGCTCCCATTTTAGAACACAACAGCTAATACTATCAGATGAATACACTCTTTACACTGCTGAAGCCTAGAATGGTCTTGAATCGGCCAATCATGCCTACAGCCCGTCCGTATCCCAAGTTCTATCCTGCGTATAACGTTAGTTACGGGACTCTCCCAAGAATGCCTGGCGAGGCGCAGGAACTTATTCCGCGGCTATGCTCTCCCTATTCTCCGTGGCTATGTCACAGTCAACAATCAAGAGTCATTTCCTTAGTGGACCATTTCAATGGTCAGTGCTTTGGAGTCTGCCCTACTGCTTGCCCATTGTGGCTGTGGAGATGGTGTGAGGACTGCCTCAGTATCGATGGGCGTCGCTGGATGGTTGGATGCGGGTTTCGAGTCACCTTTTGCCTCAGTCTGAACATGAGGCTCATAGGCAACGAGATGGGAGAGATAAAAGCTCTATACATTCCCATGACAGTTCACTCATCACGCAACCATCGAGAGCACTTCAAGGGCCTACTATCCACACCACTGCACTTTCAGACGCTTCGCCAACCGCGACATGGACTTTTCAGACTTTCTTTCCCCCCAGAACTTCAGCTCTGAAGTTCTTGCCGACAAGTTCTTCTCGAGCATTACAGCTGCGAACCCTGTCACAGATCCACTACAAGGGTTTCCTTCAAAGCTTGATGGAAACCTTTGCTGGACCCGAGCCGATATTGGACCCGAGCAATACTTGGTCCAGCTGAGTGTCGAGGATGTTGCGGCTATCGAAAATGCCATGGAGGGCTTCAAAAGTAACAACTTGGGATTCATCATTGGAACAGTAATCGAGATTCTAACATACATAACCAGGCTTGAATCTGCCCCTGCCCTCTATAGACCCGTCAACGTTCGTG
Organism: Lasiodiplodia gonubiensis; assembly: GCA_009829795.1. Classification (NCBI taxonomy): domain Eukaryota; kingdom Fungi; phylum Ascomycota; class Dothideomycetes; order Botryosphaeriales; family Botryosphaeriaceae; genus Lasiodiplodia; species Lasiodiplodia gonubiensis. The sequence goes on along the minus strand of RHKH01000157.1, from coordinate 19,398 downwards.
CTGCCCACTGAGGTTGCTGATCGTCTTCGCGTCGTCAGCAAGATCGTTCACACCGGGACTGGCTTTGCCGTTGTCCGCGGCCTCAACCCTGAGAAGTACACCGAGGAAGAGAACACCATTCTTTACTGTGGAGTTGCGAGCTACATTGGAACCCAGAGGAGTGCGAACTCACACGGCATGGCAATGGGTGGGTTGAAGTTCCCGGAGAATTATGATCACGCACTAACCGGATTCAGTTCACATTCGCGACGCCACAAGCGATGCGAAGCCCAAGAACGTCGCAGACGGAGAGGAGCTTGCCCCATCGAAGCAGAAGGGCGCCATGAAGTTCCATGCAGACCGCATGTACGCTGACGTCCTCAGCCTCTATGTCAGGGGCCAGGCGGCAAAGGGCGGCGAGCAGTTCATTGCGAGCTCTTGGACAATATACAACAAGCTGATGCAGCAAGCCCCCGAGATCCTGCAGATTCTTGCTGAGGATTGGACGTGGGCTGCCGAAGACAAGTACTTTCCTCCTTTCTTGTGCTCTCACAGACCCACAAAACACTGACACATTGCCCGAATAAACAGCACTGAGTCGGGAACTCCAAACAGGATGCCCGCTCTACTCCACAAGGATGGCCGAGTTATGTTGCAGCTCGTCCGGGCGCCGTTCGTCAAGAACCCCGCCCTCGCCACTCTAGCTCAGCATCTGGCTCTGGAGACTGTACAGCAACTCGCCGAAGAAGATTGCATCAAGTTGGACCAGCAGCTTGGCGACATGCAGTTCATCAACAACCTCGCCGTGCTCCACACCCGCTCCGCGTTTGTGGATTCCTCATTGCAGAAGCGCCATCTGATGCGCCTGGGTCTCCGGGACCCGAGCGAAAAATGGAGTCTCCCTGCTCAGTATGAGGAGCTGTTCGAGAAGGCGTTCTTGATCCCGACCGACGAACAGACCATCCCCGTCACCGACTTTGACGCTTGGGGCTTGACGACTACTGAGATGGCCAACCACGGGTAGTTTGTTACCACCCCCTTCGTGTATAGTGTCGAGTCGCGTAGAGTTCGAGCCTTTGGTTTCTTTGCTTGTTTTTCAATCACGCATGGTTCGTCGGTGGCGTTGAGCCTTGGTGGCGACTCCGGTCTTGTCAAGGCTCGAACAACCGTCTAACCCATTTGTCGTCTGGATCTTCGTTCGCTTCCTTGGTTGCATCGTTAGATCTTTCTTCCAGCCAACCTGTACATAGATTTTCTCAGCATTTGTTCTTTGGTAGCTTTCGCTTATTAGATTGGAAATGCAAATTCGTACCTCTTTCATCCAACAGGCTCACTGCTGTTCTCAAGTAGGAGACCGCGTGGTCATCCAGGTTGACCTTCTCCCTAACAGCGGCCATATTCTCTCTCGCTGTCTGGAATGGGAGGAAGGCGCGAAGCACATAGCGGAAGTGGTAGAGCATGTTTCCCGCAGAATTCTCCCACTCTTGGACCATGGAATTCACAACGAAGCTGACCTTCTCACCAGTATTCTGAGAACCAACGGTCAGTAAAAACCAAGGCTTCTTAGTTGAGGAACTTACTGTCTGTTCTTGAGACCTCTTGAAGCCCACGGCTTGTCCGTGAATGTATTTCAGATGCCACATGATGACAAAATACGTCAGGAAGATTTCGTACCAAGGCTTGGGGTTCTTGCGGAAAATGGCCTTCTTCAACTCCTTGACCAGTGCCTGTTCGTCACGTGCCATCATCTGCAAAAACACGACATCTATCTGATGGCAAAGCGCGGGTGAGATTGGCCTGGTGCCACAATAGCCGTCCTCAGCATTGTCGACCTCCGGCGTCCCCAGTGAGTCGGCCCCGACGATGCTGCCCCAACCCTGACAAACCGCTGCTGTGGAGCGAATACGAAATGCTAGGTCGATGATTTTGCTATTGTGCTCGCGTGCATATCTGTGTGCTTCGGCGAATGTTGCACCGACGAGTGGATCGGTGATACTCTGCTCCATTTGTGTTTCGACGGCGGCTCGGTTCTGTTCCACCATCTCCTCGATAAGTTCTTTGAGCTTCCGTTCATCCGCACAAGCAAAGCGGGGTAAGTCAACGGTGGAGACCTTTCCGTCGACCTGCCAGTTCTCTGCTGTTATATCGTCGGGTCTTGGATTGAACTCATGGCACGGCACAATCAGCCCTTGAATCAGCCGCGAGACGTTGCCAGGAAGGGCCCAGCAGATTTCGACTGTTCTTGGTGCTGACTTCGGATTGGTCCAACGATATTTCCGGAACTTGACTCTTTCTTGGCCAAACTTTCCGTTTCCTTTGCACAGCATCGTTAGTCAGAGACAATACGAATGAAGGAATGCACCACGTACCATGTCGCACTAAGATAGCATCAAGTATCTCTTGCCTTGAGCATGGTTGGAAGAAGAGACGGTGAGTTGTTTCGTCATGCAGACATTTCTGACAGGGGAAGCCCTCATCACACTATCACACCATTAGTGCTACTCTGCAAATGTCTTGAGAATCATACCTTGAACTTGTACATGTGGCATCGGACACAGGCTCCAACTTTCCTGACTCTTTTTGCTTGTTCCCGAGATTCTTCGACCTTTTCCTCTTGCTTGCGTTTTGATGCTGATACCTTGCCGCCCCAGTCCTGGGTTATCGGTTTGGATGACCGATGCAAAGTTGCGCCCCCGACAGGCGGTGCTGGACGAATAGAGAAGTCCGTAAACTCAGCAGCACCCATGCCGTGAGCATTTTGATCTTTGCTGGTGGGAAAGATCAGCCTTGGGACGGTGCGTGCCGGTCTCGGTTTCGACACGATTCTTTGCTCATGATTGGCCGGAGAATTCGTCGCAGATGCGCCATGCAGAGACTCAGGACGTGGAACGTGGACGAAGCTACTGGGACTGTTCCCTTCGCTCCCTCCATTTGACGATGAGGCAGCACCCAGACTTGCCTGGGGTGACAGAAAGTACCAGGGAGAAGTGCCTTCCGGCGTGACAGACAGGTGGATGCTATCACTTCCATGGACTGATATACTCCCTCCTGGCGTGTCACTGGGCGTTTCAAATGGCGTCAGGTTGAGGAAGTCTTCGTAGGGAAAGTCCGACGAGCTGGGAGTAGACAACGCTTGTGAGTCGGAACGTTGGCTTTCATCGGAATCGCCGCTCAGAGCATTATTACTCGGACGTTCCTCCACTGGACATTGGAAGGTTAGGATTGGCGGATCATTTCGAGGTATGAAGAGATTCTCGACTGGTGTTGCGGCATTGCCAATTGCGGCATTGTCGTAGTTGGACGTGTGTGATTGGCCCACATTGTGCTGGTGTGGGAAGCCATTTCCAATGACAAGAAAGGAATCATCGAACGGCAAGTCCAGCTGTGGATCGTTCATCAAGGGATTTTGCAGTGGGTCAAAGGTGGAGCAATTCTCAGTCAATATGGTGGTCATCTGTTGCTCTTGTACGCCGATGAATTGCGCTGCCGATAGGTCCAAGAAAGCCTCGTGAGAGAAGCCATCGACGTCATCGATAAGCTGATTTGGCGCATCAGGGCTGGCTGAAGGATAGCCTTGTTGTGTACGCATTGAACAAAAAGCCCCTTGATCTTCGATCAGCCGCCTTGGCAGTACAAGGCTGTTGTGAGGATGATTGTGGTTCATCGCCAAAAGCTTCGATGCGAGCTTGAGGGGGGACGATGTTGAAATGATGATGGAGTGTGTGGAATGTTGAGGGAGCTGGACAGTGCGCGTATTACTACCCCGCCAGTGAGGCTGTGTTGCCTGACGCTGCCAACGCATCCTTGCATGCGCTCTGCACGCTCTAATTCGTGCAAGCACATTTTTGGGAAGATTAGTCGACGGCCTCAGCTTATATGCAAGGCTACCTAGGAAGCCGCGTACATGGCAACCCCACCTTCCGACTCGTGTGACGCGCATATTTAAAGCTTCGCTTACAATGCAAGCGTCACCGATCCATTGAAGCCTCTGATTGGCGAGTTTAAAGTCCGTCATAAAGCGGGCGAACTTGAGGCCTTATTAACGGGGCGTAACGTCGTGCGGAGAGATTCATTGATGGCTTTTAGGCTGGACGCCCCTTAGAGACATAGGAATGCCGTGCCGAGCAAATAATGTTTGCCTTATGTCCCGCTTCCGGAAAAAGATTCACACCAGGTTCTATAAATCACAGCCAGTCCTGCAATAAAGTATTCATCGAGATTGTCAATTACATTCTCCAGCATGCCAATTCCACCTCTTCCAGAGAATCTTCGTTTTGCGAAACTTTCCGATCTGACCCGCATTGGCATTGTTTCCACGGCTGCATTCTTCCATTCTCCAGTCTTCCATTACTTCCGACCCGAATACAAGGATCACCTCCAAGATACGTTGGCCAGCTATCGGGCCGGCTGTGCGGAAGAGATTCTGGATCCGGACACGGTTGTCATTGTGGCCGAAGACATCTTGAAAGAAAATGAATCGGACTCGGTCTACACTGAATTGAAGCTTGAGTACCCTTCCCTCCGTGAACAGCTTCCGGAATACTCTTCGAGACCAGATAGAGTGATCGTAGGAGTTGCGTCACTTTCTCTGAAAGCAGTTCCGGAATTATCAGGTCGATTCTTGCCCGACGGTAAGAAAGAGAAACACTACTCGGGGAAAAGAGCTGCGGTCATTGACCGTTGCTATAGATGGGAAACCGGGGGACACCTACTACGACAAAAAAGATCTTGGCGGCGACAAATGCTCTAAAGCCTTTATAAAGTCCTTTGTGGATACAGAGGGAGAAGCCAAAGAAAAGTAAGTCTCAATTGCATTCAAGGGGACTGAAAACCTATGAAGGTGCTGAACAATGCTCAATTTCTTAGATGGTTCTGCGAACAAATGGAAATTGCTTCTATAGCAGTGCATCCGGCGTACTGGCGTCAAGGAAACGGTAAACGGATGACTGAATGGTTCATGGCGCTTGCTGATAGACATGAACGCGCCATTTGTGTCTCTGCGGCACCAATGGGAGCGATGCTTGCTCGGCACCTCGACTTCAAGGAATACACTGTGGTCACTATTGATGGCTATGAGAAATACCCAGAAACAATTGACTTGTGGTTTGGGTTTTGGAGAAGGAAGCCACAGGGCTCGGTTGGTGTCTGCTCCCGGGCTGTTAAGCAGCCCAGTGGGCTGAAACCGATGAGTACTGTGATGGTTTAAAGACGCACGGAATAGAGCTGATAGCGTAGTACATGCAAAACAGGCAACAATTGCACAGCTCAAGTTATTCTGCACCTTATTGACGCCCCTCCAGACATGCCACTGCTTTATGCAGAAGCCTGAATACTCACTATTGTACTGCACACTCACCTGTGCTCCTCCAGGACATCAAGCCACCCTCACAACCTCAACCCACTCCACCCACACCGGCCCGAGCAACCCATACCCCTGCGGCCCCGCCCTCCCGTACGCACCTCCCGTCGCCTCCTCCGCCGTCACCCCGGACGTCCAGACACTCCCCGCCTCCGCACGCAACCTGTTGAACAAATTCGTCGCCACCTCGACCACCAGCTCGTTCACCCCCGGCCGCACGTACTCGCTGACGTCCACCACCGCGTCTGCCACGTCGACGGCCGGCAGCGCCACGCCGTTCAGCGACGCACGCAGCGTGTGTTGCACCGGGCCGAGGTGGAGGATTGCGCCGAGGGAAGAGCTGTTGCTGCCCGGATGCACGAACGTCGTCGCATACCTTCCCGTCCCGCTGACGTTCCCCAGCGCGCCGCCGCCGCCGTCCAGCGCGTGCCACGGGCCGGGCGGGACGGCGGTGTAGGTGTGGTACGTGATGCTGCTGTTCATGGCGAAGCGGTTTGCAGTCGGCTGCCAGGAGCTGATGGTGAGGTTCCACTTGGTGAGGTGCGAGGGAGCGGGCGGCCCGCCAGCCGCGGCGGTGAGGTGGACGGTGGTGCCGTTGGCGAGGGTGATGGAGGCGGTGGGGCCGGAGAGATGGGCGAGGAGCTGGCCGCCGCCGTCGGAGCTGTAGAGGAGGTTGGCTAGTGCGCCGGCGGTGCGGGTGGCGTGGGTGTGGGGGGTGGGGAGGTTGGTGGACGCGGTAGTGCCGACGCGGGCGAAGCCGATGATGGTGGTTTGGTTTGCGGCGAGGGTGAGGGGGATGGTGGTGTGGGTGGATGTGGTGGTGTAGAGCAGGATCGGGTGGATGGCGCCGGTCCAGGCGTCGAAGGTGTATGGTGTGGAGTCGGCGATGGCGAAGTCGATGTGTAGGGTTTGGGTTTCTGGGCCGTCGTTGTAGAGGAAGACGTGGGTGAAGTCTTCCTGTTCTCGCCAGAACGAGTACCACGGAGCAGTGCCGTTGGATAGGGCGACCCGGGGTTTGATTGCAGCCCTTGATAGAGCGGCAGGGAGCTCATTTGCGGAGCCCACATTGAAAACGTTTTTCAGACCGCCAGAAACAACATCCGTCATCCTGCCTGCCGCCGCTGTATCGGTCGAGCGGATGCCTGTGAACGTGGCATTGCCTACTAAAAAGATTGGGAGACCGGCTTCAGCGAACTCCTTCACCTTGCTGGCCGCTTCATTGCTTATCTGTGTCGAGTTCGAAAATACCAACGCTTGATACGCTGGGCCTTGCGAAGCCAGAAGTCTTCCATCGACGGAAGCGTTCTTCAGATTCTCGGGGCCCAGATAGTCGTAAGTAAAGCCGATAGTCTCCAGGTTCGAGCTTTTGTAGCCAGTCGCATCAGACCAGGGAATTGTGTACTTGTAGAATGCCAGATCGAGCTTGGGAGTGCCTGCCTGGGAGATGTGCTGGTTCCTCGAGATGTATTGCATCATGTCGCCTAGGTATTTCCAGGAAGGAAGGTTCGGTGACCACATTTCTTTCAAGTAGAAGGAAAAAGGAGTCCAGCTCGGCCATGTGGTATTCTTGTACGGTCCGGAATATGGGAATCCATGGAGAACGTTCATATTGACCCCGGTAGCCAGCCCGCGCCGAACGGTGAATAGGAGGTCGCTCACTGATGATCCATACGGATATCCAACGACAGCACCGGCTTCTGATGATACCACTGAGGTATCCGCTAAGTGAACGGGTCCGGAATACTGGCGATACAAATCCGGGTTGTCTTTCCACCCGTAGGACTCTCCTTCGGGTACATCGACTAGATGAATATCAGAAAGCTATCAGAAATCAGTGTACTTTTCTCCCAAGAGGTGTCGTACGCGATACGCACCACGTCAACCGGGACGTTGTACCCGACCTGGGTCGAGAATTCGATGCCGCGATTGTGCGCCCAGGACATGCGACTGGCGAGGAAGCTTCGGTAGGCATCATTGAGCGTGGCGCGGTAGTCCCCGTTGCAAGTTGACTGAAAGGTCGAGTTGGATTCGATGAACTCCTCGCCGTACGGGACCTCTGAGCCAGCCCACCCGTTGCCTTTGATGACCAGAAATGGGAGGCATTTGACAATGCTGTAGTTGTTCCGCTTGCGGAACATCTCATCCATGCCGTCTGTCCACCAGACACAACTATCCATCTCCATGGAGTCTTCCCAAGCTATGCTCGCGAGAGATCATCAGCAGGGTTCTCGGAAAGTGGAACCAGTCTGGGTCATTGATCAAACGTACCGTATCTTCCGGCAGAGGCAACCAACTGGGCAGTCTCATCGTCCATGATGACGTGTTCGTCAAAGAAGTCGGTCATGAGCTTGGCACCTGAGCGTACTGGCGTCAGCATATCATCCAACGATGCACCAGACGCACTCACCCTCGGCGCTGAAGTGGTCCACGATCCAGGAACCATTGTGAATAAAGCTCGTTACATTCTGCCCGGCAGCGACGGACCGCTGGTTCATGTACCGTTCGTACCATGAGAATATCCGCCAAGTAGAATTTCCCGTAGGCGGTGTCCAAGAGAGGAAGCCGCCGTCAGAGACATCTTGGGTCAAGTCCAGAGGTTCTCCGAGGACGACCCGATCAGTGTCTGAGAACAATTACAATCAGAAGAAACTCTTGCAGGCGTGACGCATCTCATACCTTCAAGAACCTCGGCAGCGAGGACAGCAAAGAGCTTCTGCTCACCCCAATCCTCCAACTTGTGTCTTCCACCACCGGATTGGTCTAGAGGCTGAGTCGAGAGGGGGAGAGTGCCGTTGAAGGTTGCTCCGGGATCGACAGTTACATTCGAATAAGCCTGAGAGATGTTAGCATTTACAGAGGTCAGCCCAGGCTGCGGAATGATCGACTGACCAAGTGTTTGGCGAGACCGGCGGTTTGAGGCACAGCAGGAACGCCTTGTCCTTGATTTCCTCCCTGGGCAAAGTCTAACAAAACTCCGTTGTCTCTACTCGCTTCTAGAGCGCCCCTGAAAATATTGTGGAGAGGTTCGGTGCCGAAGGCATAGGTAGACCAGTCTTCCGGGAGTAAGTCTGGGGTACAAGCAGCACATCCGTAGTTGTAAAAAGGGATCAGCTCCAGCCCGCCACCTCCAATATCTGCCACGGCGGCGACATCTCTTCGTACGGCATCGACCGAGGCGCTGGCGTCGGGTAACCTATCCCACAGAGCCAGTCAGCTTACAATCGCAACCAGGACAGTCGAGGTGGGACCGTGAGATACTTACCAATAGCGAAACTTGGGCCGATACTGCAGTGCCGGAGACTTGAAGTTATCGAGCACATTACAGTCTGCCGTAAGGGGGAACGCGGCGAGAAAAGCTGCCGCAGCAGCCGTTAATTCCCGCATCTTGATTGTCTCATGGACCCAACGACCGGTTCGCAGTCTGTAGAGATCAGGCTGTTGGATTGCAGATTCGCTCTTTTATATAGAGGCACCGAATCAGACTTGTCAAAAGCTTCGCAGACCTCCATATACTGGCGTCATGGTGGCAGGGGTTGAGATGTACGAGTACGAGATTTTACGACACTGCACGGACTATACTTAGTGCGGGAGAAGAACCACTCTAACGGCAACGATCTACCTAAACCGACACTTTTCAACCGAGAAAACGCCAAACAAGGCACATCCCAGGCCAAACGCAGAGTAATCGATCTTGCGGTGAGCATCAAATTAAATTTGTCGTGTGTTGCAATTAAGTCGAGACTGCATAGAGGTTAGCATACTCCAGCCCCCTCTCGGATTCAATTTCAAGGTCACAATTGAGCAGCCTCTTTCTAAGCATGACAGAATATCAATTTGTTTGTAGCGCTGACTTTACAAAAGCCAAGATGCTATACTGCCTATATATCGCCGCGATACCACAGTGAGGTGTCGGAAGGAGCAATTGGAAAGACGGGGAAGTGGGACCACTGGTCGCTGGAGAAACAATTTGATCCTTATGAAAGAAGGTACAAATGCGTGTGCTGTGTGATGTATTGTTGATTGAAGCTATAGTGCTGCGAGTTCTTGGTCGGATGGCACATTCGTTTGTGTGGCAAGCTCGCTTGTAGGGTAAATACGTTAACAATGCTTCTGAAAACACTCGAATTGCTACCCGTATCTTACCTTCTGTCGAAATCGAGCGTGTGATGACACCACTCACCGCTGTGACATGGTGTCCGCTTGATTCTGAGGAGACTTTCCCGTCTGGTATTACTCATGCTGGCGATGTGGCAGATTCCAGCGTGGTCATGTTGGCAGATATGTGACGGATCTATCATCAGCGCTATGCAGTTTTGTAAGCTTACTGGTCAGATATTGCTTGAGGAAGCGAGCGCTCTTACCACTAAGTATGGGCTTACTAACTACTGGTCTGTCTGTCTGTCTTTGCAAGCAGTAGACCATGCAACCGGCCACCGTTAGAGTTGCGTTCAAGATTAGCCAGAGAATGATTCTCCAGCGGGTGACATCGGCTTGAACAGCAACAACTCTTTCGTAAAAAACGCTTTCTAACGGTGTTTGAGTATTCAGGTGATACGTCAGTCCGCTCCATGTGCCTTGGAACGCGAAATTGAGTATATTTCTCGCATAGCTTTCGGCATCGTTCGTAAAATCCCATCCGGTATTGTTGATGTTCAGAACGCGCATGATTGTTTCCGGTACAAGCGTCAGAGAGAATCCAACAAGCGGGTCCGGTGTTAAGACGTCGAAACTCTCGTTTTGGCACTCGGTCAACGATTCGGCGATGATCTTTGCGGAATGCTCGCAGGTAACGACTCCGGCCTCGAACGTCAAACTCGCCACGGCGTAGCAGTAAGAAATGTTGTTCCCCCCAGGGATGCCAATGGGCTGCAAATGGAGATATTCCCGTACAGGTGGTTCGGATGGCCGGCTGTCTGATCTGAAAGAGCATGGGTGAAGGCCTTCCTCAGTCGAATTGTGTTTGAAAACATGCAGAGCAACGAACGTGTGCGCTGACACTACAACAGGGTCTGGTAGTTCTCCTTTGCGGAAGCTACTGAAATCGTTCTTGCGTGTTAGAGCCACCGCCCCAGGAAAACTGTATAACGGATTTATTCCCCTGCTGTAGTTAAACCAGTCAGAGGTCACGTCTTGGACTGCATCCTTGATTGCCTGTGGGACGGACTCCAGAGTGTCAAGCCAGCTGAAATTTGATGTCCTGAGGTAAGGCATGGTGATATTGCCTAGGTAGCTGCCAACAGGGATGCCTCGAAGTTCCGGGACGACCCTGCGGGGATTTTGGATCATCATCCTTCCGTTCGATCGATCTGCAGCCATGTTCACAGTCGTCGCACCGGCACCTCTGAGTACTTGGCCTTCTGGTGACCCAAGGCCTTCGTCCAGTATGATGAGATTTCCCCAAAGGGCGTCATCAGGAAAGGCGATGGTCACCTCAATAGGACTACCTTGTTGCATATGTAAGTCGTCATAAGGCAGCCATGTGATCGCTCCAGACAGTATCGGTGAGGCTAGCTGAGCAGGCCACAAGAGAAAGAGAGCGATGGATATCCACGTAATAAAAGCACTATGAGGAATTGGAGGCCCGATCTTGTATGAGAGCTGGTTGGAGAGTTGAGAAAAAGTAAGGCCTTTCCGCTCCAGCGTAATAAAGGTACAACGCCATGCGAGAATGCTCTGAATTGTCGAACACGTGACACTCGTGATTTTAAGACCAACAGATATGAGTGTCGACACATCAGATTGTGTGAGTAGATACCCAGTTGTATCGTGCACTGGGAAAGGACGTCGATGAAGCAGCCCGAGTACGACAGTGGACATGGTGATACACCAGAGTAGGTGAGCTGGAAGATACCACCATGCTCTTACGGTTGACCAGACCTTTTCGTAGCTTTTCGACCGCCTGTACTGCTGTCGGGGTTCCTGAAATGTGTCCTCGGAGCTAGTGAGAGAATATTCATGTGATGGCATGGTTGCGAATCCAATGAAACGTTGGGCTGCGGGAAGAAAACGTGGAACAATGGGAATGACAGATCGTTTGGATGCTCGTGCTTTAAGTACCGATCTGTATTTCTCGAGGCTTCAGATACAGGGTTACTGGCAAAGCTCATTCCTGATCAACCTATCCGCTTGTACCCTTAGACGTAGGGGTCCCCTACCCACTACCACTGACCCGCATCAGGTAAGTTTTCCTAATGTAAGTGGTTGATTGTGTAAGCTTGCACTCCGGCGGAGAAGCAATATGCTCGGCACGACTACAGACAGTATACCGTTAAGACTATCACACGCGTGATCGTTAACGTCGTAGGACTGAGGCTTGGAGATGAATGTATAAAGACGATCCTCCCTTCAGTGGGAATGCATTTGGCACTGCCAAGCACCAGAATGGGCCAGCGGAATTCGACGTTCCTCCGACTATCCATATATGGCTCGAACAACAACCAGTAAAAATGGAGAAAACGGGAAAGGCGGTTATTAACGATAACATAGTCCACGGCTGGCCAGCTATGGTGCTGCTGCGGACCTCTGATATGCTGGAGCGAAGCAAGGTCTGCCATTTTGAGCATCGACAGGAATCCATCTTTGCTGCTTTTTCTCGACGTGCAGTAAGCGGAAAATGGCTGTGGCAGGATGACACGTCATGAGTTCAGCTGATACCCTGGCTTATGCAGCCCGGACCAGGGCTCCAAGGCTACCTACCAATAAAACATGCTGTAGTATCTGCAACTACATAAATGAGGCTAACTTTGTGGCTTATTCCCGTACTTCTAATCATAATGCGTCCCGATTGTATTGGCGGTTGTCACGTTCGCAATTAAGAGCGAAAACGAAGTGCATCACCACAAAGCGCATGGGGGAGAAGATCGACAAGACTCCTCTCGCCCTCGTACGCAAATACGTGCAGAAGCACGCCAACACCTTCTTGCTACATGGTTGGTCCACGTCGTGATATTCCGTTGAAATCGAATGTGGGCTGAGACAATCATATTTGCTCTCTGCAACATCATTGGCGTTGTGTTCAGATCGCGTCTTGGCTACTCTGGCCCTTCCGTCTTCATTTACATTCTCATGCAGCATGTAAGCAAAGATCACCTCACTGCAGCGTCTATACATCGGAGGTCGGGACATCTTCCCAGAGAGTCCGACAACACACCCAGAAAAAGCAATCTGGAAGACGCTGATGAGATAAATGTCTCCAGTGAGTTTCTGTTGTGTGTTAGCGGAGCAATCGAAGAGGTAGTTAAAAAAAAAAGGGGGTGAGTTCTCCTGCAGCCTCTAGTCCCGGACATCTACTATAGCCAATAGACTAGTCTGCCAATTGCTTGGAAGTAAACTGCTTCTCAAACGCTCGACAGGATCCGGGTGTCTATGACCGGTGGAGTAGATATTAGATGTGCGTATGTATCTCTGAACGTCTTCCCAGCTCCTTTGTGGTAACTCGGCTGGACTCAGCTACATTCATCGACAGAGTTTCGTTAGCTTGGCAACTTCAGAGTCGGGGTAAGAGATGCTCGACTGGCGGGCCGTGTTTGTATAGAGACCAAGAGGGACGTCTTGCTTGTTGAAATGGTTGACCGAAGACTTACTATCCTTTACAGCAACTCTGTGCTGAAAGAACTGGTTCAGAGTAAGCCTGCCAGTGCCGTCAATGTTGATAATCCTTGTCAGGACCTCAACAACCTTGCTTGACGCGGCATTGCCAAATACCGTAAGGGCCGAGCGGGTGCGGCAACCTCGGATCAGAAGGTCAGCATATGGGCCTAAATAGGCAATCCATGGGTGAGTACGTGATTCCGAATAGGCAGTCAGATGCTGATCTCCATGGATCAGTTTTAGTCGGCTGGGGATTCTGAAGAACAAGACGGGTTTGGTGGTTGGTCTTCCGTAAGCTGCCGGCGTTCCGTCGGCGATGGCGGCTGAGCGATTGGCGGCGAGGCTTCGGGTCGGCCCACTTGATCAGCGCTGATCACGTCTCGGCATTTCGTACTGATTCGTAGATGATGCAGTGCCAGCTGGGGGCGCAATCGTCGTACGAATCGTGTGGGGTCGGCATTTTAAAATAAGAAAAAGGTTTCACGGAAGAGGATCCAGCCCTTATCCCCACAGTCATCCTTCATCCCCAGAAGGGAGTGCCTTGAAGACCGCCACGTGCAGTCACGCTACGTGCGCCCATTTGTTGCGAATTCATCTTTCTCTTGCAGGTGACGACCCCACTCTTCATCATGTCAGCTTTGGAACAATTCAGCCAGAGAGAAGAATACTGTATGGACTCTCTACTATCTGAGGACAGGAAAGCATCGATGGAAGGCCGTGCAAGTGGAGGCCAGCAACGTCAAAGGAATAGCTGCACACCACATATAGTCGGCTTGAATGAAGAGCGGATGGATCGTTTCCGCCGCATACGTAAATTTCAAGTGGGGGCCGGGCAATTTTGCAACCGACAATCACGCCACCCTGAAAAGGAAAGCTCCATAAAATATATCTGATGATGTAAAAGAATGATTGGTTATGTGTGTAAGGTGTGCGGAAGCTTATATGTGCCCGATTACACACAGCCTCCGCACTCGCATTCCGCTGGGCCACGCAGAATTAAGCTGTGGGAAGTGGCATTGCTGGCGGCTTCGGGGCCCTATCATCGGGGACTAACTACACCAAGCCTAATCCAACCGTGAAAAAAGGATCATGGGGTCCCATTTGGTTTCCAGGTTCCTCTGGGTTTGGTCACGTTGGTCATTCTTGGTTGAGGATTCGGCACTGAGTCGATGCTATGGCTTCAAGCTGCGTGTGACATGCCATAGCCACGGTTTTCCCCACTGTTGCTTGAACACAATCCCCACCAGATGTGAGGCCGGCGTAAGAATTTCCCCGCTGAATATTCCGTCTTGACTTTTTCTGGATACCGCACCTAACAGGCTCGAAGTTTGATAGGGCTGCCTTCATCACCACAGGGCCATGCACGAAAATCCATGATGGTAGATCCTAGCTTCCCCGTTCTGCATATACGTAGTGTTTAGGGCGAAAGAGACGATATGCTGTGTCTCTGATAGAGCCGTCAGAAACACGGCGAGTTCGAGGTGTTGGCTTGGAAGTACAACAACTTTCCCCAAGAAGGTTCAGCCGCTCCTGTCCTCCCCCAAACAGGATATCCATTGGGTCAGAAATATTGATGCTTACTGTTTCACTCCGGAAGGTCGGGTCATCCCAACGACTTGCTGCCTGATGTAGTTCGAACAGGTGGATCCGTAGAGCAAGTCACTCTACTATTCCGTCGGCGGGATGCATTCACTGCCACCCAACCGGATCCTTCGCTCCAGCACAGCCGGGGATACTGTCATCTAAAGTCACATCTGACAGTATGGCAGACCTCGAAAGAGGAATATAAATTGCGGCCTACCTCTCCCTTCGAATTGACCTTCATCCTCACCAAGTCTTCCAGCTCAAACACAGTCCATCAAACATCTTCCAACACCCTCCAAAACCAAACAACCATTCGCCAAAATGCGTTTCACCTTCTCCGTCCTCACCCTCTTCCTTGCCGCCGCCATTGCCGCCCCTACGGGCGAGCCTTCGGAGGACGGCAGCCTCTTGATGCCGAGGTGCCTTGCTAAGGGCAGTAAGTTGAGCCCTTTCATTCCACATCAACCTACTTTTACACATCTACTAACGACGTGGTGTCAATCAGCTGATTGTATCATCAACGATGGCGAATGCTGCTCCGGCTCAATCTGCCAGATGGACAAGGGGCAGGGAACCTACACTTGCCAATAGGTTGGTATTTCCTTGCAACACTTTGGTGTCTGGCACCAGGGCTAATAAAGGAATAGGCTAGGATCAAATGACACAGCTGAATGGCGGGAGAAGGGAGTCTGGCAGCTGTTTACGAAGCTATGAGTGATGATTGAGGCACGATCGCTATGATGGGTGGGGTGGGCTTGATGAGTTTGGGACTACGTTCTCTAAAGCTTAGAGGCTCTAGATCAATTAGAAGTTTTGACCTCTCAAGATAATCATTACCGCAAAATCGTGAGGCAGACTGCAAGCTGGAACATGTAAAATAGATATCGGGCATGAAGGGAAAGATAAGGTGTAGTCATGGAAGTGATGAAGGCCGGAGAGGCGGGAGAACAACATGCAAGGGCCCAAGAATTCCGCACTCGCCGCATCCTCTCGGTCACCGAGGGATCCGTAATACCCCACCCCCCGGCCTCGGCGAGAGGCTGCGCCGCGGAGAATGATGCGGAAACGTTCGGAGCGGAGAAAGAAGCAGAAATTCAAGCGAAACAATCTTGAATGTGGTTGTTGGTATTGCGTCATGACAGTTCACAGCCACCGCTGCCCTTGCGATGTCGCACGGTTACAGTTGCACATTGTGGCTGGTCCTGCCCTGAGGTAAGGTGATGTGTTTCGCTCAATGAGTTAAAATGGTGGCTGAGAATCCCGGAATTCCCGAATAAGCAAGAAGCGGGTACTCTCTGCGCTAAGCTGGTACGCGTACACCGGTTCGGCTCCTGCGGGGCTTCGTATTGCACGTGGGGGCCGTGCTGGTTGTGGGGTTCTACCTTGACCGTCTAAGCGCTTCTACAATAGGGCATAGAGATCTGAAAATGTGTTAGAGCACTGGCCCCGAGCTTTTATTATATAGAGATATTCTCACGGGGTTCCGAGGAATCTGCGTGCTTCGCCGGAGCCAGGATTGAGGATTGTGCAGTAGCAAAAGCCGGTCACTTTTCCAGTCCAGTTCTAAGGTGGCAACTAATGCTCCGGATTGATATATCTTCATTCTCGACTCCAGCCATGCCTGTGCCGCTGGCCGAGTGGAAATGAATGCAGTTTACTGCTTTAGCATATATCGCCGTGCGAGGAAGATGGTGTAGCCGCCTAGCTTGCAAATACATATCATCCGCACGTCAATCCCCGCTTGGCTTTTGTGAAGCCATTTGGTATAGGCGCTTATGAATTTCGGCCTTTTCCAGCTAAATTCAGACTACCCAACATGATTGCACGACGGATTACTGGGGAGATGTAGCATGACAATGCATCTTGATGACAAAGCGAGGACATGACTCTGGCCAGCGCGTCCGCAGCATCTTGTTGGCGCGTGCACTAGCGTCGTTGCCTGCCTCCAAACGCACTCTTCTTCTCTGATCGCCTCTGTCAGCGTCTTCCATCCCCACCTATCACGTTCCATCTGTTGCATCTTGGCTCCTCCTTGGCTTCTAGTGTACGGTAAACCATCTTTCACTGACCACCAACTTCATACCCCGCACACAGACAATGCCTCGCACGCAGGCAACACCGCTGGTGGCTAGCTCAAGCTCCTTAACAGCTCAGCTTCCGTACGATGTGTTGGTGATTGTTGTCAGCATGCTGGACAGACCCACGCTGAAGCAGGTCCGTCTCTGCTGCAACTGGCTCGCGAAAGAAGCTACGCCACGTCTTTTCGAAACAGTTAGCTTCCAGATGCGGGCAGTGGACATGGAACGAGTCATTGCCATAGCGAACTGCTGCACAACGGCTAATGCCGTCAAAGAACTTCAACTTGAACATGTCCCGCGACTGCCAAAGTACAAATTCGAGGAGTGGAAGCGAAACGCAAAACGGTGTCCTGCACGTAGGTTAAGCCACGAAAATCCACAAGGCGGAGAAGCTGACTGCGAGGACAGGGTTTAAACAGAGAACCACTTGTCTGCCCCCTTTGACGAGACAACTCTTCGACGACTATGTTGCACAACGGAGGGAACCAAGTCTCTGGTTTGCTTTGCACCAGCCGCGATCAAGCTTCGCAGAGTCTACACCCGACTCATCGACTCCGTCAGGTCCGCCGACCTGGCCTCAACAAGTGCGACGGTTGCAGAAGGCCTGTTTCGACTTGGAGAAAGCGGTTCTGAGCTTGCGTAACCTCCAGCAGCTCCGGCTCGACTATAGTGCGTACGATGCCTTCACCGGAGTATACTGGCGTGGCTACTGTTTCCAGAATCTCGGTCTCCAATATCTGGAAGGAAATGATTACCCAACTGAGTGCGCTGCTCAGATCGCTTTCCTCTTGCGTATCCTTGGTAATCGGAACGCTTCCAGCAACAGCCTCACCTCACTTCGGGCGCACTTGGCTTGTAACCAGTGGTGGGAGCTGCAAGATCTGCCACGTGCTTGGACATCGCCTGAAGACACAGAATATGAAACTTACCGTAACCGGCCTGACGCCATCACCAAGGAAAACATGAGCATGATGCGGGAGTCATTCGCTCATCTCACTGATATTCGCATTGGCTTCGGACAACAGGAAAACTATCTTGAACTCCCAGCTGCCCTGGCCGGCTATCTGTCCCGAGCAAAAAAGCTTGATCGCCTCGAGCTCTCAGCACGGGATTTCGACTTGGGCGATCCGGATGACATGCTTCTCAGCATCAACCTTATTGGTGCGCCATGGCCAATGCTTCGTCATTTAAAGCTGGAGGGCTATCATTTCACCAGAAAGTCGATTCTCCGTACGCTTTCCCTAGTTGCACCGACATTGGAGTCCCTGTCGCTGAAGACGTGCGTCCTGTTTGATGAAGACAGCTCATGGTCAAGTTTCTACGAGGGCATGAGGCTTATTTCTTTTGGGGCCTTGCATCATCTCGATTTTTCGCGCGGTCATCAGGACGATTTTCACCCAGAACTCCTCCGCAATCCTTGTCCACCTCCGCCCAGAAAAGCAGATGGTCCTTTACCAGTCGTACACGTCATGGAAGACCAATTCAAGCGCTTAATAGGATACTCGGCTGAGATAT
Source organism: Lasiodiplodia gonubiensis (assembly GCA_009829795.1). NCBI lineage: Eukaryota > Fungi > Ascomycota > Dothideomycetes > Botryosphaeriales > Botryosphaeriaceae > Lasiodiplodia > Lasiodiplodia gonubiensis. The sequence continues at coordinate 1,293 of RHKH01000157.1, read as the reverse complement.
ACGACTACATCCTAAAACGAACGGATACAAAGCCTCCACTGCAATTGTTCTGTACATTTTCCTCTGACGGGCTTCCACCATCTGACTGGCTTGGATTCTTTTGAAGGATTTGTCCGTCATTCTAGGTCAACGTCGCTTTCATAGATGTCTATCAATTCCTTCGGCCTCGTGTTTTGTGTTCCGGAACTCTGGGGTCTGCGCCTCAAGCGCTTAAATATCATGACAGGTTCTATTCTGGTTTGAAATTGACACTCAGCAATGTGGCTTTCTTTGTTCTTTGTTAGAAGCCCTTCACTGCCGTAGACCCAAGACAGTCTCATTAAGAAATTAGTCTTTGTAGTCGCTTGAGAAAAAGTGCAATCCGAAAGATCTGAGCCATCGTAACTAATTTCTCATCGGCATCCAGGCTCGCAAGGCTTGCTTCAGGGTTCGCAAGTGTGTAGATGAAGCCGCCATGTGGACGTAGGTGTTAAATAATCAAATAAACATTGACGTCTGGATAGTAGCTTCAGTCACCCACATATGTAGAATGATTCCTTGTGGAGAAAGATTGCGAGAGATCATTTCTTTCGGCACTGACGCATAAAAAGCAACGAGCCAACCGCTCACATCCAACCACCCGCTCAGTCCTCAACGATCCATCTCAGCGCCCATCCCACCGCTTCCTCCATCCCGCTCCTCCCCCCTCCTCAATCAAAAATCCCCATCCGCTCCGGCATCTCAAACTCGACATGCGGCCTCTCCCTCACACTCTCCGGCACCTCCGGCCAGTGGTCGTCGCCCTCGAACATCGGCACCTGCATCCCCATGACGAACTGCTTCGCCTGGAAAACATGAAACATGGTCATCGCCGGCTGCACGATCTTCCACCTGACCACCATCCACCCCTTCGCCGGCAACACATGGAAGAATCCCATCACCGGGTCTTCCACGTTAATCCCCGCACCAGCTGTGTGGGCCTCCGCCACATCCCCCCACCGAAACACCCCCGCGCCCGCCCCCAGCAGGAACGTCGCGTCGTTGTGCTTGTACAGCGGCAGCTCGACGTCTAGCTCGTTCTGCACCACGATGTCGACGACGCTGCCGAGCGGCAGGTTGCGGACGATCGGGTTGGGCCGCGCGAACTCGGTGGAGGGGGTGAGGACGAGGGGGGCGCGGAGCACGCGCCAGAGCTGCCACGGCGCGCCGTTGAGCGTGTAGTTCGTGATGAACGGGTTGATGGGGTCGGGGGCGCCGGTGGCGCGCATGTGCAGGGTTATGTCGGCGGACTGGGGTGGGGGGACGGGCGGGTAG
>RHKH01000270.1:6943-21285 GCA_009829795.1 Lasiodiplodia gonubiensis | reverse complement strand
GGGAAATGGGGTTAGTGGGTGAGAGTGGATGGGGGAGGGGGAGGGGGGTGTACCCGAGCATTGATACGTGTAGCCGCCATCCGCGAAGGGCATTGGGCGGGTCGCGAAGTTGGTGGGTTCGGTCTTGAACGCTGGTTGCTGTGCTGGCATCCTTGATGGACGTCTTCTCGCCATCCATCGTGTACAAGAATTGAGGACGTTGAGAGAGGCTCGTAGATGTGTATGGATACGGTCTACGCCCGAGGGGAATAAAGTAGAGATGAATGAAGTCGTAGTGCGGCTAAAAGAATTGAGCTGCTGAGTGTGATGATCAGGTAAGGAACACCGCCTCAATATTTGTATTCGCAAATGCCATATGACTCTTATTGCAGAAATAGAAATATGGTGTCAGATTTGCAGCATCTGCGCGTTGTGGCGGATATTTGATTGGTAGAATGCTCAACTCGACGCGCGATCCCAGATGCGGTTTGTGGCGCAAATCCTTCGCGGTGGGTTACTCTGACTCAAAACCCGCCGAGCGCTGTCACAGCAACATTCTCTGTCTTGCAAGATTCCCTCCGAGGGCACAGGATCATTCGAAAGTCCTGACGACAAATATCGCTTGCTGTTACCTGGAAATGATGATGTAGGGTGCCTCGGAGGATTATTGCAGTGGCTGCTTCGGACGAGGATGCGAGCCTGCAACAATGATTGAGAAATTATTCGAGTGCCAAAAGCCTATGTTTGAGGAGTTCTATGCTTCGTATGGACCTCTCACGTTGAATGAGATGTTTGTGTCTTCATTAGTTCCGACAATGGTTATTACCGGGAATTGTGGCTTTACAGACTGTAGAAACATCATCGAGGGCAAGCCTTTGTGACACTCAGGAGCTTAAGGCATCAAAGAAGATCTCCTCCTCTTCGTTATCTTCGGATAAATTCGCAATAGATCCCTCATCCAACCCAGTCCCAGTCGTGACTTTTCTCCACCACCGATAAAAGGTCTGGTTCCTTTCTCTCTGGCCATTATGCAGATCTTTATACCGCTCGAATATGTCCAGTACTGTCTCGCCATTTTTCGATACTGATTTTAGATCCATCTTTGTAGCCACTGCTTCCATCAATATGTTCATCGTTTTGGAATCGCCCCACCCGGCCGCTATATGGAAGATAGAGAGCCCCGACGTTGTTCTTACGGTGGTATCGGCTCCGCAGACAAGTAGCTCAGAGAGAATATGGTGCTTGTTCATTCTTGCTGCATGTAGAACAGGGGTATCACCGATAGAGTCACCGTGATTGATGATCGAGCCGCATCCAAGCAGGATTCGCACTGTTGCCACATCTTAGAAGCGCGAGGCAAAATGGAGAGCCGTCCACCCATACGAAGTAGTTCTGTGTGGGTCCGCTCCATGTCGCAGCAATGCCTTAACGATTTCTGCATTTCCGGATGATCTGGCGGCGTTGTGAAGTGGCGAGATTCCGTTGGTGGCAACAATATCGGTATCGGCGCCACTGTGGAGTAAGGTTTTCGTCGAACGAAGACTTCCCTTGTATGTAGCCCACCACAAAGCAGTCCTGCCCAAGGAGTCCGTTGCGTTTATGCTGGACGCTGAATTGATGATTGTTTCAGAGAGGTCTTCGTTGCTTGTTCCGAGTACGATTCTGTGGAAGAGGGGCAGCTCCAATTCCTCCACCAGGAAGTCTGGCCTGATTCCAATATATGGCTGGCAAGTCTCATGGAAATTGCTAGTAAGTTTCCCAATGAGGCTTTCCTCTATCACTGACAGGGTAGCAGACCTGTCAACGTTAACATTTATGCCGTCCGGTGTGTTAAACTTACTTACCTGCCGTAGCGATCCTCCACTCGAGGGTCTGCGCCTTGATCAAGTAAGAACTTTGTTGCTTCCCGGTGGTGATGGAATATCGTGACCTACAGAAATAATTACTTTAGGAAAGGCCACTTAAAAAAACGGCGAGCGGCCTTACTGTGAGTGCTGACAGTCCAAAATTTCCGTCGATGTCATTGAGTCGTGATTGACCGGTTTTCAACAAGGTTTTCATAGCTTCCGTATCGCCCTTCCAAGCCGCTGTGAACCACGTGGAGTCCCACGGAACTACGTTCCGGACGGAAAGTGAGATTGAGGGTTCGGTCATTAGGGAGGACGTGTATGCTATGGAGATTGCCTTTGCCAGAAACCAAGCCGGAAAGTAATACGTAGCCGTGACATTGGAAGGATTGGGGCCACAAGTGTCTTTGCAATTCAAAGAGGAGCACGGCCGAGTCGATGAGGGGCTTCCACTGTACCCTAATAGTAGCACTCCGAAAAGACGCGTCGATACCGATTGCATCTGTGGGCGAGAGTGGCACAAGCACTTGCAATGGACTGATTTCTTCCCTAAGCCTTGTCGGCGGACGGACACAACCGTCAGCGAGGATGGTGGCGTGGGTGGATGACTCATAGACTCTTGAGCCGTCGTATTTCGATCGTCTGCATCTAATACTCCCGGAGTCCTGCCTGAGGATGGAGGAAGCGTAGAAGATTGGCCTTGCTGATTCGGACTCATGTTCAGTTGCTCAAGAAGCAATCCGAGTTTTTGCAGGTCAAACCTTTAATACGTCAGCGAAAGCGCCGAAACTGTAGGAACTGAATGTGCGGTAGTTACGAATTGCTCGTGGCCATCAAAGCAATAGCTTGCAACCTGATCTCCCTCAACTCTGCCTGGCAAGACCGGATCTTACTTCTGTAATGGACCCATACAAGACGGTCGAGAGCATTCCCATCAAGGGTGTCGACCTTCTGGAGGAAAGTTTTGATGGCTGTGATTTTGCTATCAGCATCACGCAGCTTCATTTCCAGATGCGGACGCATGTCCGGGTGCACGGCTCCTCGGTTCCTCAGTTGAGTGACAAGAAGGTTGAAGTCGTTCACCTCGTTGGAAAGCGCCAGTAATTCGTCGGGGGCACCCCGCAACCTCTTGATCAACTGACCCAGCTTGCCGGCTGTTTCGGCCAGGGTGATGGCGCCGCTCACCACCCCAATAACTTCCGCCATGGTTGAATGAGAACCAGACTATTGCAGTATGAGGGTGAAGTTGAGTGAAAAGTTGCCACTTCAAGTGGGGTTCAGATGCGTGTCGCGGTGGGGGCGAAATCCTGCTGAGGTCAGATCATGTGTGACCTGCAGCCTCAGAAGTGGGTCATCTTGACCAATGACAATGCATCAAGTCAGTACAGCTTACAGAGAGTCAGCAGACCCTTTAGTACTCATGCCAGTACGTGTAACTAAAGCTGGTGTTGAGACTTGTTTCACATTATACAGGAATACCCAAGGTTACTAGGATTAAGACATGTATCTTGCTAGAAGTTTCGACTTAGCTCCAGCAGTTTCCTCGGAGATGAACTTAGTAAACAGTGATTATGTCGCGTTGAACACTGCTTCTCGTCGAACATGAGCAGCTGAGCTACCTATCTGTATATACCTACCACTGAATGAAGTATAAGTAGTGAGATATACAAGGAGCATGTCTTGGTGTTGAGGAAAAAGCAACACGGCAACAGCCTTCAGTATTAGCAAAGTGTGTCAGTGCTGCTGTCACCATCGGAGGGAAGATATGCTTCAATCGACTGAGTCATCCACTCAAATTCCCAAACAAGGTTGTTCCACTTAAGCTTCCGCAATTCCACCCCCAGCTCGCTGCACTCCTTCCTGTTGCCCAGGAACTTGCAGATCCTCTCCTGGTTATCCAGATAGTGAAGTATCGTCTTTGGGCGGCTGAGCCAAAGATCCCAAATTGCCTTGTAACTGTATTTGATGCCGAAGATGGTTTCGAGGGCAACTCCTTCAAAACAACATCTCCCAGGAACTTGCAGGAGATGGGATTGTGTCTCCCCAATCGGCGTTGCCCAGCGACTGCAGATCAGTTTTGGCAGGCCGCAGCGGTGACATCCAAGGTGAGGGTCGAAGTTGACAGCCCTCTCGACCTGCACCAGCTCCGCATGGGCCTTCTGCGCCATCCTGTTCGTGCACGTGCGGATACTGTGGTCTGATGGCCTTCCCATGGCTCTGCAGACCATACAGACGTCTGTGTAGCGGAGCAGCCGGGTTTGGACCTCGCTCAAGCGCAGATAAATCGGCTCCATGTCGCGGATAGTCCTAATGCCGTTCTCCAAGTGAAACTCCTCGTCACCTAGCGCCATGGTCACCTCTTGTTGCTGTTTGGCATCGTCGTCTTTCCATTCGCGCAGGCGCTGGTAGGTCCAAATGCTTTCCTGTATCAGACCCTCGACTATGCATAGTCGCTGCTCTTTGGCCAGGACTTCGACCTTCATGCTCTTGATCAAAGATTCGATGTGCGCCACACCGCAACGCCGTGGCAACGCGACCGCCGCATCCTCCTTTTCGCCACGCGGATCGAGCTCGACTCGGTACTGATAGTCGCCGACCAGAAATCCGTACGAGCCGTACAATTCATCCAGCGCCCTGAAAATGCCAGGAATATACGACCGGTCGGTTTCCACCTGCTCGGCCATCCACGCCTGCATCGCCGCCGGATCATCATCCCTGACCCACCCCGTCACCCACAGGATGTCCGCCAGCAATCCGTCCTCGAACGCGAGCAGCGCCGCGACCGCTCGCCGCGCCACCTCGATGTTCTCACAATCCGCCACCGTCCCATCCCGCGCCGTCAGCCGCGGCGAGTCGCTGCGGCAGCGCTTGCTCGGAAAGCTGCAGGCCTTGCACGGCGCGTCGTCGCGCTCATCAATCGCATTCTCCCTGTCCTCGGGCGTCGCGCACACGCTCGTCTCCTCCAGCAGACGCAGCAGGCGCTGCGCCTGCGGCGCTTCCTTCCACCGCTGGCAGTCTTCCAGGCCGTGGTCGTCGGCGGCGGCGTAGTCGCGGTACGCGGTGCAGAGCTCGCAGCCCGCGCCGTGCCAGAAGCTGAGGGCGAACTTGATCCGGTCTCGTGTGGGCCAGTCGCCCCAGTTGCCGTGGAGGCCCTCGCGTTCTTGCGCCCATTTCACCACTGTGGAGTCGTAGCGGCGAGTGACGGCGCGTCGGCGGGCTGATTGAGAGAGTCCGAGGGTTTGCGGTCGCTCTGGCTGCGGAGGGGCTGCGGAGCTGGCGCCCGGCCTGGGCTGCTCTTCTATGGCAAGGGTTGCCTTTCTTTTGCGTGGGAGAGTCAGCATGGTTGTTGTTTGGTTGATTCGGATGGGCCTTGGTGTTGTGACTACGTATGTAAGTATCGCGGCAGGAGAACTTCAGAAAAGGAACAAACTGGCCCTGGATTTGTTTGTTGGGCTTGTGGTTGTTGGCGTTACTGATTCTTCGGCTCACTAATTGTTGTTGGCCAACTAAAGCCCATCTTGCTTTGTTAGTGCCAGGGTTGTATATAGCTTACCACAAAGCAGGTCGGCACAAGTCCAATTCATTCATGCTATATGCCGAATACTTAATCGTTAGAGTAGCTAAATGGCTTTTAAAAGTTTAGAGGCGCGAGGCACGTCGCGATACGCAACGGTCGCGTATTCGCTTTCACCATCCTCCTCTACAAGTGGTGGAAGGTTGAGAAAGCTAAATTAATACTTCACAGACATTGATCGCAGCACGCAAGTAGAGCTAGAACTTTAAGAGACAAAAGCAAATGAGAAAAATTAAGCTTTAATACATGTAGCCCAACCTTGCATAATCTGCCGAAAGTTCTTAGTCCTGAAACCTTATCCCTCCTCTTGTCTTCTAGGGTACAACCTAATTACTCCGTCCTACTAGATAATCCAGGTCGGGTGGAGGAGGCACGTTGCCACAGTCATGCAATCGAAAAACTCTGCAAAGTTGTACCAATAAGTTCGAGATCTGAGCGACTAATGCGGGACACCCCAACGCGCTCAAAAAGTTGGTCCTTCTGGACAATGAGGAGGACCGTGGCTACTCCTTGATAGCTGGTGTGCTTTGGGGATGCGATACCCAGATGCTGGTCGAGAACAATTCCAGTCATTGTTTGATGACTCGATAAAATAGACAAGTCCGTCAGGTTCAATGGGTATGAGCTCCGAGCCTCCTCATAGTTTACGACCAATTTTCCCGCATTGTGGACTCTATTCCAATTCGTTAACTGGAAGGTTGAGTCCAACGTGAAAGGCCGAGAGATCAATTGAACTTTCAGCGAAATAGCTGTGATATGTAAAAGTTTGGGCTCGGAGAGATCCTGCTTCGTGGACAACCTGTCCTCAAGTTCGCTCCCCTCAATCATCGTACCGTCTTCCATCTCTATGGTGATACAAGGACCGAGAATATTCATCGGCTCCAAATCCGAGAAAGCTCTAAGGTCCTCGAACGTTTTGTAGGTCCATCCTGTCCAGGACCAGCTGGGGAACCCGCTACGCCGTTCTCCTGACCCGACAGAAATCCAAGGTAAGTTGCGGCTGATGGCAGTTATCCAAGAAGTGGGCTTGCGATTATGAATATGTATTGGCAGGCCTGAAATGTGGCGCATCCGTTCTATAGTACCCGGCTGCGGCAAAGAAGACTGGGTGTCACCGATATCCTGGTATCTCTGTAGGATTCCCAACATTCCGTTGAGGATGTCTCCAGATTCCGTCAGATCCAAGTGGGAATAATGCATGATCTTATCCCAAACACTGACTCTGCTCCCGATGGATCCTCCGTTGAGGCTGAAATGTGGTGATACCGGTGAATTGGAAAAGGGGTGCAAACTTTCTCTAAAAGTTTGGGCCTTTTCAAGAGCTTCGATTATTGCCATCTGACTGCATTGAAAGTACACTTGCTGATCAGTGAAAACAAGACGTCGCTTTGATAGCAGTCCTTCTTGGTATGTCCAAGCTCTGGTGGACCATTTGGATGCACTAATAAGGGCTTTTGGATCCGCAAGTGTAGCCTCGAGCGTACGACTGTCGATTCGTACATGAAAAGGATGTCGGAGCTTAGTGCTAACCCCAGGTAGTCCATATTGAGGTCCGTCACCACACGCCGCTATGATAGTGACGTATGCTCCTCCGTATATGTTATGCATGTTTGTGATTTGGTGGTACTTGATAGGCTTCCGGCTGTCTGGTGGTTCCTGTTCGATACAGAAGCGATCAATCCAGAGGTACTGAATCCCTAATCTCTCCGTAACCAACAATGCGTCCGCGATGGTGGTCGGGAGGTTCTCCGGTAGGGGCATCGGGTCGTTGCTCCATACGACACCTGGGCTGAAGCTTGATAAGCCCCAAACGTAGGAAAGAGCCACGTATTTCGTTTCTTCATCTGGTTGATTGACAACCGTGCGAGACGTACAATCAATCAATTTCACTCCTTCAACCCTTCGAGGTTTAGCCAAGCATTCCCCGCGGTGCTTAGTCTCGCAGTGATCGATCCATCTCCGGAATATTTTGACATCAACAGAGGCTGTTATCAAATCGGAAGAGAGACTTTTACAGTCCTTTTCGATGACCCTGTGTTCTGCGAGATAGCCAACTCTGTCCCAACTGAAATGACCTCGGGTTTCTTGATTCCAGAGGATCAAATCCGGCTTTTGCTGAGAAAGGAAACTGATGTAGAACGATCCATTGAGAGAAGGTTCCTGGAGTAACCCATGCATGCCTCGATGGGAATCCTTCTTCCGCACCAGAGCCAGCGTGCAATATCGTTCCGTATATGGACGTCTATTTAAAGATGGGTAAATAAAGTCAAGGGCTTGACAAAATGAGCAATCCTGATCTTGAACGAGCTTTTGCCCACGTTCGAAGGTCAGAATTTCCACGTTGCCAATCCCTTGCCGAAACAATTCCTCGAAATCGATTTGTCGGCAGCGCTCACAAAAGTATGGGTCTAGGTCTTGGAGAGGGCCTTCAGCAGACACGTTCAGCGAGGCCATGCTGGACGCGCTGACTTTCAAGACACTGAGTGGATTTTCAGTCTTCCTGGAACGCTATTTTTGATGAGTGCAACGTACCTTCGAGCTGGCTGTTTCGAGTGAATTCAGGGATCTCAAATGGCTTTTGAGATCGATTAGAAGTCGACTTCTGATCACGGCTGGTTCGCTAGAATTTCGAGAGATAGAATGAGAATTTAGGATAGAGCTGCGGGGGAAATCGATTTAAGAATCTGGACAGTGACTGACGTGGAGTGGCAAGACCACTATCATCAACGTTAAACAATTGTATAAAGTACGTAAGCAGAGCGGTTGACAGCTCCAGTACGCAACTTACGCGCAGAAAAATTGTCTTTCTCAGCATGATATGATGTCAGCCTTGGCTGCAAGATATCTTTACAGGAAATTGTGCTCAGCGCCCGTTGCAAGTTTCTGCTGTGCACCGTATTCCGCTCATTGGACAACGCAAAAGATCGGTCGATGGCCGGGCTACACACGACACCGCGAGTGGATACGCATGCAGTCAGCAATGTTGGTCTTGCGTAGGATGATCGGGCGCACAGTGGGGACGGTTCCTACAATTCCACCAATCACATATGTGGTCCGTAACCAATCAGCGCAAGCTGGCGACGTCCTGAAAAAAATGTACAACGTGACTGGTAGATATATGGTCTGTCCTCATTTTACATACTTTAGTTCCAGAGGGTTATTTTCGGTTTATACGGAGTTAATGGGCGCTGACAATGATGAATCTGTGCTCAATAACCAATCAGACGTTCATGAAGATATTTACCATGTGTGCATTGGCTCAAATCATTGCCTAGAATCCCTCACTGAGCCCATTAAAGTAAGATCGTGTGTGCCCTTCAGCCTCATAAGTGCAGCCATCGGCAAATAGGAATGCATCAAGCCACTGCACCACGCAAATAATCAATAAATCATTAACGAACACTTTGGCAATGCTTCGATAAGGTCTCAAATCTGGCCCTTGAACTTTTCCAAGTATGGCGACCAGGTATTAGGAGGGTACTAACTTGAGTAGCTGAACTCTAGTAGAGATTTCCTACAGCTCACGCAGGCATCAAAGACCCTCCACCGGACAAATCATGGGTTTCACCATTCAACCACGCATTGCCGTCCTCGCTGCTGTCATACGTCACCGTGAAGCCCGCACTCTCAACGTTCGCCAGACTCGTATCCTCATTCGTAAAGTTGCCCAGCACCGTATCGCCAGTGACAATCCACTTGCTCGTTCCGTCCAGCGCGAGGCTCACGCTTCCGTCGACGTCGCCTCCTTCTCCCAACACAACCTTGCCGGTCCAGACCGAGTGCTCGGCCAAGGACCACGTCACAGAGCTACCGTTGTACACCACAACGTCGCCGGCGAGCTCGCTCTCCTCGATCATGACGTCTACCTGTGCGGGGAGAATGGCAGAGTTCTCTTCAGCGCCGGCGAAGTACGAGAACTCTTGGGTGACCTGCGAGCTGTTGGCAACAAGCAGCAGACCAGACGCGGTCGTGAAGTTGGTGCTGGAGATGGAGGCCGTGGCGATGACATTTCCGAACCAGAGAGCAGGGCCGTCGGCAGCAGTCACGGTCAATTTGGAGGAGGCGAAGGAGATGTGTGCTCCCGATTGCCTTTCCGAGGAGGAGAACTGGTTATCGTGTTAGACATGACGGAACCTTCCAAAAGAACGATAGTAGAAGCGAAGTTTTGACCGAGGGGTAAACGTACCATGACCGTCCCAGCCAGCAACCCAGCCGTAAAGTCAACATGCTCGAATTCAGCAATCTGCGGCCCGTCCGAAAAGAGCGCAGGGGCTTTCTCGGCGAGTCCAGCCACATTCTCGCCCTTCACCGTACCGAGCGCGTAGAAGAGCGCGGATCCGATGCCAGCGGTGTGGGCTACAGAATCGGACACATTCACCACGCCGGCCGGGGTGTCGCCCGAAAAGGATGAGCAACGATTGCCGCCAGAGTAGTGGCGGATGTTCTTCCCAACAATCGTGGCGTTGCCCGCCGCATAGAGGCCGTGTGAAACCGGACCGGAGCTGTACAGATCGGTGTCGGAAACGTAGACGATGGTGTTGTCGCCGAAGGCAAACACGTTGGCGGCGCCGTTGTGCACGGTGATGTTGGAGTGGGTGATGGAGGCCGAAGACTCGTTGGCGATGTTGATGGCTGCGTTCAAGCCGTAGAAGCTGGCTTGGTACAGGTTGGAGCTGTAGCCGTACTTGATCACGTCGACGTAGGACAGGTTGAGCTGGGCGCCGTCCGTCACGACGATAACGCTGGTGTCGTTGGCGTCGACGGTGAAACTGGTGTGGTCCGCACTGGTGACGTTGCCGTTTGAGTAGTAGTAGGGGCCCTCGATGGCGTTGGTCTGGTAGAGGATGGGCTCGATGTCGTACACGGCCTTGATGGAGTTGTCGGATGCATCGGCGGCCAAGTCGGCAAAGTTGCTGGGATCGACAACCGAAACAGCAGCCATCGCCACACCCGAAAAAGAGAGGAGTTGGGCTGTGCTAAGCATGTTGAAAGACGGCTAAGCTCCGCAGGGAATTGGCAATCTGTTGCAAGAGGCTCTTCCGGCGCTGAAGTTCCTGGACTGTGCCGGATCACCTCCAAGACCTGAACGTCCTTTATACATTCATTACTCCACTCTTGAGCCATTACTTTGATTCTCCATTGTCCACCAAGAAGCCGAATGCCGGAAGGAAAGCCTGTGCCGCAAGCTTGGCACGAAATGAGGAAATGAGCGAATCGTCACCGAAATTCCTGTTCCTGCGAAGTGCCCCGTGACTGCATACTAGTCTTCAGTCGAACAAAGTATAGTGACATGCTGCGTTCATAAGGGTCTGCTCAAAGTGGTTAATGGAAACGGGAAGATCTGGGGGAAAATCTGGGGTAGGGGGATTTCCCCGCGTCGGCTGACGCGTACGTGTGGAGCCGAACATGAACCCGAGCCAACAACAAGCAACATCGGGCTGGGTTTTCTTCGGAATGTGGACCCAGTGTCATTTCCCATCATAATCTATAGTTGTAAGAAATGGCTACAGGTCCGATGACGAATGGAAGGCGTTGCATGAATGCTGACGTCGCATTGTCTAATTAGAGCCGACCCGCCAGCGCTATCCGGCTAATCGATGTTTACAGGTATACCAATGTCAGGCTAGTGGCTCTGTTATTGATTGGATTTGCCGAAACAAATTCCGCTCATCGGGTCTGCGCCGAGAGCGATCTCATAGTTTTAATTCTAATTTTCGAGACTCATTGACCATGGCCATTTGAAGGAACATCGAGTCTATTTGCTAACTGCAGGCATTTGACGAGTACACCTTACAGGGTCGCTGATAGCAACATCAACAAGCCACCGGGCCAGCATGCTTCTGTTTATACCCCCACTAAAGCCTGGCGCCCCCACAGGTCCTTCAAACACAAGACTCCCTTCGCGATCGGTCAGCCAAGCCGATGCATCGCTAGCTCCACTCAAATTGCCCGCTCGATACACGGTCCACTCGATTGTAGGGTCAACCTTGTTCTCGAAAAAGTCTTGAATGGCCAAGATGTTGTGATACGCCCCATTCGCTGCAACACGAATGAGCGTCGACATCAGAGAGCGAGATATTGAGGTATTATCCTCCGGTCGGTACATGGCTGTAGTCCCGAGAGCTAAAATACGACGCACACCATGTTCCTTGATGAGTGAAACAATTGTTTCGTAGTAGTCCGCAAACTCAGTGTTCTTGGGTTGCTTGGGACTGCTCGGTCCCAAGAGTGAGATAACCGCTCGTGATTTGGCAACAGCGGCTGACATGGCATTGCGGTCGGTCATATTCCCCGCATGAACCTTTTAATATTAGATTGACAGAACTAGATTCGTTTCTCTAACATGGTAGACTTACCTCAAGGAATGGGCTGGCCGTAAGGTCTGCAGGGAGTTTTGCTGGGTTTCGACAGTAGGCCAAGGTCGGAAGGCTGCGAGAGACCAATTCACGTAGCACGCAGATTCCCGCTGGCCCCGTGGCACCGAAAACCAAAACCTTTTCGCCAGCCATGTTTTGTTTGCTTCAAGCTTTGGATATAGCGTGCGGATGCTGTGGTTTGAGAAAATTGCCGAGCGGTCTGGAAAAGAAAAAGAGGACAGCGGTGGTCCGTGGTAATGAGATGATTCGACAGTAAAGAAATTTAGATAGTCTCAATGACTGTAAGGCCAATCAAGCCAAATGGGTATTGATATAAACATTCCTCTCTTGTGGTCCCATATTCGGACAAACAGAATGATAAAGCTAAAATTTAGTCAGCGAAGTTTGCGGATATCTTGCAGTCCGCGACCGCATGTATTCGTGGGCGTATTCGTATTCAAAGCTAGACGTATTCGTATGTCGAATCGGATGCATTGCTATCCGGATAACTTGGCATCTCGGCCGAGAGCAACCCCATCAACAGTGCATTCGTCCATTACATAAGCACCTTAGCACATGGTCCAAGTCCTGTCTGAATAATCCGCATAGCTCGGAAGCCCGGCCAAAACCGTCCCGGCGACGATCCCATTCGTTTGTAACATAAGCATCTTGACAAATGGCTGGGGTTGCGTTTGAACAGTTCATAATGGCGCGATGGCATTGCATCAGTACCTTTCTATAAATGTAAGCTGGCCTTTACAGAGTAAATGATAAAACAAACATTCCAGCGAAGGACTGAAGAACCACAACGTGAGTATATTAATTCAAGCAGCTGTAATGGTCCTAAAACTCGAGCAGGCACTCTGCGCTCCCTTGCATAAGCTCGATCGATTTTTGAAAATGGCATCCTTTCAGAAAGTGGCAATCCTCGGCGTAAGCTCTTCGCATGACTCGATCGTGTCCGGTCACATGCTAAATATTTTACAGAAAGGTCTCCTTGGCAGTGCAGTCCTCGAACAATTGGTCACGAACCAGTTCACAGTGACTGTCTTGAGCCGTAGCGCTTCGAGCGTCACCGGCGTTCCTTCCGGTGTGGAGGTTCGGCAAGTCGACTATTCGTCCGAAGAAAGTCTCGTGCAGGCTCTCAATGGCCAGGATGTCGTTGTCTCCACCATTGGGATGGCAGGGATACTCGGTCAAAAAACGATCATCGATGCCAGCATCAAAGCCGGGGTGAAGCGCTACATTCCAGCGGACTGGGGTGCACTGACGACCGATCCGAATGCTCGCGCGCTGCCCATCTACCATCCGTTGGTAGAGATACAAGAGTATCTCAAGGAAAAGGCAGCCTCCGGTGCGATCGAGTACACGATATTCTCTGTCGGAGCATTTCTGGATTATGTCCTCGACTTTCCCTTCATCCTCGACCTCAAAACGCATTCGATTCAGGTATATGACCAGGGACAACACCCATTCAGCTCGACGAGTGTGTCCGGTATTGGACGTGCGGTCTCCGGCGCTCTCAAAGCTCGCGAGGATACAAAGAACCGCAACATTTTCGTACATGAGACTGTTTTGACTCAGGCCAAGGTTCTTGCGTGGGCGAAGAAACACAGTCCCCCGGGAACGCAATGGACCGAAACAACGCTTGACGCGGAGCAAGAGTTGGATCGGGGTGTTCAGGAGTTGGAGAAGGACCCCGGTAACTTTGCCCCCGTATTCACGGTTCTCAAAGCATCTCTTTTTGGTGGGAAATATCGGTCCGCGTACTCAAAGGTTGACAATGAGATCGTGGGCGTTGCTCTCCTTACGGAAGACGAATTGGAGGCAAAGTTCGCTGCCAAGTTTCAGGGTGCCACAGCTTAGGAATAAGCAAGCAGAGGTTTACTGAGCAGTGCGATAGGTAAAGCAGTGTACGGACCACCAAGCATAGTGTGCGTTTGAATCCAATCTTTACTATCGTCTATTGAATGACAAATCACCTTTGATCTGTTTGCTGAACTATAAATCAGCGACGTATACGATGCTCATTCACAGCCAATGCTATTTTTATCCACCCCCGACAGTCATTATCACCTCCGAATCCGGTTTCAATGTTCCAGTCCTACCTGGTTCAGAAGCGGTGGAGCTGCGGTGCAGAATAAGGCGATGTTTGTCCCGACCAAACGAAAACGATTCGCTCCGCAGATATTCGCCGAACGCCTCCACCCGGACAACACAACCGGAAAGCATCACGGAACATCCGAAGAAGCCGTCTCGCAACCCCAGTCACCGTAAACCAATGGCCGTATATTTTCCCTTGTGCCGTGGGGACCATCTGCAACCCATTCTCCATCCCGCAAACGCAGATCATTCCCTCCCCCTCCCCCGCACCAAACCATGGACGCACAATTGACCCAGCTCCTCGCCTCAGCCAAGCAGGCCGTCCAGGCCTTCGAGGGCCCGCTGGCCGGGGACGTCGACGCCGCGCTCAGCCTGTCCCCCGACGACGCGTCGGCCCAATCGGGCGCGCTGCGGGCCAAAATCGAAGAGAGCATCCAGACGCTGCACAAGCTCGAGCGGCTCATCACGCCGCCGCAGGTCCTC
>RHKH01000211.1:22448-46806 GCA_009829795.1 Lasiodiplodia gonubiensis | reverse complement strand
GGCCTGCGCGTTGCGCCATCCCCACCGTGGGCCAGACCACGGCGTCCCCCCTGATCACCGCCCGCACCAACCGCCAGCCCGGCGCCGCGCGCCCTCACCGCACTCGCCGGCCGCCGCCTGCCGTGCCCGCTCCATTGGGCAAGGCCACGGCGCGAGGCGGCTGCACAGGATCGGTGGCGGCGCGCTGGCGACGGGCAGACGCGAGATGCACCGCACCACCGCGCCCGCCCATGGCCCCGGGTCGCTCGCCTACCGACAAGAGGTGAGACCTGCATCCGCTGGGACTTCCTCCTCCTCGACCGCTCTTCTTTGTCAGCCCAGCCCGCGAACTTGCAGATCAAACGAGCCTGCTCTGCTCCTTGCCGTCCTGACTTGCGGCGCCGCCCGCCTTCCCAGAACGGACACGTGCAGCAGAGCCCGCCAGCTCCTCGCATGCTGCATTTTCGCGCTGCCGGGCTCCGGCGTCATGGCGACCTCGAGTTCCTGGCCCGCCGCTGCCGTGCCCGGCTCTCCGTCGCCGCCGTCTGCTACTACACCTACCCACCTCGCGCGCGCTGGACGGACACGAACCGCCGCCCGGGAATCGCCAGAGCGAGCCGCCAGACTCTCCGCGCGCCTGCATGGGAAATTACCAGATACCCGGTTTGGCCGTCTGCATATTGACATTCCAGCAGATCCACCAGCCGGGGCGACGACGAAGGTCTGCTCGCAAAGCCCACGGCTGGAATGCGAGCGCCCCGGTTACCTCCGGGAGCACGGCGCCCTTCACGACAGCAGCAGCGCGCTTGCTCTGTGCAACCGCCCCTTTGGACCTGGTTGTCGGTTCGTGGTCATGCTGTCCTCCATCTGAAGTGACGCAAGGGTGCTTTTCCAACGGCCAGGTTCCGAGTGCCGATGAGTAAGCCGCCGTCGCGAGCACGTTCGTGCGAGATCTCAGGAAACGAGAGGATCGTGCAGTAAGGATGCGTGTACCACCACGTTTGAAAGTTGAAAACAACACGCTCCCCCGACCTGTGCGTGCGTCATCGACATCTCCCCGGCGCGTGCGCGAGCCGAAGACGCCCCGACTTGAAGATGGTGCTGTGGCGCAGCAGTGCCAAACGCGTCCTCGCGTCGTGGCCTCGACGGCCTGCGCTTGGAGCCCCCGGCCCGCAAGAGAGTCTGTCGTCGGGACGCGCGTCCGAAAGCAGCCGGGCGCTCCGGCGCAACACGAAGAAGCCGCCGGACTCCTAACGGTTAAGGTGGACGATTTAGGGCTTTCGGGGAAGTCAACCGAGCGAGCCCAAGCGCAGGCCGTTGTAGGGGAAAAGATGGAGCGCACGCTCAGACCAGGTCGGCCCTGCGCGTCGTCGTCGTAGTCGTCGTCGTCGTCCGTTGCACGTCAGAACCGTTGAGCGGCTGACCGGTAAGTCGGAAGTGGTTAGTGTGGCCGTTTTACGAAGGCGGGCCTGGCTGCCCAGGCCGGATGTCGACAGGAAATGGGTTTGCCGGAAATGCTTCCTACACGCTGCCGCTGACGCAGGAAAAAGGAGCGGCGGGCCGGGGCTGGCTGCTGGCTTCAACACGTTTGCGGGAGATGCGCGGCCCGACATGAATCGCGATCTTCCTGAGCATCCACTAATCGCCCGGCTGGCCAGACCAACCATTACCCAACCAGCGGCCTTGTTTCCTAGAGCACTGTCGCACCGCCAATTTCCACTGCTCCCGCGCATTGATCTGAGCGAGCCACGATCCTCCAGGAGTCCTGGTAGGCTGCGCGCATACGGGCACCGTAATATCTACTACTCATTGAGCTGCAGCGGATGCCGTATTCGCTCGCCATGCACTCTGCACAGCTACCGGTCAGGAGAGATGGATGCCCAAATAAAGGGGAAGCCTATCCGACCATTGACAGGCTGCCAGCCCTCCAGCCGCCGTGAACTCCAATGCGGCCTCAGCTGAGCACCCTGCTTGCTTGCACCACCACTCATTAATTGCCTCGTAAGACGACGTGTGCTGGTTATGCGCATGTGAAGATGCACCAATGCCTCTCTCTCACCTCGCCAAATGTCAATAGTCAATCAAGCAGCCATTGCGTGGCGCAATACGTCAATTGGCTGATCAGAGAGAGGGCTGACCGTTCATGCATGACTATCCAGGCGAATACGATCCAATGCTCATACTTGAGACGAAAGATCGCACTCTTCTAACCGACCTGTTCTGCTCAACATTTCGTTGTGTCTTTCACCTTCCCCCTAACTATCGCAACAGCTTCAAAACGTATCTCTCAGCATTGTGCACGAACCTTCGAGCTACTAGCGCCCGCTTCAGGCCATCAACATGTGGACGCCTTCTTCGGCCGACTTACTTCTCCCCAGCCTAGAGGTGCTGTTTTAGCCCGACTCTTCCTCGCCACTGCTGCCCGACGGCTTGCCAGAGCCGTGATCAGCCCGCCCCACACTAATGCCGGCCTTTAAGAAAGAACTCTTATCCGTAGTGAGACAGCGATGCTGGGGGAAAAAACTTGGTGATGGCATCCGCTGATGCGCGACAGCCCCAGCTTTCCGTCTCATCCAGCGCGCGCCGGACCGTGCGGCCGGCGGATGCCGGTCCGACGGGTTGCGGCTGGTGTCCAGGGCTGAGGCTGTTTGTGAAAGAGAGCTGGGCCAGATTTGATGATGAGGAGTTGCGCGAGAGATGCTGATCTGCGGTGATCGCCCTGCCGTTTGCTCTTTCCTGCCCTGTTTTCTTCTTGTTTCCTCACGCCCTTGACTTGTGTTTTTTTTTTTACTTCCGGTCTTTCTTTCCCAAGGAAAATGCCGGTTTTCCTTGTTCTCCCTCCTAAGACCATCCCAAGACCATCCGCCAACCCTGCAACCTAGGCTTCTGGATTTCAGTATGACAAATATTTCCCCCGGTGTTTCCGGCTCGGCTTTTGCCTCCCAGGTCACACCCGCTTCTTGAGACAGGGTGCGGGCTCTGGCCTCGTGGCGTATGGGTCATCTTCTAGGTATCACTTTAGAGAGCGCCTCAGCTGCTATGAAGTGGTCAGTTGACGTAGCTACGTGGCGCCTTTCGCTCCATGCAGTCTGGAACCCTTTCAATTCACTGCATTAAGCCATTGTCTTCTCAGCAGGGACGAATAATTCTGAACCCCTTCGCGTGGATGACTAGGTGGGGACATCAAGCCTCATGTTGCTAGCCGCCCCAAAGAGACAATAATAAGCCACGCGCTCTTTGCAAATGACAAGAAAATCCGAATCATTGGCCTGCAGAATTAGCTACACGCCAACCTATAGGGCGCGGGTCGTTCCGCTTTTAATATCGTGCTCGCCAAGACAATGTGCTAAAAATCCAATTTGCGGGGGGAGGGCGATCCGATCCTAAGTCAAGCACCTCGCTACTACCGCTTGTTTCTCGATTGACTTAATTTTACGCGACAAACGAGGACACGTCTGGAGCTAAGATTACTTTCAGATAGTAACATTAGGTGGACTTGCAGAAAGAACGCCTCGCAGGGATCGCTTTTTCCCGTGGATGGCAAATGACAGACTCAACTGTGCTGACTCTTCGAAGAAATTTTTTTTTTCTTCTCACCGCCTTAGCCAGCACAATCTCAGCTGCGAATGCTACGCATGGGCCATTGAGGTTGACACGGCACATTGGCGTCTGGTAGTGAAGCAATCGGAAAGTGTTAGCCTGGTGGATTCCAAGAGGAGCGACCACTCAAGGCTCTCTCCATCAATGTCAGAACCTAATGCTCCATCAGCTCTACCTGATGCAGCCACCTCAAAAATGCACGTAGTGTTGCTATCGTCTTCCAGTGCTGACATTTGCCCTGCCTCCTCCGCCATGTAAGCACTTGTTAAGCGCAGATGCACTGCCTGGACCGGTCCTCCTCGCCCCCTTTTCGGCGCGAACTCGCGCGCGCCCGTTGTCCTCAGCCCTACACGTGAAAAAGGCGGTATATGTTTTGCAGTTTTTGGGGGCGAGGGGCGGGAGGATTTTGCGGCGCGCATTAGGTCCCGGAAAGCCAAAAGGCTTTCCCTCCCCCCGCAACTCTGCGATGCTGACATCAGACCGAGCGATCTACTTAGATACAACTCTCCGGGTCCACGTCGGGAACCGCCTCCACCACCGCATCGCACTCAAAGCAAAAAACGTCGGCCCCCCGTGGCGGAGGGGAGAGCTGAGGTGTCAATCAAGCTCCGCCACGTCGTACCCGTGAGCATAGTGCTTATTCTGATCGCCTGGGCCCTCTCTGCATTGTGGAAGATCTGCGCTCGTGCAGCGCGGCATGCATCCTACATCGTATCACACACATGTTGATGGGATGGAGGCGAGTTGCAGTAGTTTGGTCCAGAACTACTACAGGACCGGCGGCGAGCTCCGGACTTTCTGTCCACAGGTACGCCAACTGCGGCCGAAAAAAGGCCCCACCTTGATGGCTGTGGGATCTGATCCATCGCGAGTTTTTGCGATTGGGGGCCATTGCGAGGAGAACGATATCCGTTGAAGGCGGTTGCCGACGCCTCTTTGACGGTGAGACTGGCGGGTCAGACATGAGCTCAGGCGTGTGCGGTTGAACACATCAGTAGCTCTACCGGTTGCTTCGCAAAGATGATCCTTTGCCACTACTGTCGACCACTGGTGGATTGCTGGAACAGGCCGAGCTGAAATGTTTCTTCCCCCATCTCTGGTGCGCCAAAGTAGTCCCATGTCGCTGACCTTCATTGTTGCTCCGTAGGCCTCCTTCGTGTAGCTCACTATTCCATCGCCCCTCTCTATTAGGCTCACTGAGCTCGCTTTGATTATCGCCCCCCAATGCCTAAACGATCTCGTGGTGCCTCTCGTATCTGAACTTGACGGATTATCTGGCGGATTCTATAATTTTCGCCTCTCTTTGTTCACTATTTGCCAGTTGTTAGTTAGCCCCTACAGCGTATAGGTTTTACGCTGCTTGCAGATATTCAATAGATTGCTCTCGCTAAGGGAAAATTGCAAGTTATGCTAGACATAAAAGAGTCAATTTCATTGAATCACTTCTAAATTCTCCAATTGGGGGCTAATTACTTGGCTGGCTTGACAGTCTTGCGTCGTGCTGGATACTTGAATCATATCAAACTCCATAAAGACCTTTACAAATAACGACCATATCCCTCCATGGAACAGCCGAATTTCGTCGCCTTCCATGGAGATCCTCAAATAAGCAGTCAAGGAAGGCCACAGCAACGAACCCACCTCGTGACAGAAAGTACGCTTGAGATGAGCGCCTTCACCGTTGCAACTCTATCCCTAGTCTTTACAGCAATAGCATTCGGACACCTGCCAACGAACCTATGAGGCCGGTGGTATATATTTCCTATGAGGGTTTCGAGGTCACTTCCATATCAAAACACAGCCGCAGCAGAGGGAGCGAGCGTCACGAGTAACATCGACATGCAGCCTTTAGCACCCCCCTTAGTGATTATTGAGAGACAGGGCGATCTCACACCTCATATTGGCGCACCACTTTGACCTTTCCATGCCATTTCCCACACATCTACAGCACCCTGCACCGTGTCAGAAAACTTCTCATCTCATCTCCACATCCTCGCCACACAGCCACTGATTAAGAATGATGGAGTGAAATGGTAAGACGTCACCTCCATGACCCTTGGACCCACAGCTACCAGAAGCATACTAATCGAGTGAATTGCGTGCTGCAGGCTCACGCGTGTCCATCCGGTCGGGCTCTGGGCGTGTCCCATGATGTGGCAACATCCCGCCCGAAGCGCTGCCCCGTGAATCTGACAACGCGAACCTCACAGTCAAAAGGGGAGGAGGGGAGGGGGCAAAGACATAGAGAATTCAAAGCATCCACCTAAAAAACGAACAGGTTAAAAGAGAAAGCAGCACCGTATTTGTACGTACAGATTCATAAAGCACGCATATCTACACCAGAACAATTGCTCCAACTTATCTCTTCAGACAAACCGCAGTATAGCATCTTTCATGCATGAGGGCGGAGCGGACGGGGAAGAAAAGATTCTGCAAGCTGTCACGGTTAGCATCATCCAAGGGACGAGACATATGCTTCTGTACAGCTGCAGCTGCACGGCGCGGTCGTATCTATCGACGAAGTGGAAAATGAACGATACCATGAGCCCAAGGGTGCGTTAGTCGTGAAAGTCAAGCGCGAGGGAAAAATGTGCGAACAACCGAAGAACCAGCCTCCGTTCGACCGAAGGTGCGGTGCAGCTCACGTCAGAACAAGTCATCACAACGCATGACGGAAGCATCATTAGACAGCGAAGCCGGGAAGAGAAAAGAAATGGTTATTATTAGACAGTGTGTGGTAAGGGAAGGGAAAAAGGGGAGGATAAGGCTAAGCTAAAATGTGAGGCTATCTACTTTGTACAGGGGAATCAATCCTGGGAATATCATCAACACCAACCAGACCTCAGAAGGTTCCAATCTCCTAATTCCAGAAACCGGTTTTTCCCTTTTACGCTTTCCGCCTGGCCCATGGGCCTGTATCCGAACCAGGCCGTTTTGACGAAAGGGCCGAAAAAAAAGTTTGTGTGAAAGTACTTGTGAAAAGAAAACATCGGAAAACCTGTCATCCAACCATCAAAACCATAAGCCTTCGTTTGCACCATCGCCATACGCTGGATATAAAACTAATACTCCCGTAGGAGGCCCCCGTTTCCAGAGGACGATTTTCTCTTTCGCATGAACCCATGAAAACCAGAAAAGAAACCGTGCGATGCCAAGTCGAAGAGACTAGTACTAGGACTAGCTCGGTGACGATACACATTAAAGTCGAAGAGTACCAGCCCTCTTCTTCGGTGATGCCATGAACTTCAAACGATGTAGTCCCCGTGCTGGCGCCTAGAATGCAATGCCAACTCCGCTGCGTCTGGCCCGCCCACGTCGTGCCTCTCCGTAGCCGAGCTCGACATACTGGGGCGGCTTCGGAATCCCTTCACCGCTCTCGATTTTCTTGTCGTCGAGGCCCTCTACGACAGCGCTCCAGCTCTTGCCCTGCCTTTCACGCATCTCCAACGCAACCCCGAAACTCGGCACACTCAGTTCGCGAGTGTTTACACGCTCCGGGGCCGGTGAGGTGGCAGCGGATACAGTCGTGTCGGGAGTAGAGCTGCGGGCATCTGAGTCGTCATCGTCATCCTCGTCCTGATAGATAACATCACGGACCGTTGAGATGGTGTCAGGCAGAGAAAGCGTGGAGTTGGTAGGGCAAGTGGCGGCTGTAGAAGCGAGGGATGGCGAGGCATAAGGGCGCGATGAGGCGTCGGACTGAAGGGCGGCAATAGAGGGACCGTGGTAGAAGTCACTGGCAGAAGTAGCGGTGACAGACGAGGCGAATGAGTTCAGGGTATCGTCTGTGGCGGTGCGAGAGTGGGTGAGCTTCGAGGAGGTGTAAGTGCGGAGTGTGTCAACGGAAGCGTTGTTCCGTCGGCGCTGCATGAAGCTCGCAAGACGCGACTTCGGAGTGTTGATGCGACTGGCGCTGGTTGAGCCGGGTGGGGTGGGAAAGCGGATAAGGAGGTCGGTTTGAGAGTTGGTGAGCGATGGCATGGCAGGAGAGTCGTATGCGGCACCACTCTCGTTGTCAACAACGGGCGAGGGTGGGATGGAAGGAAGCGGCTTCGTGGTGAAGGGGACCGAAAGTGCAGAGCCAATGTCCGACAGAGTCTCGGAGCGAACATGCATCTTGAAGTTGGGAGCGAGAGCCGGGACGTGGTGCTGCTTCGGAGAGTTCGACGCGAGCTTCTTCGCGCGCTGTTCCTCGACAATCGAGTTGAGCTCGCTGATGGCGTCCTCTACACTATCACGTGGTGTCCTGTACGAAGGCCGCTTGCGGAGACTGCGGGATGAGCTGAGGGGCTCCGTGTTCGACCGCATGCGTGGAGAGGACGGGCCCGAGATTGGAAGAGGCGAGTCGGTGTTGCGTTCGTAAGAGCAGAGATCCGCGTTGATCGTCTTGGGCCTGTCGGGAATGGGCATCGTGCTGGACCTCTTGATCACAGTGCGGAGCGGAATGTCGATAGTCCTCGCGTCGACATCATCGTCACCGAACGAGCCATCGACATAGGATGGGATGGGTTTTCTGGGCACCACGAAGGCGGGTTCGGAGCACATCGAGTCTGTCCTGTGCCGGACGTGCGCTTGGCCAGGGAAGGCCACGGCTGACGGTTTCTTGTCCCAGCTGTTCCTCATGAAATCCGGGAGAGGGGATAGTTGCTGCTCGGGCATGTAGATGGAGAGCTGCAACGGACGGAAGCTCCGTTTCCTGCGGAGCGTGGGTCCAGGCTGGGTGTCGGCTTGAACCGGGCGGGAGACGGGAGCGGGCATGGTCATAGGTGGAAGCGGACCGCTGCCGTCTATGTGGCGGAAGTCGGTCGGAGCGGAGATCTGTAGCCGACTGCTGGTCTTTGCCTTGGCGGAACGCATGCTCAAGTAAGGGTAGCCTGGAGTGCGCGACTCTACTTGTCGATTGCCCACCCACTGTCTCATAGCCTGACCTGTCGACGGTCGCGGCAGTGGTCTTGCAGACTCGAGCATCAGCGGGCGCAGAGAGCGCGGCTGCTCGCCTGTAATGCTCCGTCTTCGTCCATTTCCTTTGGCGAGTCAGCACTGTACATTGAGATCAGCAGACGGCGAGTAAGCTCACCGTGATTAGTTTGAAAAGGGTCAACCTCTTCGTCTGCTCGCGAGCCAGATGCACAGCATCCGGCGAAGGGGGATGAGGCCAGCCATCCGGTAGTAGTACCATCAACCTCGACGGAGTGATGGGCTCCCATATTTGGATGAGAAACTAAGAATACATCGCCCGGGCAGCGATGAGAAGGGAGCAAGCCGGTCGCAGAGAAGAAGGAAATAAAGAACAATAGTTAGAGCAGTAGTAGCGCCCGCGCAGCGAGGCCGGCAAAGAAAGAAGACAAGAAAGAGAGGGAAGGAGAGAGCCGTGGGGTCTCTCGGGCGCGACTAGCAATGCAGCGGGCGAGAAGGTAAAAGTTAGGAAGGGAATGGAAGGCGCGGCGGAGCAGGGGCATCGTGGGTTTTTCAAAACGGCAGCTGCGGGACCTTGTGCCTCGACCAAACGATGATGCGAAACAGCGTGCCGGGGCGCAGGAACAGGCATCGTCCATCGGCGGTGGCCCAATGGGCTGCTGGCGGCTGGCGCTGGGCGAGATGAACGAGATGCAAGCAGCCCGGGGCGCTCCAATGACTGCGGACCACGACGGGCGAGGGCGTGCGTGGAGCGTCTGCGATGGTGTCGAGTTGAGGGCTGCGGAGCGCATGATTGGCCGGCGGCCCCTAGCGCCGCAAGTTTGGCGCCCGCGCCCTGCTGCAGCCCATCGCAAGCCGCCGCTATGCCAAGCCGAGGACGTCCTGCGGCGCGCTCTACGAGAAACTCGCCGTCCTCGCCTGCCTGCCAATCATCCCCAGCGGGTCCCGCCGACGTGCTGCTGGCCGGCGCCTTGGCCCAAAAGAGCCCCCGGCGCGCTTTTCCGTGGCAATCATCCGCTGGGGAAAGCTTTTTGCTTTGCTTGGGCCCGGCACAAGAGCATCAACTGGCTTTCCCGCCTTCTCGCGCGCTGCCCGCTCCGCTTTTGATGTGCTCCCGGAGTCCCAACCCGCACTTCCCTCACGTTTCGACTTTCTGCTGATCGCAACAGCGCGCTGCAGCAGGACAAACACTGGCCATCGACACGTTGCTGGCTGCTGCCTCGTCCCGCCCGGCGAGCGGAAGAGAAAAGCCTACCGTGGCCGTCCAATGTACCTGCATTAGCCTCCCGGGCCCTCTGCTTGCCGCAACACCACCGTTTCAGACCCTGGAAGGATGTCGGCACTGGCCACCGCCGGTGACAGCAACACCACCAGCTAAGGGCCCGGTCGGAGAATATGTGAAGAGACGCCGGCCGTCGACTGCGAATGAAGTGGGCGCGGCCAGTCGCAACCGGTGCACCGGCTACGTAAGTTAGGGTGCCACTGGCCGAAAGCCTCTGCCCGAGCCAAAACCAACGTCGTCCATGTCATGTCACCAACTTTCAAAGAAAAGGCCAAGCCTCTAGCCACCTGCCTAAGGCATAGGAACGCCGCCTACTGTGACTGCTGTGCCACAGGTGCTGAGTGCAATAGTGTGGCAGCCATGCTATCCGCGCAATTTGCTGCCGCATCCGCAAATAGAAGCGCGCGAAGCACTCAGTCGGAGCTCGCGCCACATCGCGCTCACACCTGCCCTTTTTCCCGCGGTGCAGAAGCGCCGCTTATGCTGCACGTCCGGTGATCATCCGTACCTTTTCTCGACTGCCGCTCGCGCAACTCCCCTTATATTACGTGCAGCCCCCTCTGCTATAGCTGTACATACGGTATAAATATAGAAACGACCGGTCACGGTGCTTTGATTTGCGCCCACCAAAAAAATTTGCCCAGGGCGCGTTTCGCCTCTCGTGAACGACGTGCAATCGCTGAACCCTGATCCTTGTGAACATGCTCTTGCCTGCGGCGGCTCGGAGGAGCTAAGATCTCGTCCACAATTCCAAACTCTCTGCTCTTGGCCAACTTACGCGCCTCTTTCAGTCAATCTTCGTTTTAGGTTGATGGCGTGCTGCGCCAATCTCCCTGGCATTCCCCAGTTTGAATTGAGAAGCCCACGACATCAGGACCATGGTCGCGTGACCCCATCCGTTGTGCCGGGACACACCCTTCGCAATCACATACGCACATGTCTGTTGGTCTGAAGGGACAGCAAGCTGGTTGAGAGAAATACAGGTACGAGATGCTTCACAACTATGACATCTAACGCGCATAATCAACAATGGGCTCACGACCTTGTCTTAGCTTTCAACGGTATGCTGTAGCGTCAGAGACACTGCGGCTTCCAAGGAACACAGCTGGAATGCTTCAAGGGTATCGGCAATGTCTTCCTGTGCCAACGCCAACGCTATGCCTGAACCCATGGCGAATCCCCCCATCGTGGCCGAATGACGCACGTTAGTATTGCGCCGAATGTTACAGAAAACCCAAATTCCTAACAGCGTGCCTAATCGTCTCTCGTGCTCCAGATGCTGCGTTCCTCCCGGAAGCTGCCGTAGTGCGGGCTCGGCAGGGCTTCGCTGTCATCGTTGAGATGACGCGTTTGCCAATGCATTGCCTCGTCCGACTCGAGACGCACCTCATCGTTCCTGGCGCCCGCTTCGTCCTCGTCGAGGGTGAATGGCGCATCCAAATTATGCTCTCTCTCCGGCTGGTGAGGCTGCGGTTGATCCGGATTGAAGCCTTCTCGAACCTCTTCTTCCTCCCCATCATCCGGGTATGTGCGCCTGAGTCACGTTAGCTGTACGTCCTTGACAAGCCTGGCGAATATACTCACACAAAGTGCTTCGGCTCGGCCTCGTTCCATCCGGGACCACCTTCTTTGCGGGCTCTCACGCGCTCCACTTCTTCCGCTTCGTGGTCCTCTACAACCAGGTCTACGAGCTGGCTTCGCCCCGACTTGGCTGACCCCACAGAAACTGCGGATGATGACGTGTCCTGTCGACGCAGTTTGCCTGCACGTGACTTGGAGCTCGACGACTGGCCTGTGCCGTTGCTAGCAGTACTGCCGCGGTGCTTTCCTTTGGCAACCTGATCCTGAAGGTCCTGGATCTGGCTCTTGCGGCGCCGTTTGTTCTCTTTCGTCGGTTGAATAAGATTGCGGTTAGTAGACGCGGTGATCATCTTCGGCGTATAGTACAATCTGTCTTCACGCGACGCGTAGTGCGCCGGTATGACCGGGTACTATGCAATGTCAGCATCGAAGAAGACTGCAGGGACTTACACCTGGGATGCCAGGTCGAGATAAGGCATCAATACGATTGCACCGAAGTGCGCATGAGCGTGTAGGAAAAGAAAAAAGCCACTTACGTTCCAGTCGCCGAACTCCAAAGCTCTGGCATTTGTAAAGAGCCGCTCGTCTTCTGGGTTGAGCTCTGGCTCTTCCATGTCGTCTTCGGTGGCACCATACTTCTTTGCTGCCTCAAGGGCTCTGTGAGCACCAGGACTCATGGCCCTCGCTCTACTAGACGACACGAAGTTGCCCAGCAATGGTGTTCTGCTGTCGGTGCCTGGCTTTGGGATCCAGTACTTTCCTTTACCGCCTCTCTCATAGCGCATGCCCTCCATCATTCGAGCGACACGAGAAGCCGACTCTTCGTGGGCAAGCACATTATCACGGGCGTCAAAGTATCGGTACTCATAGTGCTTTCCAGCGAAAGTATCCTTGGTGTCCTGGATGAGATCCATGGGGCCAAAGGCATCGCGCAGAGCGTACTTGACAGGCATTCTTGCAGCAGAAATCGTGCGGTCGGCGTAGTCGTGGTGCGAAAAGGCATACCAATGAGCGATGGCAAACACGGGCATCTCAAAGCAAATGAGGGCATCCTGAATGGACGCTGCTAAGTTGTCAGGCGTATAGCCCGGGACATCGTCTGGAATGGCACCGAGCCAGACGAGGATGGACAGGAAAAAGCCCTGCCAGTAAGACGCAAAGATGATGCCCTTGATGCACAAGAATTTCGGCATCGGGCGGAAGGGTTTCAGATCGTGTGCCATGCAAACCCAGAACATGGCCAGAGCATACAGGCTCACAGAGATGCTAATGTTGTAGATCAGGCTGCTCCAGAAGTAGCCTGACGTGAGGCCAATGTAGCCCTCCTGGTACGTGCCAGTTGCCTTCATGATAATGGTGGCAATGGCAAGTATAGGCTTCACCCATGTGTACTGCAGTATCCCACGCTTGATGGCAAGGAAGGTATGAGGGTCCGAGATGTCGACCTTCGGCAGGACGTAGTTGAGGGGCCATAAGTGGGGGACCGGAGGGCGGCCGTGCATCAAGATGATGAGGGCACGCTCACCGCCGATGAAATTGATGAGGAGCTGGAAAAAGGTGTAGATGGTGAAAGCCTACAGGCTCGGTCAGCAAGCGTTGGTGGGCATGGCCTGGGCTGAAACGTACCTCGTAGACATCACGGAACGGGGCTATCCAGAAGGCAGCCTTCAAAGATATGAGACTGGCCCATGATGCTATCGAGAAGATGGGCACCCTGGCACACGTTAGCCATGGAGCAGCAGGGCAGGCAAGGGAACGCACATCAACAGTATCCGCACTACATATCTCTGCAGCAGCGGTTTCCGGTAGTTTTTCCTGGAGGCGTGTTCAGCGTGCTGACCGCCATTTGCTGATCGCGTGCAAGGGAACTTACGCTTGAAGCCAGACAGAGCTGCGAGCAGGAGGTTAGCAGACTGCTGCAGCATGAAAGAGTCGAGTATCCTTACAGGACGGTGAGGAGACTGGCCACTAGGGCAGCCACGCCGGCCACTATGACGACCCAGTCGCCGAATCTCCCGCCCGTGCCACCGCTGGTGGACTCCTCCCCCATTGCGGACCCCCGAGTTGTACTGGATGCAGGCAGCAGACGTAGAGCGGCGGACAAGGACGCAGAGCAGCGGGTCCCAGGGCAGCTCGCAGGCGGAGGCGGCGGCCGGGAGCTCACAGGCAGGCGGATTCGGCGGAGAGGGTTGCGGTGTGGGTGGGCGAGGTGGGTGCAGGCATCTCCAACAGCTGTGTGTTGATCGCGGATGCACGGGCGTCGTCATTGCTCCAAAGAGCAGCCCCGGAGCAGGCAGGGTCACGCCCGCCAAGCCCGCGACCGTTTGTCCCGCGCCCGCTCCCACCAGCGTCTGCTGACAACCACCACTGCCGCCATCTCTTGTGTTCCCCAGGCGCACGCACTGCTGCCGCCCCATGCTCGCCCGCCCCGCGCGCGATCACCATGACCAGCGCCGCCCCGTGCCCGCCGCCCCGACTCAGGAGTAGCTCGCACAATCATGGCGAGCGACGGGCTGACTGCGCAGCCTTTGGACGCCCACCGAGGCCTGCTGTGGCAGTTCCTCGTTGAATTGCTCGTCTCCAGCATCCTCACCGTCTTTTTCCTGTTCTACTTCAACCGCCTGTTCGCCACGCTCGTCTCGTACGCCATCCGCGCCTACACCTGGCACAATTACCGCGCCTACCTCGACATCCAGTCGTTGCAGATCTCGCTGCTGGGCGGCCGCATCTTTTGGAAGGATATTCGCTACCACGGCCACAACCAGACCATCGTTATCCATGGTGGCTACATAACATGGCGCTTCTGGTACAGGAAGGTCAAGGGCACCGAGCTCTTCTGCAATGGCCATGCCACCGAGAAGCCCGCCCTGGCCGATGGCACGAGCGTCTATAGCAGTCCGTCACGGAGCAGGAGCCGTAGCGTAGGCAAGGAGGAGGACGGTGGGAAGCAGAAGACGAAGGAATTGCCGTGCCGTGTTTCCATTAAGGTCTCGGGCATGGAGGTGTTTCTGTACAATCGAAGTCCCGCATACGACTCTATCATTGAGAACTTTGCGCGTGCCATGGGTGCCAATGGCGCACAGAAGCCTGCTGCTGCCGACTCGCCGCCCTCTGAGCAAACCATCGCTGAAACTGCCACCTCCGACAAGGCCCACTCTGCGCTCCACCGTAGAAACACCAGTGGAAGCAGCAGCCGTTCCAGGCACCGTCGGGACGGCAGCAAAGAAGAGAAACCATCTGCTCGCCATGAGTCGGAGGACGCCTATTCAGCACCCGAGGTTCCGTCCTTTCTCCGTCTCTTCCCCGTCCGCATCGACTGCAACAAAGGTGCTGTCATTGTCGGCAACGAAAGCACCCCGTCGATCCTATCAGTGAAGTTTGACAAGGCTAGTGGCGAGCTCAGTGCCGCTCATGCCGGGCCACTCGACATATACAAGCAGTTGTTCAACTTCGATTTCGAACATCCTGTCGTGCACATGAAACCCAACCATGACTACAAGAATCCGCAGCTAGCCACCGCGGCGCGCCTGAAGAAGGAGGGCCTGGACAGCACGGGCTCCGAGACCATAAGAAAAGAGCATAGGACTGCAAGGCGACGGAGGCTTTGGCACCCTCTACAAAACCTTTCGTCGTTATTCGGTGGCTCAACGGACTCGCTGGCAAACTCGCGAAAGACAACGAGGAACCGTGCGTCAACTGTGCAACCTGCTTTCCCAGGCCAGGAGCGTTGGCTTGGTTTGACGAGATATCTTGACGATGACGAACACAACGAGCACGATGAATGGGGAGGCATCGAATACGCCAAGTTTTCCTTGATTGCGGACCTTCCGCGCCTCAGCATGAGTTTCTATTGGGATGTCCCTGGCTCTGTGCCCAAAGAAGCGAGTATTGCTGATCGAAACCGAAGTGTCGCTACACTCGACATCAACGGCACCGTCCCTCCAGACTACGGCCTTGATTTGCAGATCTACGGCGGAATGATCAATTATGGACCTTGGGCAGACCGGCATCGCGTTATTTTGCAGAATTATTTCTTCCCAGCCTCTTGTACTGATACGGTTCCGGCCGAGCCCTTGAACCCGGGAGCCGCTCGCGTTAACACGGTCTTCAAAATCTTCATCAGTTTCGAAGAAGAGACTGTCCTGCGCATTCCCGTTCGGGAGAAATCCAAGGACTGGAAATGGAAAGGACGAGCCCAGAATGTGAGTGGAACTGGTAAGAGTACCGAAAGCGAGAATGTTCGTAGCAAGGGAAGAAGGAGGGCGGCAAGAAACAAAAAACGCGAGACAGGTGCTACTGGGCAGACAGTTCGACCATTTGGCTGGCTTGACATACAGGTTGAGCCAAACTCGACCGTCAAGTATATCATGGACATGGTTGCAGGTCCGCAAGGTTACCGCAACTCTTTGGATCTTGACATTCGCGAATCCAAAGTCTTTACTAGCGTCAACCATGACCTGCTATGGAAATCGGGACGCTTGGAAATGGACTGCAACCTCTCTAACCCTCTCAAGTGGAACGAACTGAGACGCTGGGCTTTCAATTTCAGAATCAATGACCTCCAGCTTTTTCTACTCAGGGATCACATGTTTCTTCTAACGGACCTTGTGAATGATTGGGGCTCCGGGCCTCCGCCTGATTTCTACACTTTCACTCCGTACAGATACATCATGAACATGGAGTTTCCTAATCTCAAAATCTTTCTGAACACGAACGACTCCAATATCATCAACAACCCGGCTGAAATCGAAGACAATCAATTCCTGATCTTACAAGGCCGTCACTTGGGCGCAACGCTGGAGATCCCGTTAGACAAATTCCGACCCATCGAGAATGAGATTTCCTTCCGTGCCTTAGGTGACCACATTGGTCTGGATCTCTCCATGCCGCCTCGCAATACCATTGCAACATTCGTCAAAGAACACCACGTTGCAGACCTGAGCGTGTTAACTCTCAATGGTAGCTACAAGTACTGGTCGGAAACGTCACCGGGACTCACTGACAGGCTCGCACTTGATGTTGGTGGTACCAAGCTTGAACTTGCACTATATGGCTTCCTGATCCGGCATTTTATGAAGATCAAGGACAACTACTTTGGAGAAGATATGCATTTCAAGACTCTGGAGGAGTACCAGGAGATCCCACAGAGCAAAGCTGGAGAGACTCCCGGCGAGGCGACAGACCAGGCGTCAAGCAAATCCAACGATCTAGACGTCATACTCTCCGTGTCCGCCGAGAAAGCCAACATCCTCCTCCCAGCAAACCTTTATTCTGTCGAAGACCACGTCAAAGTTGAACTTCCCTACGCCAATGCGGACCTCCGTTTCACAAGCTACTATATGGATCTCATGGTTGATTTTAGCCCTTTGAGCCTTGCATTGAACATCTCGCATGCAAAGGAGGATAGCGGCTTTGATACCAACTCCCGCACGCAACTGTTCATTGACTTGGTCAAGATCTACGGTCATCGAACTTTTGGACTGCCGCCGCTGGAGCCGACCTATGTCTGCAACTGGGACTTCGAAGTGGGAAAGATCACCGGCGAGTGTTCTGACAACTTCCTCGGGAAGCTTGGGGCTTTTGGGAAATGCTTTGCGTTCTCGTTGGATGACGACGAGAACGCACTGCCAATCCTCAGTCCGCTCTTGATCCATGA
Organism: Lasiodiplodia gonubiensis; assembly: GCA_009829795.1. Lineage (NCBI taxonomy): Eukaryota > Fungi > Ascomycota > Dothideomycetes > Botryosphaeriales > Botryosphaeriaceae > Lasiodiplodia > Lasiodiplodia gonubiensis. The sequence continues at coordinate 29,791 of RHKH01000211.1, read as the reverse complement.
TGTGACTTTTCTCAGGCTTCGGACGAGCACGATTAAAGTCTGGTTGCATATTGCTCAAGAAGCTTTGCTGTTAAGCACTGATGCAATCAGTGTGGACTTTAACGACTGGGCGAAGTCGACATTTTCTCAGCGTCTTGACGTCCTCATCCCCAATCTGGTCGTAGCTTCTGTCGATGCCAAAGCAGCTCTTCGCCAGCGCAGTCGAATTAGCAAGAGCACAATTGACACGCAGGCGTACTTGCAAACCGACATCCAGCTGCACATGCTGAAAAGGAAACTCCATTTCAGCGAGGACCGTCGCGATCAGCAGAGTCACCTTAAGGAAAGCGACATGCGAACCAACAGGACGCCGTGGCTTCTGCTCGAGGATCTCGAGGTATCCGAATACACAGCGCCCCTGTCCAAGGTAGAACCTCCAGCGATGACATACCCATACTTACCGCCTCCCTTGCGTGGCAAGTCTCTACTCCGGAGAGGGAGTCGGGCATCCACTTTGGGTACTGGATCTCTGAGCTCCTTAGGGCTTTCTGCATCCAGCTCTTCCATGGACACAGCTCCCAAAGCGCGCGGCCGGCGGCGTGCGGCCAGTCTACACTCAGTAGCAGCTGGCTCTTTGAAGCATAGCATTCGCGCCAATGCTCCAAAGCCGCCTGGCCACCACAAAACAGACAGCAGGAGTACTCTTTCCGCACGCCCCCCGTTATTAAAGAGGCGAACGACAGCAAGTATCTATTCCGACGCACCGGAGGGAGGTGAGGAGATTGTCGGAAAGATCGGTCAGCCGAGGTCATCGATAGCGCTCTCGAGCTCTTTGGAGACCCCGTATTTCCCTCTCGATGGAGTGGAGCTAGATGTCTCCGACGTGCCCGAGCCCCCGACAGAAGCACACAGCTGGAACTCCGCAGCCTCTAATTCCTTGTTTTTCAACGATGTGTCAGCAAAGACATTTGATGAAGACTTCGTTCATACTAGCTTCCTCTTGAGCTTTGAGCCCGGGGTTAGAGCCCTTGTAACGCCAAATGCAGTCTCGACGGTGGTCAGTCTCATAGATTCTTTCCAGGAAAAGCACCCAGAGGACATACTTGATACCTTCCAAGTCGACATAATGGGCAAAATATTGGATCTTCAGAAACGAATTGATGGAATAGGCACCTCTACGGAACTCTGTTTGAGGCTACCCTGTTTCCAGCTTCGTTTCATCAACAACATCACCGCCGATAAGACCAGTGCGCCAGGCAAGGATCAATACGATTTGATCCTGGACAATTTGTCTGTTTCTCTCCGGCAGAAGAAATTTCCCTCTGAATCGACCGTCAAGAACAGCACATTGGCGGTGCATACGGTTCTGAAGTCACTGACGGTTTCTGTAAGAGAGAAACAGCCGAACGCGACTGTGAGTGATGTGGCTGTACAAGCCGTACTCACGGACATGCTCCTTTGGTTGGTGACCGGCAAAACATTCTCCGTCAATGTATCGTTCCGGGGCCTTGAGGTTGCAAATTCGAGCAAAAAACTGCAGTATCTCGCCTCTTTGATTCACCGCTCAACACTTCTTGTGGACGAGATCGAGGCCAAATTTGCAGCTGTCAGCCCGAAGAGCGAGAGACGGCTTTGCTACTTGGCGTATGCGCTTACAACTGCCGGCGGAGACATTCCGGATCCAGCATTCATCACCAGGCCATCCTACGCCCTACGCGCAGCTAACAATCACCTCCGAAATCACGACTCCTGGAAGATCATTTCCCGTTTCCGATACATATACGACAGTCTTGAGCCCCGCGTGAGGGACGAGATTACTCGCAGATGTGTCGAAGGGTTGATGTCCTGTCCGGAGGATGCCGAAGCGAAGGTCATTGAAATATGGGACCAATGGCGCGAATGGGACCTAGCCCACGTGAAAAAGAGCTTGGCGATGCGCGCGCTGTATGGATCGATCGCAGACGAGGAGGGAGCCATCGAAGAAAAGCCAATGCCGCTCGACATTTCGGTCAAAACTGCTGGAATCCGAATCGTCATAGATCCTGGTCCAGAACAAAGCGAAATACTATTTCAGCTTTTGACTATCAATGCTGCACTTTCACCACCCCCGGAGCCTTCAGGGTTGATGTTGATGGACCAAGAAAGTCCCACCAAGTCTACAGTCGTGGAGATCTCTAGCAGGAATGTTCTTGTCAAGTTCAGCTGGGAGATATGTGAGCTGGTAGAGAATGTTCTCACTCTCTTCCAAGCACAAGCGCTGCAGGCGAAGGCGAGCAAGCAGGAACAAGACCTACCCATTTCGGAGGCTTGTAGAAGCAAGGCCGCCAAGCCAGAGATTCACGACTTTCAGATCCTCTTCACAACCGAAAAGGGCAGCATAAGCTTGGATACGATCAACTTGCGCCATGTTTCCTCTTCGTATGGGATGAAGATATCAGTTGCTGGTTCAAACAGGAGCGCAGCAGACGAAGGCACAAGCATTAGCGCCCTCGTCCATTCCGATGCTGCTGGATCTGAGCTTCGGTCACGCGGCAGACTTCTGATGAAGTCTCACGTCGTCCGGCCCAGCATATTCATATCCCATGATGATGACGAGTGGAGACATCCCATGCCAGAAGGGTGGATGGTTGTTGGCAAATGTGAAGAGGTATCATGGAAGGTCCAGGAAGATATTCTTGGAATCATCGAAGTGGCAAATTCGATCATCTGTGACGAGGTTGCCTACTTCGCACGGCAAGTGGAACGATTCAAGAAGCCTGGTAGTGCAGAGCCCGCTGCTAGTGAGCCGAAGAAAGAGCCGAGCCTTCCCAACATCACTGTCGCCCTGCTGATGGATGCCTACCGCATTGATGTTGCTCTGCTTCAATCATTGACGTATGTGGTCTCTGGTCAGATGGGAAGAGTTTCGGCGGCACCTGTTCTTGGAGGAGCTCCTACCTTGAATGTCAACTTTGATCTCGACCGCCATACTCACTACCTGAAGAGTCAAGACAAGCACGGATGGCAGAACATAGCTGCTTTCACTTTCCCCCTTCACAACGGCCATCTGCAGCTGATAGATTCCCCGGCTGGACCGAAGATCCTCTTCAACAGCATCATGGAGAACTTCGTCATCGAGGCTTCTGCTGTCCACGGCCTGCTCACTACTATTCAAGAGCCCGAGGTCGAGAATGTCATGAAGACGATCAAGGAAGATATCGAGGTGCTCAGATCAAATATCAAAGAAGCTTTGCCAAAGGGAGACAGCGCTGCGATCTCTCCGGTATCGAGCGAAGAAAGCCGTCCGGTAGCATTCGATGCGAGCTTCGTCATGACCGGCATGAGCATTATCGCTCGGGCGCCGACAAAACTCCCGGACTCGTCCGCTTCCACATTGGCTTTCGAACTCAACCGCATCCAAGGCAAGGCGAGTAATATTTCAGAAGACGGATCCATCCTTCCTCTTCCAGAATTTTCAGCTGCACTTCCTCACATCAGCCTGTCCCTCGAACTATCGGAGGGAGAGAATATCCGGCACTGCGGAAATCTTCTCTTCGGATTAGAGCTTCGCGGAACGCTTCAGAATAGTGTTTCCGACATGCCGAGGCGAGACTACAGAGTCCGTAGCACAGGCCTCGAAATCAACGTGTTTGCGGACACGGCTTCAGCTGCTGTTGAGGTCATGAACCACCTGCAGGAAAGAATCAGGGTTCTCGACCTTTCAAGAGAGAGGAGGTATCTCCGGAAGCTCCGCCAGCCCAAGCGGAGACCTTCTCACCTTGCCAACACCATCAATGGCGACGACGACGGCTCGCCAAGCATCGCATCCAGCGGGCTGTTCACCTCGGCTGCCTCACTCGAGCTCACCAATGTCCAAGTCAGTTGGATTGTTGGGAACTCTGTTCCGGCATATCCGGGCCGCGAAAGTGAGGATCTGGTCTTGTCTTTCAAGAGAATCGACCTCGCAACGAGAAGCGAGGAGGCAGCCAGACTTGCCATCGAAGATATGCAGCTTCAAATGGTCCCGTCAAGCCAGCCCAAGACGCAGCGCTCGCTCAATTCGGCACTTCTCCCCGAGGTTGTTTTCAACGTCTCGTATGCTTCTTCGAAGACGGATCGTCGGTTTGCTTTTCACGCCGCAGGAAAGTCACTTGACCTTCTTCTTGAATCACGCTTTGTTCTACCGGCGTCCATCTTGGAGAGGTCAATTTCTCTCGCGAGTCAAAAGGTGCAGGCTGCGACTGCATCCTGGAAGACAGTTGCAACGCCAAACGAGGCGCCACGCAAAAGCTTATTCAACAACAAGAAGCTCTCTTCGCTCATTGTCGACGCAGACTTTGCGGGCGCGGTTGTTACCCTTCAAGGAAAACGTGAAATGTCACGCACAACTTCTCGTCTAAGCAATGCTCGCTATCCGCAGTACGGACGATATGGACAGTTCGCCAGCGATGGATCCAACACAAGCACAACACTCCGTGCTCCTGGCATCTCCCTCAAGGTCGAATACAGGGATGATTCTCTCGACCCGTCACTCAATGCTGAGGTCAAGGTCAATGCCTCGAGCAACTTGTTGCATCCCACCGTGGTTCCCCTCATCATGGACATCTCCAACAGTATCAAGGAAGTGGTCCAAGACAAAGACAAGGACCAGAAGCCGAAGAAACCCATGGAGCCCAAGGCACCGCAGAAGTTCCTCGACGAGGAAAGTCTCATCACAGCGGATCCGAGCGCCATTCTCGGGAAGACGCGGCTCAACATGGGCCTTCGCATCTGCCAACAAGAGTTCAGTCTGAGCTGCCAGCCGATTGCCCGCGTCGCAGCTACTGCCCGCTTCGAAGATATCTACCTCACGGTCAACAGCATCAAGTCGACGGAACAAGGCCATTTCTTTGCTGTGTCTGCCACGTTTGACAATTTGCAGGCTTCGGTGCAGCATGTCTATTCGAGAGAGTCTACGTTCAGTTTCGACGTTGATCGCATCGTGCTGTCCGTCCTGAACAGCAAGCATTTGAGCGGCACGAGCGGCATCTCTGCCATCCTCAAGATCAACCCCATGAGGACTCACATCAACGCCAGACAGCTCCAGGACTTCCTGCTTTTCCGAGAGATCTGGGTACCACCAGAGGTGCGCCAGGCCTCGAAAACCCCCAGCCCGACGCCTTCGGAAGAGCCGCAGGAATACCTCGTCCAGAGATACCAGCAAGTCGCCGCGGCCGCCGCCTTCCCCTGGAACGCCACCATCGCCATCGAGGAGATGGCGGTCGACCTCGACATGGGCCAGGCCATCGGCAAGCCGTCGTTCAAGATCGTCAACCTGTGGGCCTCGTCCAAGAAGGCGTCCGACTGGGAGCAGAACCTCTGCGTCGGCATCAACCGTGTCGGCATCGAGAGCACCGGCCGCACCAGCGGCTTCGTCGAGCTGCTCGACTTCAAGGTCCGCACATCCATCAGCTGGCCGTCGCAGGGGGAAGCGCGCAAGACGACGCCGCTCATCCAGGCGTCCATGGGCTTCGAGCGGCTGCGCGTCAAGGCCGCCTTCGACTACCAGCCCTTCGCCGTCGCCGACATCACGGCCTTCTCCTTCCTCATGTACAACGTCCGCGGCGGCGGCGGCACGGACGCGGACAATAACGGCGGCGCCCAACACCAGGACCGCCTGGTGGCCACGCTCGAGGGCGACCGCGTGCAGGCGTTCATGACGCCCGTCAGCCCGGCCCAGGCCATCGCCCTGATGCAGGCCGTCGAGCGGCTGGTGCAGGAGAACCAGACGGCGTACCAGCAGTCGCTCAAGGACATCGAGAAGTTCCTGCGGCGCAGCTCGACCAACAAGCAGCGGCGAACTAGCCTAGAGGAAACGTCTTCGCAGAAGCCTGATTCCAGCGAGTTGGACGGTGGCAATGACAAGCAGCAGCGCGAGGCCCCCATCTCGCTCCACACGGACGTCGTCGTCACGCTCAACTCCATCAGCGTCGGCGCCTTCCCGGGCGCCTTCTCGGACCAGCAGATCCTGCTGCTCACCGCGTCGGACGTGCAGGCCCGCTTCGCCGCCGCCGTCGCCGCGCTCGACGAGGACAGCAGCAACAACCACGACGACGACAACGACCGCATCCACAGCGGTCTCGGCATGACGCTAGGCCAGCTCAGCGTGGCGCTGGCGTCCATCGGCGCGCCGCCGCGGGGGCCCGCGCGAGCGGTCAGCGAGCTGACGGTCGAGGACGTGGTGGCGGCGGCGTCGGCGGCCAAGGGCGGCACCATCCTGCGCGTGCCCAAGGTCATCGCGACCATGCAGACGTGGCAGGGGCCGGGGAGCAACGCCATCGACTACATCTTCAAGAGCTCGTTCGAGGGCAAGGTCGACGTCGGCTGGAACTACAGCCGCATCAGCTTCATCCGCAACATGTGGAACACGCACTCGCGCGCCCTCGCCAACCGCCTCGGCAAGCCGCTGCCCGAGTCGGCCGTCAAGATCACGGCCGGGCCTGCTACGGACGCCGAAGCTGGTGCTGGTGGTGGTGCGTCGTCGTCGTCCGCTGCTGCTGCTGCCAAAGCCGCCGCGGGACCACCAGCGGCGAACGGAACGGGCGAATCTTCTGAAGCAGCAGACCACGCCGCGGGGGGCAAGATCACGGCCGTCGTCAACGTGCCGCAGTCGCGGTACGAGTACACGGCGCTGGAGCCGCCCGTCATCGAGACGCCGCAGCTGCGCGACATGGGCGAGGCCACGCCGCCGCTCGAGTGGATCGGCCTGCAGCGCGACCGCCTGCCCAACGTCACGCACCAGATCGTCATCGTCACGCTGCTCGAGATCGTCAAGGAGGTCGAGGACGCGTACGCGCGGATTTTGGGGTCAAGTTAAGTAGGGTTTGAAAGAATTGGGTTTGGGGGAAGGAGAGATCGATTGGGGAGAGAGAGAGGGAGAGGGAGGATGGGGAGCGGTTTTGTGTTGAATGTATTAATCTCTGTTTTTCCTTTTTGTCGGTTGCTCTGTCTGTTCTTCCTGGTTTATAGAAGGCGTTTTTGGGGGGGGGTTTCTGAGCGTTGGTTGTTGAGTGAGATGGCTGTCCCGTATTCCGCCAGCCTCTCGCGTGTAATTCTGTACTGAGATATAATTGTAGACTCTTATCAACGCTGCTAACAGCATTAAGCTCAAGATTATGCTGGATAACACCTACCATTTGTAGTTGTGTTCGTCTTTCGTAGTATTTAACCTGTCATGGCTCTGTAGATCGTCTGCACAATTCGTTTTCAAGGAGCCAGCTTACGGTAAATAGGAACTGATAATCGTGGTACTTAACAAAGATCTTGTCCTACAATGGAATCCGTAGAAGCATTTTGGTGGCGTACCAAAACTCTACTAGGGAAAAATATTTTATACATAACTATAG
>RHKH01000211.1:516-22438 GCA_009829795.1 Lasiodiplodia gonubiensis | reverse complement strand
CGGCTAGCTCAATCGGTAGAGCGTGAGACTCTTAATCTCAAGGCTGCGGGTTCGACCCCCGCGTTGGGCTCAATTCCCACATCTTTTTGTCTTTTTGTTGTTGGGGGACGGGGGTGGCCTTTGGGGCTGACACTTCAAATTTTTGCGCCCGTGGGAAGGATTCACGTGGTCCGAGCGCATACCTCGGCAAGAGAACAACGCTAACAATGCCACAGGTCTGTCTGGAGGTCCTTTGTTCAGTTTTGGTCGCTGGGGAGAGGATCGAGTGTTAAGGTACTAAATTCAAGTATTCATAGACGCCATTCTTTTCTGCTAAAGAAGCTGACAGTCTGCATTGTGTAATAATGCTGACGAACATCATGTGCTCTTATAGCTGCTTGGCTTTATTTGGTCACAATGGCTGCCAGATGTTAAGGGTAAGCTTTTGCTGCTAAGCGGAAAATATATCTCCGCAATCCTCCACTCCCAAGTGTTCCGAATTACGTTAATGCTTTATATCTTGGCGCACCGGCTCCCATCATGTGCTTATCGGGAAAATGGAAGCTGTTGACATTGGAGTTGAATTTATACAAAGTCAATGCCAGAAACAATGCCATGGTCTAATCATCTGCGTCAGCTGCAGAAACTGACACAGGATAACGTTTGCAAAGGTATTCCATGACTGTTGAGCATGTGAATGCCGTTTCACGCTTAGCTGAGCGAGAGTCACGGACGCCATCATCTGCAGTGGCTCGAAAGGTGCACCGGGTCCGCTACAATCTTTGATACTTAAACCACCGAACAGTACGATATGATGGCGCCCAGGCCCGACGCACCAGAAACATGGTATAGCTTCATTTCCTTACGATTGTAACATGGCGAAACTCCTTCTACTTTTGGAGTTCCGCCATGTTGCACCGTGTAAGCCGGAGAACGCCGAGGACCAAAATGGGTTTAAGAGGCATCAATCAATGGTGAGTAGCTCTGAGTAGACATGATGGAAACCAGCAGCATCGGAAAAAGCTGATCTTCTTGTTGTTGTTACGTTTTGCTGATAATGGACCGCGTTGACTTTAGAAATACAGCCAAACTTCCATAAAGTGCAATAAAAAAGGTGACCAGTGACCAATTTGACTTGTTAATTAACTAATCTTACTTTCAAACCTGATTAAGTTAATTAAGGTGATACTTTACATGGAACCGCTGGTAAATCTGCCGGTATTTGCCGGCTGTCGCTCTCGTGAGCATGGCTTTTTATATTGCCCTCCAGCTCCGGAGCCCTCTCTGTTACGCTCAACTCTAAAACCTGTGTACTCGGGAGCTCCTGCATTACCGCGCGATTGTCGTTGGAGCCTTGAATTGTCTCCACTTTCTCTCCATTATTGTGCTCTCGCTGATGTACTCGCAAGTAGAAGAAAACCCCTGCTATGCTAGCAGTACCGGCTATCGTTCCCACAGCTATGCCTGCCTTGGATGCTGAACTTAATTTTCAAGGCTTTGGCGCTGTATTGGAAGAGGTGGTAGAGTTAGCAGTGGTAAAGTTTGTGACGTCGAAGATGTTCTTGAGATCTATGGAATTAAATTCCGCATTTCGATCACTTTTGTTCATGTTAAAACCATCCAAACCAATTAGCTGGCAATGGGGACTTACTTTTGAGTATAGAACGACCAAACTAGTTCTGATTGCTTGTAATCGGTTGCGTTGGCGATGTAGCCGTCAGACCATTTGAGCGTGGTCATGTCGAAAATGCCCAGTCCTTGTTCAAACTTATCTTTGCCTTGGAAAGGCGCCTTGTAGACAGCTCCATCTTCCTTTGAACTTGCGGTGGTGTTCACTCCTCCAATGACAAGGACTTGGCTACCACCCACGGCGTGACACGTATGTCCATGACGTGTTTCCACCGGAGAGTGTAGTCGACTTTGATCCAGTGAAAGGCCGGAAGAGTGAGGATATATATCTCATCGTAGACGATACTCGGTATGCCCAACCCTCCACTCCATCCAGCATAGAGAAAGATTTCAACCGTCTGGTTGTCCGACGCCGTTGCTGCAACGCAGAATTCCTTCCGTGCGGAAGGCGTGTTTCTGCTGGCCAGCTGACCGAACCACTCCCCGGACCCTGGACCAAACACAGAAACAATGTCCCACGTAATGAGATTATCGATCTGAGGAAACTCCGCGTTGCTCCAAATTTTGTCACCTCCGAAGACGAGAAAGATCCCTTGGAGGCCATAATTCTGGACGTAGAGCATTCCGGGGTATTGGATATCTCCGTGCCACCGTAGCCCTTGAACAGTGGTGTTCTTCAGCTCCTTTAATTTCATATCGAACTAAAGCATACCGCCGACGTGGACACTCGTAGTGTCGTTGAATGGTTGCACCCATCGTAAAGAGTAAGTAGGCCCTAGGCGGAACTGTGCCTCGGCTCTTTCTTAGAAAAAATAACATACGTGGGTAGTTGAAGCTATCGTCCGGACATAAACGTCGGATTAATAAATACACTTTCACGTCCAGACGATAGCTTCAGCTACCCACGTTTGTTACTATTCTTCACGCTAGCCATCGGCTGCACTACCCCCCCGTATTCTTCTCAACCATGTACTTCTCAAGATTCAGAATATCAGCGGCGCGTTGACCCGCGCATTAAGTGGGCTGTGGATATTTGCGCTCTTCGTATTCCAGGAATAACATTCGGGAAACCCGAGTCCTTTATCACCTACTGTAATGTTTATCAGTGAAGTAAAAGTCAGAATCACGGCGGGCTACTACCATCACAGCGTAATAACTCAACATTTGTTGATGGGAGATGCATGATTGTGTAGTTGAAAGTCACAGAAGGGGTAGAGTAAATGCTTCAATGCGTTGGATATGTCGATATATATGCATCCCTAAAGATCTACAAAGAATCTCTAGTATTAAACCAACTCCTTTTTGAACGCTCTCACTGATGCGCTCGGATACCCGTGATCGTACACTCATGAACTTCGTCATCATCAGATCCTCTTGGCCATATACTCCCTCCACTCCACCCACCCCCCCTTAACGCCCTTTTCTCCTGAACCCTTTCATCTCGCGTCTCGTCCAGCCTCATCCGTGCCCATCCTCACGTACGCCGGCCGCAGCCCCAACCCCCCAGCAACGCCCTCCCCCACACCCAGCGACTCCACACTCCTCCTTGCCGCCGGGGGTGGCGGCGATAGCTGCAGCACCGCCTCCTCCCTTCCCTCCCCCCTATCCGCCGCGCTCCCCACTTGACTCGCCGACTCCAACGCACTCCTCGTCTCCTCTGCCCAGCCGCCACCGCCGCCCGGTCCACGACTCTCATCGTCATCGTCGTCACATCTCACCCCCACAACGACGTCATCCGGACGCTGCTGCTGTTGCTCCGCCCCGACCAACAACCCCCTCGTGCTCGCATCGCTCTCCCCCCGACTCCTGCTCCTGCTCCGCACGCCCCGGTTGCCCGGAAAATACGGCGGGCTGAACTCTGCGGTGGTGGTGGTGGGCGTTGTTGTTGACGAGGACGTCGCGGGACCGAAGCGACGGTGGTGATGGTCGTAATCGAACCCATCATCAAACGTATCGAGCGAGATCGAGCGGTAGCGATGCCGACCGCCGCCGCCACGCTCGCCACCATCATACGGCCCCGCATCCACCCACTCCTGCAGCTGAATGCTCGGGGTGACGCCCAACGGCCCCACGCGCGGCGGCGGCGGGGTCATGGCAGTAGCAGTAGCCATCGCAATCTCGCCTGGAGCCGCGCTCGACGTCATCACCGCACCTCGTCGTCCTTGCCGATACCCGTGCGCATCATCCGGCATCCAATGCAGACTGCTGCTCCTCCTGCCGCCGCGACCGAGGAACAGCACGGCACGGGCCAGCACGCGGAAGGGGCGGTAGGTCCAGCGGCGGTAGGCGCGCGTGCGGCGCAGGCCGCGGCAGGCGGCGGCGTAGTCGTCGGTGCTGAGATGCGACTGTTGGCACCATTCGCCGACGACGTAGGTCATGCCGAAGGCCATGATGAATGTGCCCGCGGCGGTGCCGGCGGACCCTGTTGAGGGGTTAGTAAGGTTCGGGTAGGTGGGGAGGCTGGAGGCTGAGGTAGGCGTTATGGTCAATGGTGTAGGAGAGTGTGTGTGAAGGATGAAAGAAGAGTGTAGTGTGGTGCAAAAAAAAAAAAAAAAATCAAATCTCTGTGAGCAAAATACTATTCATACGTGGGTAGCTGAACCTAATGTCCGGACGTAAAGGTCAATTTTTGAATTGTACAAACATCCGGATATTAGCTTCAGTAACCCACGTATGAATAGTATAATAGTTTTTGCAGAACAAGATTGACCGTGTTCGCTTCCGCATAGCTGTTTTTCCTTAATAGGAATCTGTACCGAGGTTGTCTTCTGGACTGTAATGACTTGATGAAAAGCGTACTTACAATACCATCGAACCCATGGGCTGGTAGTCAAATCACTCTGCAGGAAATCCATGTACCCGCCTGATCTACCCCATGTACTGGTCATGCAATTACAGGTCCTGTACGAGCCAAATGTTTGTGCCAGTACAATGTAGAGGAGCCAGGTAGAATTCAAAATCTCCATTGGTCGGAAGAAACAATGCTCAGTCCATTGCTGGAAAGTCCATTCACGACGAGTTCTCGCTTGTTGCTTCAGAGAAGACTTGACGTTCGTCTTGAACCGAGAAGTGAACGGGAGTGCGTCGAGAAGCATGAAGAATGACCTGGCAAGCAAGTTTTTTCCTGCGCTGGCTAAGCGCTGAAGCATATCGTGTGCTCTTTCTTCCATCTTGATGACCATGTGCTTCTGTTGGACATGTGTAATGCTCCGCCTTACCCAATGAGGCTGCTCTGGCCGGACCGGAGATGCAAACCACCACACCAAAAGCTCAAACACCAGCTGCGAGAAGCACACGACGCAGAAAATGACGTATCCGCCACTCCTGCAACCGAGGCCGACCGTCGGCGTGTAGTATGACAGGATGAATGCGGCGAAGCATGTGCCCCCTACAATCAGTACAGCACTGCAAATCTGCCACATCTCGCGAAAGTCGAACCAGAGCAAGCCTTCATCCACAGTACCGAGTACGAGATGGGTACGTGCTTCAGCTTCGTTAGCAAGCCATCCGCGTCCGTGGGCTGTGACGTAGCTCTTTTCGATATCAGAGAGGATAGGATGGGCTGCTCCGTAATGCCAGCGGACGCGGCCCTGACCGGCGAAATCGACAAAGAAGTCTTGCATGTATTCGCTCTGACGACTGATTTGCCTGACCCACGCCTCCATACGCTTCCGTTCGCTCTTGGGTTGGCCTTTGAACGTGTCGATAAACTCTTCTCTGATTTCATCATCTTGTAAAGATCTACAGACGGTGTCAACAAGCTTATTCAGCTTTCTCCGGATATCTTCTGCCGCCACGGGATTGCGGTCGACGATGCTGCAAAGGATGAGCACAGGGAGCCAGGCAAGAAGGAGTCCGAGAGCGAGGTCGTGCGCGGTGGCGTTCTGGCCCAGTTGCCCGAAAGAGGCCTGGATGGAAATGCCAATGGAAAACAGAAACCATCCAGTCGACACGAACACTGGTACGGCGCCGCGTCTACGAGCCGCGCGGAACCTGCGCGCCAAGTCCTGCCGTACCTCGTTGAGCCTTTTCTCCTTGCCGTCTTTGCCACGCAGCTGAATATCTTTGCTGAAAAGCACGATGCGCAGTAAGCCCTCCGCCTCCTTGTTTAGAGCTTCACTACGTCTCATAGTGTACTGATTCATAGTCGTCAGGATGTAGAACGAGTCGCGGATGCTGGCGAAATGGCTGTCCTGATTGGTGATGTCTTCGTCACAACGCGTGGCCATGTCGACTATTGGTTGTGAGGTCAGTTTGAGTTGCATGATCCGCGCATTAGGGTACACGGCTATGCCGAGTCAGTGTAACATACCCATAAGCGCGCACTTGGCGGAGACCTTGATGTTCCACAAGATGTAGGCCAGGCTCGCCATTGGTGAACCGACCCATCTCGCCAGGGCCAGTACGGTGCGCCAAAAGGCGTTGCTCTCAAACGGAGCTTGTAGCAAGATGCCGACAATGGGCAAGATCCACGTCGTGATTGTGCTCGACGCGAGGCTCCACGGGTAGTAGTCGCTGCCCGTTCCGCAGAGAGCGCGACAGCCCGCGGTGCGGATCTGACTGTAGTTGTTCGGCTGGATGCCGATGACGTTTCCGGTCCAACCATAGAGTTCTTGCGCTGTTTTGTTGCTCATATAATCCCGTCCGCATTGCTCAAAATCAGGTTGCGGCATGGCGAAGACCCTGACAGTTGGAGATGCCGGACGGGCGAAGTGAATGCATGAGCCGGCTTGCGCAAGGTCACGGGAAATACATAGCAGGTGCAAAAGAAAGCGAGGCGAAGGTGACCAGAAGGAAATGGAGTTATGAGAGGTGCTATCGCAAGAAGTGAAGTCGATTCATCTCAAAATAGCCGGGGACCTACATCAGCGCAAAATCACTGCCTATGCGGCTGAGTAGGAATCCTCCGATGGAGGGCCAGATTACTTCGACCGCGGTTACAAGCCCTGTCTGGGCGATTGTAAGAGCGGATGGCTTCAGCCATCTTCGTGACTGGGCTACGAGGCGCAGAGCGTGACCTCGGAGCCAGCCACAGCGGTACAAATGGCCCCCATCACTCGTTGTAAACGTTATCAGCCGGAGAGTGGGCGTAGCCGGCCGATAAGACGTGCTTGCCGCCTAAAGTGGCAATATAGCCAAGGCCAAGACATGTCCGTTGTAAGGCGAGCGTGCGAGGCTGTGGCCATTTTGAGACGGCGAGTCGATCATGCGTTTCGTTAGCCGCCAGCAGATCGGCGGGGACATCAACCGACGTCCCATCACGAGTGCCGGAGTGTCAATCTTGAAGAAGTCGGTAAAGATGATCGCGTGGTGCGCAGCGCACGGTGGCGGAGCAGAACGGGAATCGCCATGCGGGTGGATTGATGCGTCAGCGTCCACGTTGGCGGCTCCGATCTTTCATTGTGACGTCGTAGGCGGTGGCTTTGGGTGGTTGTGTTGGAGCTGACATGAAGACGGCGAAAAAGAACCGCCGGCAGCCGGCCACACCCGAATGATGCCCAAAATTAGGAAGGCGCATCACCACTTGCCACCCAGCTGACCTGGCGGATGACAAAACGGCAAAAAAAGATGATGATGAGGACGAGACTCGAACTCGCGCGGGTTGCCCCACCAGGAAACTTGTTAAGCTAACACCTTAACCTGGCGCCATAACCAACTCGGCCACCTCACCAATTGATAGGCAATCTTGAAGTGAATTTGGAAATTCACTGCGCGATGAAAGTAGCAGTTGGCCTGCAATGTATATGTAGCTAGTAACCAGTTGACCACCTGTGCGCATGTGGTTGACTACCAGTGCACGGACTGTCCACCTACCAGAAGGTCACTTCCCGCTTGCTTTGGATATCGTAGGAGGAGAAGGCTTCTGCGCCTTTGCCTGGTTGGTGACACTGGAATCAAACGCGGTGGTCCTGCTCTGCTCAGCTTCACGTCCCGCAGACAACTACTAATTTGTTGAACTGCTCTCGATCTATTCTGAACTTCCTCTGTAAGGATATATAGGTATATTCTTCACACCGCCCCACTTTGCAATGCGTTTCATATCGCCAAATACAAGAACAAACGAGCCCATGCCAACAAAACGTACAATGATACAAAAGAAGTGTGAGCCAACGCCAACCCACACACAGCGCCTCTAGTCCGCATCCCAATTCCAAATTCGTTACTTACCATCCCGGGGGGGCAAAAAGGTTCCTCGTCAGGAAAAAATCCATCTCATCCTCACCAATCCAATCCTCCACCACCACCACCACCGCAACCGCCCTCCCCACCCGCCACGATCTCCTTCACCCTTACTGCCTCCCCCTGGACGCCATTCTCCAGGTCGCCATTCTCGGCGCCGACCTTACGTCCCCGCATGCCCCTCCCACGTTCCCGAAGCAAGTTCCGATCCAACCTCTCAAACGGGCCCGGCCCGGCCTCGCCGTCCCGCACCTTCCACCGCTCCGTGCCGAGCAGCGCATCGAGCTCCTCGACGGGCGGCAGCCGCACGTAGACCCAGCCATCCGCCCTCTCCTCGACCTCGAACGTCGCGATACTTACTTCCGGATCATTCCCGCAGGACCCAGCCTTCTTGCCGTCGCCGCCGTTGTCGAGCTCGTAGTTGCGCTTGTGGAGGGGGCAGCTGACCCACAAGCGTTTGGACTGCGGATCATCCCCGACGAGGCCGTCGGCGAGGACGAAGGCGCGCTTGTGCGGGCACATGTGCTGGGTGCAGTAAAAACGGCCCTTGGCCTTGAAGATGGCGAGCTGCGTGTCGCCGCGCTTGACGGCGAGCGAGTCGGCCGTGGGCAGGTCGCGGAAGCGGGCGGCTTCGACGACGGGCTGCCAGGACAGGCTGGACCACTTGTGGTTGCGGAAGTCGACTTTGGCGGAGTCTTTGGGCCAGTACGCGGGGCGGGATTGCTCGCGCTCGACGACGGGCTCGACGGCGGGAGCGACGGTCTCGGCCGTGTTGGCGAACTGGGCGAAGAGGGCGCGGCGGGCCGGGTTGGTGACGACCTCGGTCCACTCGCAGAAGAAGGAGGCGACGAGGGCGGCCATCTGGCGCTCGAGGTCGGCGCAGATGCCCAGCTTGTCCTCGAGCACGACCTGGCGCAGGTAGGCGACGCCGCCGGGCAGGCCCTCGATCCAGCGGGCGGTGCGCTGCAGCTTGTCGGCGGTGCGGATGTAGAAGGCGAGGTAGCGGTCGAGGATGGGCACGACGTCGTCGGGCGGCACGTCCTTGGCCAGCAGCTCCGAGTGGCGCGGCTTCGCGCCGCCGTTGCCGCCCACGAAGATGTTGAAGCCCTTCTCGGTCGCGATCAGGCCGAAGTCCTTGTTCTGCGCCTCGGCGCACTCGCGCACGCAGCCCGACACGCCGCCCTTGATCTTGTGCGGGCCCCGGATGCTCTTGTAGCGCTCCTCCAGGCGCACCGCCATGCCCACGCTGTCGCCGATGCCGAAGCGGCACCACGTCGAGCCGACGCAGCTCTTGACGGTGCGCAGCGACTTTGCGTACGCGTGGCCGCTCTCCATGCCGCCCGCGATCAGCTCCTCCCAGATGGCCAGCAGGTCCTGTTTCTTGGCGCCGAACATGTCGATGCGCTGGCCGCCGGTGATTTTGCAGTACAGGCCGTACTTCTTGGCCACTGCGCCGATGACGAGCAGCTTGTCGGCCGTGATCTCGCCGCCCGACACGCGCGGCACGACCGAGAAGGTGCCGTTGCGCTGGATGTTGGCCAGGAACTTGTCGTTGGTGTCCTGCAGGCCGCGGCGCGGCGCGTCGACGATGTGCTTGTTGAAGAGCGAGGCCAGGATGGAGCCGACCGTCGGCTTGCACGCCTCGCAGCCCACCGACGCGGCGTCCTTGCCGCACGCCTGCATGACCTGCTCGAAGGATTCGAGCTTCTTGACGTGGATGATGTGGAACAGGTCCGCGCGCGAGTACTCGAAGTGCGGGCAGAGGTGGTTCTTGACCTCCTGGCCCATCGAGGCCATGGTCTTGTTGAAGATGGTCTGGACGAGCGGCATGCAGCCACCGCAGCCCGTGCCGGCCTTGGTGCACGACTTGACGTCGCCGATGCTCTTGCACGTGCCGTCCTTGACCTGCTTGACCACGTCGCCTTTGGTGACGTTGTGGCAGGAACAGATCTGAGTGTCGTCGTCGCTGTGGTTCGTCAGCTTGAGTGTGTCCAGAGATGGGGCGCCAAATCACTTACAGATCGTCACCCCCCTCGTCATCGCCCTTCTTGGCCCCAACAATCAATTCGCTGGGCGGGATTTCGAGAGGCTTCTGGTTCTTCACCATCGGCACCAGCTTCACGTAGTCCTTCGTGTCGCCGATCATCATACCTCCAAGGAGATACTTGCCATCCAGCGTGAACAAATACTTCTTATACACCTGCTGGAATGGGTCCTTGTACGTGAGGGCCTTGACTGGCGGTGGTGCAGGGCCTTCGGTAAGAGTCCTGACCTGGTCTTTCGAGTCCTCCTTCTTTGCACGACGGACGGCCGCTGGCAGCTCCTTCGGCCCATCGCGGTCGGCGAAGAAGTCGCCAAAACTCGCCACCTCGACGCCGAGCAGCTTGAGCTTGGTGCTGAGATCCGGCCGCTTGAACTTGCGCCACGAGTGCGCCTTGGCCTGCGTGAGGTTGAAGGCGAGCACGTCGGCCATCTCGACGCCGGGTGCGATGAGGCCGAACGTCTGGTTCTCCCAGCTGGCGCACTCGCCGATGGCGTAGACGTCCGGCGCCGACGTCTGCAGGTCGTCGGCGACGACGATGCCGCCGCCTCTGTCGGCGCACTTGATGCCCGCCTGCCGCGCCAGCTCGTCTCGCGCCTTGATGCCAATCTGTCTTCCGTGTCAGCGTTGAGACAGCATCCCCCCCTCATTTGGCCGCTTACCGCAAAACACAAACACGAGCAATCCATCTCCTCCCCGTCCTCGAACCGGACGCCCCTGACGGCGTTGTCCTCGTCGGTCAAGATCCGTCCCACCCGCCTGCTCAGCAGCACGTCGAGGCCGAGCGCGCGCACCTGCTCGACGACCATGCCTCCGGCGTCGGCGTCCAGCTGCCGCGACAGCACCCAGCGGTTGCGCTCGATCAGGCCGACGCGGCCGAAGTCCTCGAGGTCCATCATGGCCTTGGCCGCCTCCAGCCCGAGCAGGCCGCCGCCCACGACGGCGCCCGTCGTGCCCTTCTTCGTGCGCGCGAACTCGATCAGCCGCTGCAGGTCGTCGATGGTGCGGTACACGAAGACGCCGCGCGCGTCGTGGCCGGGCGTGTGCCGCGGCAGCAGCGCGTCCGAGCCCGTGGCCAGGACCAGCACGTCGTACGCGACGCTCTCGCCCGACGCCGTCTTGACGAGCTTCGAGTCCTGCACGATCTCGGTGACTTTGGTGTTGATGTGGTAGCTGAGCGCGCCTTCGGGCATGCTCGAGTACTGTAGGTAAATCAGCATGTGTACTGGTGAGAAAAATACCGTCCAACTCACCCATTCCTTTGGATTTAGGTACAAGTTCTCCACTTGCCTGTGCTGGAAGAAGCTCGTCAAGCCCACGCGGTTATACGCCAGATGCGGCTCCTCGCCGATGACCACGATGTCGTACTCGCGGCGTTTCACATCGTACTTCAGGAGCTTTTCTCTATTGTTGTTCGTTAGCTATGCAGGCAAATGCCAAAAAAAAAAAAAAAATCCAACACTGCGGATGAAAATAAGCACTTACACAAACGCAATACCAACCATACCCAATCCCACGACCACCACCCTTTTCCTCTGCGCATGGCCATTCGGAAGGCCGTTCGTCTGCTTCAGCTCCTCTACCGTCTCCGGCAGCCTGTTGGCCTCTGGATCGTTCCACTCGCTGTTGCTCATTTTTAGGCAGGGATGGCGACCCTTTTGCAGAAAATCGGGACTGTGCCGGCGCTCAAAATCTTATTTGCTTCCTCCTAGCCTTTACTAAAAACTGATCGGTGTGCGATCGCTGCTGGACCAACGCTGTTTGGTCGGTTTTCCGGATCTGCTTGGTGGAGTGGCGGCGGGTGGATGAGCAAGCTCCGAGGTTGTTACAAGATACCGTACGCGATATGCGCTGCCTCGTTTCGGTGGATCCAGGTGAAGATAGAGTAGGAAAGCGTGGAAATATTATTTGCAGCAAATAAAGACCCTATCCCTCGAGGAGAGAAGCAGGAAAAAAAAAAGCTGGAAGTATGGAGAGAGAGAGAAAGGGACGCGGTGTGCTTAAGCATGCGTTTCGAAGAGCGCCTAGTCGAGTCCTATGAGGCAGAGATAGAGGCGCAAGTCAAAGAACGGGGAGATAGCAATAGGACCAAAACACTTTTCCGACGGCGAAGGCATGATAATAAAAAGTAGCAAGCAAAAGGCTAAAAGCGCACAGCAGCGCCACACACCTGACGGCTCGTGTGTCCAATCCGCGCATACCGTTTTGTCAACGAAAACCACCGGACTGGGGGCCACGGGCCTGCGTCACACAGAATCCGTCGGGGCGGGCGAGCAGCAGCCCTGGGTACCCGCACCAGCGCGCCCTTTCTCCGCGCAAGTCTGCGGAGGAAAGCGTTTTGGCAGAACCTGGCTTTTCCCTGCCCCCCTCGCCTCCCTTCCCCATGCTCCCGTCAACCACGCCCGCGGGTCCCCCGGCTGGCTGGCGTGACGTGACATGACGGGCATGCCCTTCGTTGCCCTAGGCACACGCCAAGCATCTTGTTGCGCGCGCGCGCGTCGTGGAAGAAGCGTGGGGCAACGCAGCGGCGAGGGAGATAAGGAAAGCGTCAGTAAAGTCGAGGGCGGAAAGGTGAATGAATTGACGTCGAGGTTCCTCGGAGATGTTTATTTCTTGCGGCCCGCCGTTGGCTGCAGATAAGCCACTGGACGCTAAGCCGCGCGCGGTAAGGCTTCCTCGTTGTGTTCGTCTTTGCGTGCCCACGATCTCTCTTATCGCGGAAGGAAGATTTGCGACGTGTGTGCGCCCCTGGTCGAGAAGCAAGCGAAGAAATGCTCGGAGAAAACCTCCGAGGAAATGCTTTCGACGAACACGGGTGTGGGTTCACGGTGGCCTCGACGTCGCGAGATGCCCAACAACACAGCCTGGACGCCCTGTTGTCTCCTGAGACGCCTGCCAGTACCTCCGAGGAGCTCGAAATTGCCCTGCGCTTGGGAAAGGTCAAGTCCTTTGTTTCGGCTTGCCGTCGGACTTCGCTCGCTACAGTGCCCGTGTTCTTCCAGTAGCTTCAAACGTAGTGGTCCACGTTGGAACGGCAGGGCGAGTGGCCACGAGGGAAGCTGTGCTCGTACAATCTGTCCTTCTAGGTTGCAATGCAAGGAGTAGAAACGACGTGAAATCCCAATTGCAATCCTGTGTTCCAATCTTTGAGTAGGGGGTAACTAAGACTCTCTAGAGGAAATGGTCTTTCATGAATTTCGTGGTCGATCGGACTTGAATGTATAATGATCGATTTGACATTTGAACCAGAAAATTGCTTCCAACCACCCATAATACGGGCTTAGACAGGCGCCTGACATATTCGCTCTAGCGTTCAGCTACAGTGCTCTCCTGTATGGGCAAAGAAAAGGAGAGAAGAAGGGAACCCAAGGAAAAGATATCTTCCCACCATCCGAACCCCATGCTCCTGTTCCCTCAAACGCCAAACACTCTTCCCGCTCCCTATACAAACCCTCGTCCACGAGACGAAAACCAGAACCAAAACAAGGAGGGGTGAAAGCGCTTAAAAAAACAACAGATCCTCATCCCTCCAGCCAATATCATTCAACGCTCTATGCGCGTTCTTCTCCAACGCCCCCGGTCCGCACAACAACACCAGACTATCGCCCTCCTCCTCTCCCCCCGCCGGCGCGGGCGCGTACTCGGCCAACAACGGCGCCGCAATCCTGCCCCTCAACCCCATCCAGTCATCCGGCGCCTGCGTCAACGTGTACACCAGCCGGCACTTCTCGGCATCGCTCAGCGCGAAGCCGTCCAGGTCGGCCTTGCACAGGATGTCCTCGACCAGGCGGTTGCCGTCGAGCACGGTGCAGCGCGTGCGGTCGGCGGGGTCGAGCATGACGGCGCGCAGCACCTGGAAGATGGGGGTGATGCCGCTGCCGCCGCAGACCATGACGAAGCGGCGGACGGAGCGTTCGCGGCCGTTGACGCGGCACCGGCCGCGGCCCAGGTACTCGAACTTGCCGACGGGGCCCTTGACGTCGACGGGGTGGCCGAGCGGCAGCGCGTCGAGGGCCGTCGTCATCTTGCCGCCCTTGCGCTCCTTGGTGTCGAGGTAGAGCTTGACGAGCACGTCGACGGTGCCGCGCTGCGACGTCTGCGAGATGGGCGTGTAGGCGCGGATGATGGCTTCGCGGGTGACGGGGTCGCGCAGGCGGAGCATCAGGTGCTGGCCGGTGGGCAGGCCTAGGAGTTGGCCGTCGTGCTCGAGCTTGAAGGTGAAGATGCGCGTGTCCCACGACACCGTCTTCTTGCTGTCGAGCGTGGCCCTGGTCCACGCGCGGGGGTCGAGGAAGACGGGGCGAGGCATTGTCGTCGGTTCCGGCTGGACCTCGCCTTCGCTGAGGATGCGTTTGGCGGCTTCGTCCAACGTTCCGATGTGGTAGTGTGGCATCATTGCCTTGGCCGTCTCGCTGTCTGTTTGCTTTGTTAGAGACTGTTTGCATGTGCTTCTGGAAGACGAGGGAAAACTCACGAATGGCCATGAACTCGTCCGTGGCGTCCAGTCCAGCCGCGGACACGATACTCTGCGCGCCGCCCGGATGTCCCTGCAGAAAGCCGGTTCCGTCGTACACTTCACCGTTGACCACGAACCACGGCTCCTCGTCCGTATCGTGTTTTCTCAACTCGTCGATCGAGATCAACCTCTCGACCTTGTCGTTGGTCATCTTGATCTCGGCAACCTGCTGCTCGCCGGCCGGCGCCTCCGCTTCCTCGCCGCCGATCCTCTCGCCCCAGAAGCCATTCGACAGGTTGCCACCGGCCTTCTTCACGCGCTCCATCCAGCCGCCAGGCATCAGCGCCGGCTGCGTCGGATGCTCGAAGCGTAGGGCGTCGCCGTCGTTCTCGCGGTGGACGACGATGCGGTACCAGGGGTTGTTCATCATGCCCAACACGGACCAATACATGTCTCGGGGCTGCAAGTTCATGCTCTCGTCCATGGCGCGCACGATGATGTCGCCGGCCAGCTTCAACTCGCCTACCGGGACGTCGATGTCCCAGAAGCACCAGCAGAAGCAGCTCTCGCGCCAATCCACGTCGAGCCGGCCGCCGAACAGGTCCTGCGGGAGGGCCTCGCGGTAGCGGTCTTCGGCGTAGTTGATGTTGGCCAGCCGCCACGTCTTGCCCTGGTCGAGCGAGACCTCGACCCTGGTGACGCGCCGGCCGCCGCCGCCGTAGGCGTAGCCCCTGACGCTGTAGTTCTCGCCGCTCGCCGTGACGGATAGCTGCTCGTCGTGGGCGGGGTAAGCTATGGCCGAGTTGGTGCTGAGGTCGTAGATGGCGTAGCGCTCGTCCTTCCACCAGTTCGGATCGTTGGCGGCGTCGTCGGGCGACACCATGGTCGGCAGGACGCGGTTGTCGTAGATGTGGTACCAGTTGTCGCTGGGGGCGGCGGTGACGATGAGCTTCTTCAGCCACTTGACGCTCCTGCCGCCGATCTGGCCGGGGATGACGCATCTGAGCGGCTTGCCGTGGTCGGGCGTGAGCGGCTCGCCGTTCATCTTGTGGGCCAGCATCATGCCGCGGTTGGGGTCCATGGCCCAGTTGAGCTTGACCGAGGTGCCGTAGTAGCCGTTGGGCAGCTTGTCGGCGCCCTCCATGCACACGTACTTGGCTTTCCGCAGCGGGCGTGCTCTTCTCAAGACCTCTCCCATGACCACGCCGGTCCATAGCGCCGTCGACACGCCTGCCGCGCCCCAGGAAAAGCCCTTGGTCTTGCGCACCACGTTCTGTTCCTTGCGCCTGTTACCGGCGCAGACGAGCGTGATGGGATAGGTGACGTTGTCGTAGTCGGAGAGGAGCTCCTTGAACGTGATCCGCAGCGGGTTCTCCACCAGGCCTTCGACGGTGAATTCCCAGTCCGGGATCTCTTCATCTTTGACCTCGGGCACCGCCCCGTGATTTCTGACGTAGAAAAGCTCCGGGCTCGTCAAGAAACCCTCGTTGTACAAGTCGGACAATGGGGCTTCGACGTTGAACGGGTGTACGCCGGTCAGCCGTATTAATCTTGGGTCGCGCGGGACGTGTGCATCCGGCGTCTTCTTGTCCGCCTCAAGGACTTGGACCGGCTTTCTCGGCGGCGGGAGAGGGAATTCGACGAGGGCTGGTGTTGAGCTTTCGCCATAGATGGTTTCCGGGGGCGAGGGCGGTAAATGTACGCTAACAAGGTTTTTCTGCGGAGGTTCCACGGCCATCATGCACGCTTTTCGCTGGCCAGAGCAATCATAAAATTCGAGAGACAGACAATTGATGTAGCACCGAGAAGCCGCGAAACATGGAACGAGTAGAGACAATGGAATTTGATGAGGTGCCGGAGAATATGCGAAGAGGCAATGAACATAGTGCCACGGGCGAGGCCCCTGCTCCAACGGCGAGTGGCATGAGAATCACGTAGATAGGCTTCGTCACACGCTTGACACGAGGGCAGTGTAGTTCCGGGGAGAAAGCAGACGGGAGCGATTGGGGCCCGCGGAAGTAGTAGCTGGAGAAAGGCAGAGGGCGCTAATTAGACGTTGCTCTTGTGTGCGAGGTCCTTATCTCTGCGCTTCAGCGACTAATCGCCGGACGCCTTATCACCCTTGGTCAGCCCTGCGAATCGGCGTTTTTGCTGCTCCTCTTGCGCGCACGACATATTGTGTCCAGTATTCCCATCTCCATCTCGCAGCTGCAATGCGACCCGTCTTCGGCGGCCTTCGTCTGGCATGCCATCGCTCACCCGTTAAGCCCCGAGACTGTCACGGACGGTGCGGTCAAAAGGAAAGCCGCTCGGGCTCTGCGGAATAGACGCTGGAGGACGGGGTGATGACGACGGTTCAGCGGGCTGTGCAGGTGGGCCAAGACTGCGGAGCGCGGTGGTGGGCGAACTGGAGCTCGGGTCGCTGACATTAGCTTGCGTGGTGCTCACGATAGAGTTTCATGCGGCTTCGTCGTGGGGTCGTAGAGCGTGTTGGTGTACGGCGTTGAGTGGTGCGCGACCGAGGGGTGGAGATGGTGATTCGCCGGCCGAGGCTGACAGCTTCCCACGCACCCGGTCCCGACCTTTGTCCTCCCACATCTCGACCTGCAACATACTCCGTCTGGAAATCTACAAGCCGTGCGATCCCAGAGATGCATCTCCCGACAAGCCGCACCATCCGCCAGCAAAGCTGATGAAAGTCGACGGTCGCCGGACGGGGCAGGCTTCGCACGCCTCACCGACAGTCCCTGCGCGCATCACGAGAGGCGACGCGTCGTCACTCCCAACACCAAATGCTCACCGCAAAAGAATAAGAGCTTCTCGAAGTACCCGAAAATAGACACAGAACATTGCCAATATTTGTCTCTACGTTTGACTCTCGACTTAGCGCCACGGCGGCCAGCCCGATGCGGCAAATTCCAGTATTGCCAAGCCCCACGTCCGTCCTTCATGCGGCAAGCCATCGTCAACACCATCGAAACCAACCAAGGCCCGGTGGCTAACGGCGGCGTAGCGGTGCTTTGGCGTGGCGGCTGTGCTGTGGGTCGCGTCGCGATCGATCCCTGAACCGAATCCCCTGGTCCTCGGGTACATGCAACCACCTAATAGTCTGCTTCCAACCGAGAATCTCGCCAACGCCTATAGTATAGCTGACTAAGTCCCAGAATATCTGACTACACCTCTCTACACGTTTGAATTCGAACAAACACCGGAATCAGCTACCCACATAAAATGCAACGTCGTATGTCTGGGGATGAAGTTTCAGGAAAGTCAAGATCCTTTGTCACCTGCTGTGATTGCATTGCTCCTGGGTTTATCTACTTCTGAAAGAAATCAATCCCAGTCCCAGGGCTACCCGCAGATATCCGTGAACCCCTTCTTTAAGAGACCGCTTTCTCCAACGAAGCTGGTCGTACCGTGTCGCCGTTTCTATGCCTTTCGCTGGGGCTTCGAAGAAGAAGGTCGCGCCATGTGCAAGTGAGAAGAGAAGCAAATGTAAGAGGAGAGGCGAAGGACGCCCTCACTCGGCGACATCCTCGAAGGGGTTGACGGGAGTCTGGGCCTTGGCCACCTCCATCTTCTGGAGCTGCTTCTGCAGCACGGTGACCGAGAACTTCTCCGAGCTGCCGAGCTCCTGCATCCGCTGGGCGATCTGCTCCCACTTCTCCTGCTCCTGCTTCTGCTCGACGTACGCCTTGGCCTCGATCAGGTTCTGCTGGTCCGTCTCGCTCATCGTCGTGATGTTGGCGCGCAGCCGGGCGTAGCGGTTGGGGAGCGTCGACTTGGCCGGCGCCGTGCCCGTGATGGTCGCCCACGCTTCGCCAATCTCCTTCCACGACTTGCCCTGGTCCTTCATGCTGAGCAGGAGGCGGTCTTCGGCCGAGAGCTCATCCTTGCTGGTGGCGATGGCGCGACCCGAGTTCTGGGTCCAAGTGTTAGAATATCTCGTCAAGTGAAGATCTTGTCTTCCCTGACTTTGCGACACTTACCGGAGTTTTGGCCGGAGCCTTGCGCTGACGGGCAGGCGTGCTGCTCTTGGGAGAGGCCCTTCCTTTCGTCTTCTTCACCGGTGACTCGTCTCCGGCAGTCTCGGCAGCAGAGCGCTTGGGCGTCTTGGGCGTGGCAGAAACCGTCGTTTCGACGGCTTCGGGAGTTGTCTGGCCATCCACATCTTCAACTTTGACCTGAGCATCGAGAGATGGCTCGGTCTTGATGATACCCGTCTGTTAGGTAAGTGGCAATCGGATTGGATCTGGGGGCCCGAACTTACCTTGGTGTCGGCATCCGTATCAGCGGGAACGTCGCTCAGGGGGCTGCTGCGCGCCGACATGATCTTGAAGTGAATTGGGAAGATCTGGTGTCGGGTGGAGGAGAAGTTTGTGGGAGCAGCGAAAAGATGAAGAAGGCGCCGGAGAGCAAGATATTTAAGGGCGCCTGGAAATTCAGGGCCCAGTTTCCCGCACGTGCTGGGAGATCTTCACGCGTCTCCCAGTCGATGGTGATTGAAAGAAGCAGGTGCGCGGGAGCGCGACTCACATGCAGTCCATTCTCCAGTTCTCCATCACGAGCCAAACTTCTGGAAACCCCGACACGCGCATGAAAACATCGCCATGAACCTTTGGAGAAGTAACCGGGTGCTCAAGCAGTGCTATCACAACTCCACTTGGTGTTTCTCCACGTAGCAGAGATATTCACCAGCAGAGCATTCTGGTTACAGGACCGCCAGAGGCTCTGCCCGGTTCCATGATTCCCTCCCGCGCAGCGATACTGCCAAGTTCGGCAGCGGTTGCCCTCGCGCCTTCCATATCACCCGCCCAGATCAGGTTTAGCGTCGTTGCCCCGCCAAAGGCTCCAGGTGATCGAGGTGACTCAGTACCACCCCGATATCTATAAATATGGCCTGGCCTGACCCTCCTACTACTTTTTCCTCCAGAGCCACTCTCTTTGCCTTTTGGCTTAGACCAAATTGCTTGCGAAGATTGAGTTTGTAACCAAGGCATGAAGAAACACGAAGGCCCACGTATCGATCCATTGCTCGAGGTTTCTCTGGGTACAAAGGTGCTGAGTTTTGGTCTCCGGGGGCGGGCAATGAGGAACTTTTCCGAGCCCCAGGCCTCCTCTCGTTGAACGACTGGACTTGCTCCGGTCTTCGAGGAAGGGAAAATTGAAGAGCTGCCTTGGATTATACGAATAGAAGTATTATGGACCTATCGAGATGTTAAATAAGTATCAACAGCGCCGAATTCCTCACCTTATCTTTTGGATGAAGACAATTACATCTTGAAATACTATGGCGAAGCTCTTTTCGAGACCTTTAGCGCTGATATTCCTGCTTCTACACTTTTCATAAAGCCATATCCAAGGAAAATGAGCCTATAGATATCCACTTCTATGATATAGCTGACTACTAACGAAATGGAGTCGTCTGCTGAGTTCGCCGATGGAAGGTAGAAAGAAGAAAACTCCGCAACGGGAGATTGACGCAAAGTGAGAGTTACTTGCAGTACGGACAAATATGAGTTTTCTGCATACGCGATCTACATTCTTCCATGGTCTGGTGGTATTGGCCCGAACAAGCGCATGTGAAGTGGGACCGGAATCTATGCGGTTTGCCCCCAGTTTGAGATAGGACAGCTGCGTATGACTAGTGAGTGGAGAAGCCTCGCACGAACAACTTCGCCTTTATAGGATGGGTGGGAGTCGTCTTGTTTCTGCTGCACGTTTCCGCCACAGCCCACGCCAACCCGCCTCACTTTACCCCGCACTCACTTTGTTGCTTCAGCCTTGCGTTACCAGCTCACCATCTGTCAAGACTACCCATCCACCTCACTCTTACATTCTAGCATGCCTGGCCGATTTGGAATCAAACGACACACAAGACTAAATTCTATGAGGCATAGAACGTCGTTCATCGACGTTCTTCCTAAGGCTTTTCTCCATGTTTTTCTGGCGCAAGCTAAAGGACGATGTTTTTGCTTATTTCAAATCGCCAACACTTCAGCCTTCCTGCGGGAATGCGACAGTCTGACTGCCAAGAACGGTCAGCAGCCCCCAAAGCCCTCCCACCGGTGATCCCGAAGCGGACGACCTTGCCGGTCATGGCGCCAGCGAGTTCCCGGTGCTTGCGCGATCCTGCAGCTGATAGTCTGCCGGCAAGGATCCTTTCCAAAAGCCACGGCTTCATCTTCCGCCTCTTCTTTTCTTTTGTCTCATCTGAACCACCTTCAACAACCAGCCTTGTGTGAAAACCACGTTCTTCAGCAACCTCACTGCAGCAAAATGGACGTCGTTTGAAAGGTCCGCGGCTCCAATATATCTCGGGCCATACGCTTCGCCTGGAGGGTTTGTTACACGACGGCGCCTGGTGGCATTTCTCTCGCGCCACAGAGAAATCCGCAAGCAGCGTCAGGGACAGGCTTTTAAGGTAGAGTTTGAACTTTCCTGCTTGCTGCCTGCCAGAAGAGCTGGAGCCTTCTTAGGAAAAAAAAAAAAAAATCGAGCGTACCTCCTCGCTCGGGAAGAAAGCATCTCTCGCAAAACACAACCCACCTTTCTCCCCCCCTCCAAACCTCAGCCATAATCCCCGCAAAACGGGACAATGGACCACCGCCATGAGCTCAACCTCCACCACCCGCACCGCGATGTGACCGTCCTCTGCGGCACGCGCCGCGCCGCGGTGTCCGCGCGCCTCGTGCGTGCTTACCTGCCAGCTGCGCTGCTCCCCTCGTCCGCCGCCGCCTCCCTCCTCAACCGCCGCCACCAGCTCGACCTGGACGACTACATCGCAGGCAGCGCGCCGGTGCGGCACGGCATGCTGCGGCCGGGCAAGATGCAGCGGGTCTGCCAGGAGCTGGTCGACATCCTGGCCGACGCCAGCAGCGCCAGCGTCCATTACCACCATCATCATCATCCAGTCGGTGTCTACGGCAACAACAGCAGCGCGACAGACCCCGTTTCAGCTGCTCTGACGGACGCCCTGGCCCGGGCTCAGCTCGAGGACCGGCGCAGCAACAGCGCGGCTGGCGGCGGCGGCGGTGGTAGTGGTAGCAGTCACCCGGGCGGCGTGCGCCACCCGCGCACCCTGGCGGCCTTCCTCACCCTCGCCGACGTCTCGCGCGCCTTCGGCTCGCGGCGCATCGGCGCGGTGCTGGCTGCCTTCTTCGCGCGGCACGGGGCGCGCATCGTCGGCTCGCCCTCTCACTCCCCGTCCTCTCCCTCACCCTCTCCCTCGTCCTCCTCTTCCACCGCCTCCTCTGAGGACGCCGTAGACCTCGACGGCTACTACTACCACCACCACCACCACCACCACCACCACCACCATGCATGCGAGCATCCCCACGCCGTCCTCCTCTGGGCCTGGAGCCTGACCGTCGCGCGCATGCCGGCGGCGGTGACGACTGACGCCGACGTGAACGGCGCCGATGCCGAGGACGACGACGTCGAATACTACGCCGCCGCCGACCGCCGCGCCGCATGCCTGCGCGAGCTACTGCGTGCGCGACCCGACGTGCTGCTGAGCGGGCGGTACGACGGGTTTGCTGCGGCGGCACTGCCGGGGGGCGATGCGGACGAGGTGTGGGAGGCGGTGGAGCGGGCGATGGAGATGATGGGGGGAGGGCCGCCACCGGCGCCGGCGG
>RHKH01000326.1:0-10036 GCA_009829795.1 Lasiodiplodia gonubiensis | reverse complement strand
TCTTGCCTTCCACCTCTTTTAATAAAAATCTTAGGTTTTGAGATAGTGTCTCTGTCGAGGAGGTCAGCGATGAGCCAACTAAGAGAAAATCATCGATTTCTCTATGAACAGAAAGATGATTTTTATCAAGTAATGCTAAAGATATAGGTACGTGCGCAACGTGAAGCCTTGCCTTCGTGATGATTGTAATATGGTATACAATCTCAGGTATCACCGGTATAGACATTCTATATACCTGCCCTACGGACACCGGTATTAGTGTTGCTAATAACACACTAAGCATTGAAGCAGGATCCGAATGTGTGTTTGGAGCTGGTCTGCCCTGGCTTAACAAACACATTAAGGGGACTTGACATGGTTACGCTAAGAAACTTGATACACATAGACCGCTATGAGTCGGGCCTAGCATCCTAAGCAGAATATCGCGGTGCTGGATCAGCAATTTAAAAGGTAATAAGGGAAGTACCGATCTTATTACTTGCCGGAAAGCTGAAGGTCATTTCGAGAAGAAAAGTAACGAAGTTACATATGTGCAAGAACCTAAATCAAGTAAGACCATATTCGAAATGAATAAAAACAACGAAGTAAGGAAACCGTTGGATCTAAGCGCCTCTACACGTAAGCGCAGACGGAACCCCCATAGTAGTCAGGATGGAAACAGTCCTAATCTCAGTGTGACGAAGGGGGGCAGTGTAATGACTCCAACTGAGAAACGAGGGTCTCGTAGTATGGTGAATAACCAAACCCTACGTATGTTCGTTTTATCTCGGCTGGATGCTTATAAAGGAAAAGATGACAAATATAATGGTATCATTAGAATACTTGCAGACGCAGGTTTCTTACAGTACTGTTATATGTTGATAAAGGGAAAACCTGGGAATATGAGTAAAGGTGTAACTAAAGAGACGTTAGATGGACTTAGTTATGAGTGATTCTCTAATCTGGCGAACGAACTTATAACTGGTAAGTTTAAGTTTAGTCCTGCAAGAAGAGTTATAATACCTAAACCTGGGAAACCGAAGGGTAGACCTCTTGGAGTAGGTTCGCCTAGAGAAAAAATAGTACAGAAAGGACTGCAAGTCATACTGGAAGCAATATACGAACCAACGTTCTTAGATTGCTCCCATGGTTTCAGACCTAATAGATCAACGCATAGCGCGCTGAAACAACTGTACTACAAAACACATCATCATACTTGAGTTATCCAAGGTGACATATCTAATTGTTTTCCGTCGATACCGCATCAGTCGATTATGGAAACTATAAAAACCATCATCAAATGCGATAGATTCTTGGGGCTGCTTATCTCAGCACTAGAAGTAGGATATTTTGATCCTAAAACCAAGCAATATATCAAGACTGATGTTGGAACCCCACAAGGAAGTGTTCTTAGTCCGCTACTTGCTAATATTGTTTTACACAAATTTGATAAGTATCTAACAGAACAAGTACTACCCAAATACAACCGGGGTAGCCGACGTAGAACCAACCCCGAATATAACGCGGTAGCCGTTATAAGGGATCCCAAGAAACATCCTAATGCAACATCGAAGGAAAGAGATGAGGCTCTAAAATTAATGCAAAAGCTCCCACGATTTGTTCCTAAGGATCATAACTACCGAAGATCAATGTATGTTAGATATGCAGATGACTTTGTATTCTTATTGGAAGGAACTAAAGCAGAAGCTCTTAGCATCAAAGAAGAGATTAAGACGTTCCTTCGAGAAAGTATAGGACTTCAATTAAATGAAGAAAAAACCCTTGTGACCCACATATCAGAAGGGTTTGAGTTTCTTGGAGCACTTATCAAAGGACCTAAACGGGTTGGGTACATGATGAAGACCACAACTTCATCAGGAAAACGAATTACTATGAGAGCTAACATCAGAGCCGGTGTGTATATGCCTACTAAGAAACTTATTGAGAAACTTGTGAAAGCAAATTTTGCACACAGGAATCACAAAAATGTTCTCTTAGCAAAGCCAAAAACAGAATTAGTTAATCTAGACCATGCTACTATTATACAGTTTTACAACTCAAAAGTATATGGACTAATTAATTACTATTCTTTCGCGGCAAATAGGATCGAAACACAAAATCTCATTTGAATTCTTAGATGATCACTAGCGAAGACATTAGCAAGAAAATATAAACTCAAATCTGCTAGTCTGGCATTTAAGAAATTTGGACCATACCTCAAAGATCCTGAAACGGATATTGAAATGTATGTCCCTAAATCCATGCCTAACACTCATTATTACAACACAAAAGAGAATTACACCCCCTGCCGAGATGCTAATAGATCAATCCTGATTCGGTAGACTTACTAAAACAAATCTCTTTAAAACATGTGTTTTATGTGGGTCTATGAAGGAAATCCAGATGCATCATCTTAGAAAGGCAAGCGATGTGAGAGCTAAAATGGCTAATAAAACCGCTACATTCAATGAATGAATTGGTGCCACTAAGCGTAAACAAATCCCTCTTTGTGAATATCATCATACTCTTTATCATCAAGGAAAGCTGTTTAATTACGAATTAAATCAAATTGCTAGCTATTCAAAAAATATGTCCTCGGATTTTAAGGCAGATGTGTACGACTTTGGAACTCAATAAGGACGAATGTCAATAAACCAATAAACACATCTACCATAAGAATATAAATAACAGGTTTAAAAATTTTACCTTTATGCTTATACCCCCCCAACCCACGGGGGAGTATAAACATATAAAAAGAGCTAAATGAATAAAACCCGCTACCAGTTATAATCATATTCGAAAATTAATCTCCAATCCTTAATAGGTAATATCAGTCTTACATGGCGAGCCGTATGATGGGAAACTATCACGTACGGTTCTGAGGGCAGCATTGACTGACCCCTACTTTATACTTAATCTTTGCATTATTTTCAGGATTAATAGGAACAGCCTTCTCTGTATTGATCAGATTAGAATTATCAGGTCCTGGTGTGCAATACATCGCGGATAACCAATTATATAATGCCATTATAACAGCACACGCTATTTTAATGAGTACGCTGATGTGTTCTGTGATAGGGATGATCTTTGTAATAAGATCCATAGACAGTAACAACTATGTAAAGCGCTGACAGGTCGGTGGGGCCAAACCTCACGGAGAAATCCAAACGACTAAGTTGTCAGAAAAGGGTGATATCGTAACTAGCACAAAAGTTATAGGACTATCATCTGAGCTAAGTGCACAACGATTAGGCTGAACGAACTTGATACACATAGCTCGTCAAAATAGGACCTCTGCCATAAGTGTGCCTAGGGCAGGTGCGTTACTTCCGGTGATTTTATCATTAGTTTCACCGTTGTTACATCTAAGTAACGGAGCGTCACACAGAGTGAAATTAGTATGTGCAAGGATCCTAGTGCATGAAACCCACGCAGGGAACTTCAGGATTGCCTACGGGGGCCTTTTTAAGGTTCCTAATAACTATTGTAATTCAATAGGACCTCTAAGAGGTGGCAACGGAGCTGCCGTAGTACGATTACTCGGAAGGGCAGCAGTCTGTAGCATTCAAGTAAGAAGCTTCTCAGTAAAAGCCGGTTATATGAATAATATAACGATACGTGGCAGCGCTGAAAACACCTTACCCAACTCAATTAATGAGATCTCCATCAAAAGTATAGCCAATATGAAAAATTTGATAGCAGCCTATGAACTGATCAAAAGTAATCCGGGAAATATGACGGCTGGGGCGGATCCTGAAAAAATCACCCTAGACGGTATTAGCTCTAATTACCTGAAATCAGTACAAAAGTCTTTAAGGGCTGGAACCTTTAAATTCAAACCGGCCAGAAGAATACAAATTCCAAAGCCGGGGAAGAAGGAAACCAGACCCCTGACCATAGCCTCTCCGAGAGAGAAAGTAGTTCAAAAAGCTATTCAACTCGTATTGGAGCAAGTCTATGAAAAGACATTCTTGGATAGTTCACATGGCTTCCGTCCAAAGAGAGGTACTAAAACTGCCATAAGATATATTGACGCCAAATTCCAAAGTGTGCACTATATCATAGAAGCGGATTTCTCACAAGCTTTCCCCTCTATTCCTCATGATAAACTTATGTCTATCCTGAAAGAGAGAATCAAATGTGAGAAGGTACTTGGTTTACTGTGGTCAAGTCTAAAAGCTGGTCACATAGAGTTCGGAGAACTTCATAATCACCTGTCCATTGGGACTCCCCAAGGATCGATACTTAGCCCACTACTATGTAATATTTTCTTACATAAGTTAGACGTTTTTATGGAGGACCTAAAGAAAGAACTTGATCGGGGATCCCGAAGAAAGAGAAATTCTAAACACATGGCCCTTCAGAATAAACTTAAGTATTGAAGAAACAAGGGTTATGATAAAACGAGAATTCTAGAGTACAAGGACTTACAAAGGAAGTTAATGCAAACCCCAAGTGTTAGTCAGGACAGCTCCTATATAAGAATTCATTATGTCAGATATGCTGATGATTTCTTAATAGGAGTAGAAGGTAATGCTACCATCACCAAGGAAGTCCTAACTAAAGTTAGCAATTTTGTTGGTGAGGAGTTGAAACTAAAACTTAACCCGGATAAAACCGGAATAGTAAAGTACTCTAAAACTCCTATAAAGTTCCTAGGGTACACCCTTGCAGCACCGCACTCAAGCAGTGCTACTAAGGCCATCGAAACTATAACAGTAGATGGAAAACAATTGAACCGTAGGAAAAAAGTAAGAGTAAAAATACTCATGGATTATGAGAAAGTCCTTAAAAGACTGACTAATAATGGGTTTATCAGGAATAGAGTGTCTCATAGCTCCCACAAATCTCTTGTATTAAGAGGAAGATTTGTTGGAAATCTGATAAACTTAGACCATGCTGATATTATTAGATACTACAACTCTATAATAAGGGGTATATACAACTATTATGACTTTGTTGGAAATAGAAATAAACTAGACTGGATCATTTGGTTATTAACGGAATCCTGCGCCCTTACCTTGGCACGGAAGTTTAAACTCCGAACATTAAGTAAGGTGTTCCAGAAATTCGGAAAAGACCTAGGTTGTGACATCCGTATTTCGGAGAAGGAAACTAAGCGAATAGCTATAATGCAACGTAAAGACCTGCCGAAAAATAGCATCATTAAGGGGATGGATCCTACCATAGACCCATTAAAAACCTTGATGTAGTATGGAACTCCAAGTTCACTAAATCCAAATTGTTCAGTAAGTGTGCCATTTGTGGTAGTGCTGACAAGGTCGAGATGCATCATGTAAGAAAAATACGTGATCTCAAGAAGGGAAATAGTAAACTAGATTTCTATACTCGCCAAATGGCAGCTATCAACAGAAAGCAGATTCCGTTGTGTCTTGATCACCATATCCGACTTCACAATAATACGTGAACGGAGGAGGAAAGAGACATTTTCAGTAAATTAGCTAATCGTAAATCCAAGAAATAAACATAAAAAAAATATATCCCCCTTTTTCATAAAGTCTAAACTACATTAATTGAGAGACTACCTAGTCGTGCACAGATGGAAAGCCGTATGATGGGAGACTATCACGTACGGTTTGGAGGGCAGCAGTTGACGTAAGAACACTAGGCTGACCCTACTTTTCTTCATGGTCGAAAAAAATTTTAATATATTTAATTTAAATTCGCAACCTTCTTGAGCATTATCTCCCTCTGTATTATTGCAGAGTGGAGAGAAGGAAAAGATAGAGAGGGTAAATAACGATAATAGCAATCTTCTAATAGGTAACAATAATAATAATGGCGGTAATAACAATCCTAATAATCCTAAACATAAGTATGTTAAAGTTTTAGTAAATGATCCTTTTAATAACAGGGACATTATACTTAAAGTTACTAAAAACCAAAAAGGTGTCTATGTATGAGAAAGTTTAGACGGTGAGCATATGTATGTAGGTCATTCTATTAATTTGTATAATAGAATAAGTTCTTATTTTATGCCCTCTATACTTAAAACTAAAGCACGTAGAGTTCTACGTTATTTAAATAAACATGGTTTTAGTAATATGAAATTAATTATTTATATTATGGATGAAAAATCTAGTTTAGAACAAGTAGTAGAGCTAGAACAACATTTTATTGATAGTCTAAAACCAAACCTTAATGTAGACTTAGTAGCTAGTAGTTCCTTTTTACTTATACTCTCTATTATATTGTTGTTATTAATTTTATCTTTTTTACCGCTGGATATAAATTTCTTATTCGAGATAGCTAATAGGGTCCTTTCGATATCACCTTTCGATATCGCTCTAACTCCTCTGGTTATTTATTGATACAATGACAAAGAGTTAGCTATTAAAGAAAACAGAGGTAAATCCGGTGTGTATCGTTGAGTAAATACTTTAACTGGTGATACTTATGTGGGTTCTGCTGTTTCTTTATCTAAAAGATTTAGTGTTTATTACTCGACTAAAAGTGTAAAAGAGGTACTTAGCAGATCTAGAAGTAAGATATTGAGTGCTCTTCTCAAATATGATTACTCTGCCTTTAGGTTAGAGATCTTGGAGTATTGCGAACCTAGTCAAACAATTATTAGAGAACAATACTATTTAGATCTATTAAAACCTGAATATAATATTTTACGTATTGCAAGTTCATCTTTAGGTAATATACTTTCTGATGAGACTAAATTAAAAATTAGTAATTCTTTGAAAGGTAGATGTCTTTCAGAAGAAGTTAAAGAAAAAATGAGTATCTCTCGTACAGGTAGGATTTTTTCTGTAGAAACTAAGAATAAATTGAGTGAGCTTCGTAAAGGTAAACCTAGTCCTTTTTTGGGTAAAACACATTCAGAAGAAACTAGAAAAAAAATGAGTGAAGGGATTGGTTCTAAAGTAGAAGTTTTTAATAAAGATACATTAGAAACTAAAATTTATCCTTCAAATATTAAAGCAGCAGAAGCTTTAGCTTGTAGTGAAAGTACTATTCGTTATTACCTTAAACATAATAAACCATATAAAGGGAAATATTTATTCAAAAAAATCGATAAAGTTTAATAAACAATGTTATTTTCAATATATTCCTATAAATTTTAGGTATTTATATATGCATCTATACAATATTTGTATAATAATACTTAATAGATGAGGAGGTAAACCTTATTAAAGGAATTTTTTTTTGTCCATTTATTATTATTTAACCTTTTATTGTTACTATTCTAGTCTATATATTTTAGAGAATATATAACTAAATTTAAATTAAATATATATAAAGGCATGGCCGGGTAAAGTATAAATACTTTACTTTCTTTTCACTGTATGCTGAGACATCTTTAGAGCCTTTGGAACTAGTACTACAGACTTTCTTTTGAGGAAAAGCGGTAGAATACAGTAACAGCCCAAAGGATTAGACAATCAGCAGGAAACTACTAAAAAAAATTTTTGGTTCGCTGATTAATTGAATAATTATTAAGGTGAAAATAGCTAATGCTTTTTAATTATTTATATTTTTTATAATAACCTGTATATAACCGTAAAGGTTATTCTTTAATACTTAATGGTAAAGTGAGTTATATGAGTCAAGAAATACGTGAGAGACTTCGTAAACAAAGAGGTACACCTATCTTTGTATATAGTGCTGATGACTTTACTTTATTATATGTATTTGAATCAAAACAACATATGTATAATTCAATAAATATTCATCATGTTTCTTTAAATAATTGTATAGCTTTAGGTACCTTATACCTGGATGCTTTTTTCTTTTCTTTAGATTTAATAGAAGAATCTTCTAAAACTAGCCTACTTAGTTTGGATCAAATTAAGAGTTTAGTTAAAGATAAACGGGATGTATATAATGTTAAACATCCCGCAGCTAAAGCTATTTTAGCTGAGTTTAAAGATGATTCTAGTAAAAATTTAGTATTTCATTCTCTAAACAGTTTAGCTAACCACCTAAAAGGTGACCGTCAAGTTATTAGAGAATACCTAAAAGGAAATAAATTAGGTTATTATCGAGGTAAATGAAAATTTACATACAAGAATTAAATATATAAAAAGGCATGGCCGGGTAAAGTAGAAATACCTTACTTTCTTTTCACTGTATGCTGGAATCCCTTTAGAGCTTTTGGAACTAGTACTGCAGACTTTCTTTTAAAGAAAAGCGGCAGAATACAGTAACATTTCAAAGGATTAGGCGATCAGCCGGAAACCAAAGATAAAAGGGCTCACTGTAGCATTAAACACTTTTATTTAGTAGGATCCTCAGAGACTATACGTGAAATACCTTAGTAAATATTAAATATATATTTAAAGGTAAAGATATAGTCCAAACATTAATGAAAATTAATGATAAACGTATGCCTGCTTTAATAGGAGGATTTGGTAAAATCAATATGAATACAATAAAAAGATATCTTAGCACAGAGTCAAATGTTAAAACAGAATCAAATTTAAGATCAAAAATAGGACCCTACCTTGCGGGGTTAATAGAAGCTGATGGATCAATTGCTGTACATAATAAAGATTCTAATGCTAAAAAATATCATCCAAAAATAATTGTGGTATTTAGTTCAGCTGATGAACCTTTAGCTAAAAAGTTAGCTAGTATTACTAAAGCTGGAGCTGTTTATGTTAAAAAAAATGCAGGTTGTGTTCTTTGACAAATTCAAAAAACAGAAGATGTTGTAAAAATTATTAACATAATTAATGGTTATATGCGTACACCTAAAATAGAAGCATTGCACCGTGCTATAAATTGGTTTAATGAATTTTACAATTATAGTATAGATTCCTTAGGTTTAGATTTATCACCTCTAGATAGCAATGCTTGGTTAGCCGGTTTTACCGACTCTAACTCCTCTTTTATTATATCTACTCCTAATAAAAAGCATACTAGAAATTTAAATTATAAGTTATTGGTTAATTTTGTTACTCCTAATACTGAAAGAGAGGAATGATATGGTTCAGTTTATTTTTCACTATTTAGTAAAATAAGCGAATACTTAAATACGAGTTTTATTTCAAAAACTAAACATTCAAATAATATAAAATATACTTTTATAATATTTGCTTATCTTCCTCAAAGTCAGGAGAGACTTATTAAGTATTTTAGTAAATTCCCTTTATTAGGAAAAAATTCTCAAGATTATGAACATTGATGTGAAATTTTATCTAATAAATATAATACTAAAGTAGTTGGAAAGTTTAAAGGAGTTGAAAATTTAAAGATTCAATTACAAAATAGACAACCTACGTTTGGTATTCTATCTTGTAATTATTTACCTGATTTAAGTAATAAAAGAAATTTCTCTACGTCCTCTATTTTACAAGGAAAAAGAAAGTCAAATATACCTACATCTGTCTGCACAGATTTAGTTCTTTGAGGAAAAAATCTTCCATCTGGAGTAGGCTGAGGTAGACATACTAAACAAGAAAGAGAAATGATTGTTATACCATCGTATCAATATTCTGTTATAGTAGGATTATTATTATCTGACGGGTGACTAGTTATAGCTAGTGCTACTACTCTTAGTCCGCGTCTAGGTTTATCTCAATCTTTAAGCCATTTCAAGTATGTTTGATTTGTCTTTAAGGCTTTATCCCATTACTGTGATAGATTTCCTGTAATTCGTGAACGTAAAAGAGGTACGAAAACACATTGATGTGTTGATGTAGTTACCCGAGCATTACCTTGCTTTTCTGAAATATATACTTTATTTTATGTTAACAAGAAAAAAGTAATACCTAATAATATTTATGAATTACTTACTCCTGTTGCTTTTGCTCATTTAATTATGGGAGATGGAGGGTTTAAAAGTAAAGGTATTTTTCTTTGTACTGATTCTTATTCTATCCAGGATGTAGTACGGTTAATGAATGTATTAATTATACGTTATGATTTAAAATGTACTCTCCATAGATCTAATGAAGATTACAGAATATATATTTCTAGAAAATCTGTAGGTAAAGTAGTAGAAATAGTTAAACCACATCTTATAACTAGTATGTATTATAAAGTAGGTATAGTATAATGATTTATTATTTAACTCTTTTTTTTT
>RHKH01000061.1:106202-205228 GCA_009829795.1 Lasiodiplodia gonubiensis | reverse complement strand
CCCCCCCCCTCTTAGCAGACGGCTAGCGTGGATATTTTTTGTTCATGTCATAGGTTGTTTTAGCTACCCACAGATGTATATTTTCTAAGATTCTAAAGAGAGCCGACGGATAGTTCCGCCGAAAGCTTTGTAATCTGTCGGATGATTACAGAGTCAATTCATCGATTAAGAAAATCTTTATTTATATTTTCGGCGGAGCCTCAGAGTGAACATGGTCTCAGTCACTTAAAAATAGATATAGTGTCTGCTTGGACAGAGCTGAAAATACTAAGTAATATTGACATCTTGAAGAATTTATTCACTCCCGATGAGCCGGTCCATGACTTGTCATGATATTCTGTATGTATTTGCACTGCCACCTATGGATCATCAAAATACTTTAGACATTGAGATACCTGGTCGGTCGTTACAACAGCCCGATAAGTTTGATTACGACTCATCAGTTCTTGCAGATTGACGGGTAAGCTTGGAAAATAAATCAAAACAGATGGTCAAAGATAGAGAATCGACTCATTATGCTACATCGAACACCTCCCTATCAGAATACTTTCCCATAAATCATCTATGCCGGGAAAAAAAGAATTTGGAATGACAAAAAGGCTTTTACTTTCATATCATAGATCTATATCGACAAAATCGACTGAGGTATCGTGCAGGCCAAACGTTGGTTCGCACAGGCAGAATACTCCATGGCAGTGCAGAATTCTGGTAGAATGGCCCTCGTTCCTTAGTCCACCACGCTGCAATACGGGCCTCTCAGGACAAAAGAGTACCGGAATGAACTCCGATTCGGTAGTCCATTGGCGTATACATCAGGGAGGGAAGGAGATCCGGGTTTTCTTTTTACCAAAGTCACTCGTTTCTTTCTAACTCCATCGTGTCGGCCAGAGACTCTTGATAGTTCTGCGGAAGCCCAAAGACTTTGCCAAGTTTGCTCTCCGGAATGGAAAGTAACCCTATGCTCCATCTTGGATTTTCGCTCCAGAGTCGTCACTTCACTCGAATTGAATAGTTTTGGCACCTTCTGAATCTCCACGATCAGGTTACGGGCGGCCCATCATCACTTTTCACATTGAGGCCAACGGCTTACTGTCTGCTTGATATGCCCGTGGCTACTACCATGAATGCTGCCAACCTTTGGTCTTTTCCGGATCAGGTTTAGCTCAGCTTGCTTAGTAGTATCAACACCATTTGCCGCATTCACTAACCGACACACCTCGCATTTCTCACGGAAAATTTCCTTGCGAGGCTGGTGATAAGCATCTATGAGACAAGAATTCTCGTAAGCTATTATCGGTAAGTTCAGGATAGCAGAAGTTCATATTACGAATATGCCCGTATTTCCATAGCCATCTCGTCGAGAATCTGAGTTAGTTTTGATAGTGGACTTGTTATCGATCATGGTCTACGCAATATTGCTCTCGTTTCCACCAACTGTAAAACCATAACGTTGGCGAATACGCTCATTGATTTTTGAGTTCAAGATACGTAGATGTTCTAGCGGCGACAAACGCTCCAAGTACCAAGGCCACATTTCCTTGCTAGCCTCGCAGTAGGTAGGAAAGAGAAAGGCAAAATGGAAGGTCGATACGAATGCTACGTTCAACCTCCGACTGAGCCCGAACTGAGGTCTCCAGACCGAGGTCCTCAGACTCGCGCAACGCCGGCGGCCGTTAGTGACCGATCGCTTCGCAGGAGGCTTAGCGCCGTTACATGTCATGGAGCAACACTAGAGCAAGCTCCTCGGCGGGACCCAAAACGCCACCGGTCCGTGATAGTCCATCACACTTCCTAACGCGGTAAGCAGCTATCCCATGCCCTTCAACAAACTAATTCATCCCGGCTGGCGATCCCATGATTCTCGACCCCCGGTTCTGAGGTCAGTACAAGCCACCAAGACAAAAAATCTCTCCACCCTTCCCCCGCAACGAGTTCCTCTTGTAGAAATCGCAGCACTCGCGCGTAGCGTTCATGCCCAACTGACGAGAGATCGGCAGCGCCATCCAACACAAACTTCTATCGCCCCACCGGAAAGGTTGACTTTCTCAGCTACGATCATTATTGCCACGCGCTGAAACCCTCCCTCTGACCTCGTTTCAATTCCTCGAACGACTCGAGGGTGATCGCGAGACAGGGAAGGAGGTCATGCACATGGCACGCCATGCCGACATCCGGGCGCAACGCAGGGCAAGCCACCAACACCACGTGCGGAGCATCCTCCGGTAAGCTACTGACTTTGTACACATTAGGATTTCCTCCGCTAGCAATCCATCTAAGTACCATGCCCTTGGGTCGGAGCGGACGGTTCATTCCGAAGAGGCTAAAATAGGAGGCTACTACCAGCCAGGTATCTCCCCCCTTTCTCACCACCGATGTCATTATTGCGGGGGGTGGAAAATGAGTTCACAGTTTATTGAGAAGCGCGTAGATACTCCGGGCCAAGCAAACCACCGTCTCCACTTTACGTGCGCACGTAGAGAAAAAAAGGAAAACACAGCCCGGCGGAAAGCCCCGGTAGGATCACCGGTAGTTGCAGCGGGATCATCACCACGATCCTCCTATTTCACGGATCGTATAAATAGGCGCGGGCACCGTGCGTTGAGCACACGATCGCACCCAATCGCGTTGCCCGGAGGCCCTTTGGGCATTTGCGTACGTATGTACGTGTGTGGCGGAGACTGAGGTCCGGCCACACGAGGGAGCGCGGCAGATAGATTGATTGATTGCGTTCCCGTCCCCACGATGTGCAAATCCTCCTGCCCCACTTGCCAATATCCCCCCTAGGCGTTCTCCTTTAACCAGACGTCAAACGGACCAGCAGAATGAATGTCTCGGAGCTATCTCAAACTTCAGCAAACCAGCTGCCGGTACATGCATCACTGCGAATATTAAGGCTTACTTGGGTACGTATTCGTCGTCTGAGCGGGAAAGCACTTTTTGAGTTGTGCACATTGAATTATATTGCCGTAGTTCCGTTTAGCAGGATTAGGCAAAGATTACATGCCACGTACAATATTGGACATGTTCATTCCCATGCTCATCTGCTCCATCCAATCAACTACCGATCCTCCTATCCTGCATTTCCTGTCCACGTGTGGCCTCAAACATCCGAAAAACTTTAACAAAGAGGCCAGGGATAGGTCACCTCGGATAAAAAAAAATACAAGTAAAACCGTGGGAAATGGAGATACCTCCCTAGTATAAACGACAGATTAGAACAATGATACGGATCGAAGAATACACAATAGACACTAGTTGCCTGCCATATCGGTTCGGGTATAAACGGGTATATAACGGGCAAGTAAGAGTCGCGAGTAGATGGAAGCGAAGTAAGCAAAATTTTCAGGCAGGCGGTAGTTGTGACCGAGGAGGTAGTACAGGAAAAGCCAAAGTAGGTGTGCTTGATAAATTGAGAGAGCAGAAAAAGCCGTCTTGCGGTCTTTTTTGGAGTGCGCAAAATGTGCGATCCGTATCGCCATGAAGTCGTCGCATATTGTAGGAAAATTTTGGCCGTTTGGCCTACACTGCAGTCGTCTACGGCTTGTTCCAGAGGGTTACAATGGTAAGCCGTTCCGAAACTGCGAAAAAGGAGAGACAAAAGTGAGCGTATGTTGCACCACCGAGCATCATTTCAGAGTATTCGGTACGCGTGGGACGGCATAAGAGAGCGTTTGCCGCAAAGAGCGTGGTATGCCACGTATGACCGTTGAGGAGCCGTCCGGTTCGTGTTGGTCACCGGTCATTCCATCCCGGCCCTGGAACCATGCGGCACCGCTCGCGAGTGAAATCCGTGTAATAAGAATCCAAAACATCTCTTACTTTCTCATCGTTCATCAGCTGCGAATAGATTTCGCTTACCCAAAGCCCCTGAACAGATCGCTTCCGTGTTCGCTCGAGTACTTGCCACTCGCTTGACTCGGTGCTCTGCTCGGCAAGTCCGAACCCGACATTCCGCTCTTCACCGAGTACTGGCTGTTCTTGCGGTACTGTCGCGCAGCCGACTTCTCCTTGAACGTGGGTGCCAGCCCGGGGAATCCGCCGCCTGGGATTTGGCTGAGGCTGAGGC
Source organism: Lasiodiplodia gonubiensis (assembly GCA_009829795.1). Taxonomy (NCBI): domain Eukaryota; kingdom Fungi; phylum Ascomycota; class Dothideomycetes; order Botryosphaeriales; family Botryosphaeriaceae; genus Lasiodiplodia; species Lasiodiplodia gonubiensis. The sequence goes on along the minus strand of RHKH01000061.1, from coordinate 201,162 downwards.
GCGGCTCCACGAACGCCTCCATGCGCACCGTGCCTGCGGCCGCGTCGAACTCACGGCGCATTCCAGAAGCGGTGGCCGCGCTGCTGCTGGCCTCGGATGTGCGTCGGCTCGGATTGTAGATGCTGCTCGGCACCGAGGGAGGAATGTTGGCCCCTCCCGGCGAGTACATCTCGGACATGCCGACGCTAGAAGCTGCCGAGGAGTACGAAGAAGTTGGGATCGGCGGTGGCACCGCAGACGTGGAGTGCACGCTGTGCACGCTGTTTTGCGAGAAGCTACGCGTGAATGGGTTGCTCGGAATAGGGGGCGGAATGGCTGCCTGTCTCGGAGATGTCATGCTCCTCTTGCGGCCATGGCGATGGATGACCGGCGGACTTGCGGCATCGGAAACGGGTGACTGGGCGGCCTGACCTTCGTATATCGGTTCTGCGCGGTTGATGTAGCCCTTGGCTCCGCCCTGATTCTGTTTGGCAAGGCGGACCGAGTTGGTAATGGGTCGGCGGCCTAGAGCTGCCGTGGAACGCTTGGTTTGCGGCGACTCTTCGGTAGGTGCGGCTGGAAGCTGGTTCAGGTCGGGCAGGGCTTGCGAGGAGTGGGCGAGGAATGAGAGGGCGGTGAGCCACAGGTAATGGCGCTCAGCCGAAGGCGCGGTGAACTTCAGAGCGCGTGCGGGAGTGAGGATAAGGATAGATCTGTTGAAGATGGGCTGGGCTCCGACACCCCGCGGTGCAGGAGTGTCGTCCTTGACGTCGAGGACGGATTGGATTTGTACTAAAAAAGAGTCAGTACGGACGATTCGAGCCTGGCGGATGGCCACTTACACTTCCGACCCGTCTTGCCCATCAGTGCCGTGCCAGACGTGGGCTGTTTACTGCTCCACATTATAGCCCGCTCATAGGGCGAGATCCAGACCCAGCGCTTGTGTCTTACGCTGCTTCCGCCGGTCCCATCGTCCTTCCCGAATTCCGGTGTCACAGCATCAGCCACCCCGAAGGATCTGCGGCCGCGAACGTACTTCCACAGCCACTCGCCAACCATCGCACCCGCGATGGCGTCCACGACGCTGACCGACTGGACGGAGCTCGTCGACTGGTTGCTGTTCGTGACGGCGGAGCTGACTGCCGTACTGACTGCCGTGCTGACCGACGGCTGGCGGCCGGGGTGCCGTGAAGCGTACGCCTGGTATGGAGAAGTGACGCGGTCGCGGGGCAGCGGTGGCGCGTCCTTTGGCTCGTCCGGAGAGGTGAAAGAAGACTGGGGCGGGGGCGGGGATTTGCTTCGTTGACGACCGTCGCGGCGGATGACGGCTGCGGAGCGGACCTTGCGCAGGCTGTCCTGCCTGGCGTGTTGCTGCTGTTGGCGCGAACGACGGTTCGTGAACATGTTGCTGCGTGGTGTCGGGCTCTGCGAGCCCTCGCTCTTGCTGAGCGGCAATTTCCTGGAGCTCGACCTCGTCGGCACGGGGAACGGCGGCGGTTTGGGCGCCGAGAGCGTCTTGCTGGAACCTGCTTCCCCGAGGGCTGGCCGGTCGTGGGCGGTGATGCCGCTTTGGAGCAACGCAGAGCGACGCACGCTCGGCTGCTTGCGAATGGACCCGGCCCTGATGGGTTTCTCGACCTTGGCCGGCTTTTCGTATGAAGACCGTTTCTCAACCGAGGAGCGCTTCTCGTACGATGATCGTTTAGAATTGGGCTCCTTCTCTTCTGGTACCGGCGTCGGAGGCTTGGTGAACATGCGGCCGTATTTGACTGCTCTGATCACTACTGCATGACCGCTGTACCCCTCTTCGTCGCTCGATGCTTCTTCATCGGCTGCGGCATCCTCGTCGGAACTTGCCCCGTCGAAGCCGGCGAACAAGCTGCTGGTCCTGAATGGCCGCCTTATGCCGTCAGTGCTTTCTTGTGTGAGGGGCCCGTTATCGTTATTGCCAGGGTATTTGTCTTGAGTGGCCTGGATGGACTTGGAGCGCATTGATTTGAGCAACTCCTGCGTGGAGGGATGCAAGGGAGACTTTCCCTTTTCCTCAAAGGGCTTAGCGAGCACGGGCTGGGCCTTCTGCTCCTCCTTGTTAGGCGTTCCTGGCTTCGAGGAAATGGCCGAAGGCAGCAGATGAGATGGGAGTTTGGCAACTCGCTGGTCGATCATAATGGGATCGGTCTGTACCTCGGAATCGCGCATGTTGCTGGGCACTTCGGAATCGGTCTGGCAACCGGCGCTCTTGGTGTTTGGAGGGAGCACAGCATGCTTGGGAGATCCAGGAGTAGAGCCCGGGGGATGGATGGCGATTTGCGGAATGGCAATCGGCGCGGGGGCTGACATCCGAGGCGGGGACTGAGGTGGTTCGACTACTACTTCGGGCAGCGGTTCTGGCCGAGGATCCGCCAGCGGCTCCGTCTGCGTGGACGTCGAAGCCATCTGCGGTTCCTGAGCTGGAGCTGCAGGCTCGACCGCGGGCTCGGGAAGCACGACCGTTGGCGTTTCGGGAGGACTCAACGGCTGGCTCAAAGTCTGACACGATGTCGAGACCATCAGTCCTGATTTCCGTTGAGACGCCGCCGGCTCCTTCTCTTTCTGTGCCTCGGTAGGAGGTGCAGAGACACGCTTCTTCCTCTGGTTCGCTTCCACATCCATGGCGGCCATGATGTGACCGCTGCTCCTCGCAGCCACAATCTGCTGCGCGGTCACCCTGGGAGAAGGTGGTGGAGACGGCTGGATTCCGGTGTCGACGTACTCGACGCGCTTCTGCTCGACCTTGACCACGTCTTCCGACTCGACCGTCGGTTCGAATCGTGACGGAACGATGGTATCGAAGGACTGCTGATGTTTTGGGCGGTGGGAGGGATCGAGCAGCGCGGTGTCGTCAAAAGAGTAAGACATATCTCTGTCGGGCTCGCTCGGAGTCGGCGTGGTCCTGTCTTTGTCTATCATTATACCGAGCATCTTGCGCGCTTTTTCGTCTGGCACCGAAGATGCTCTGGCTTCCATCAGCTTCCGCGCGCGAATCTCGTGCTCGGTGTAGTCGTCGGAATCAGTTTCCAAGTCTTCGAGATCCTCGTCCTCTTCGTCAAAGGCAAGCTCGTCTGCAAGACTTATACCGTTCGAGAGCTTCGCCTGTGCTTCGGAGCCGATGGTGAGTATGGATGCACGGTAGCCACGAGGACCGAAGCTTCTCGCGCTGCCGCTGCTCTGGTTCCGCTTGTGGCGACCCTTCTTCGGCGAAGACTGGACGCTGGCCGTGTCACTCTCGTGACCGTTCGTGGCGTCTCTGCTGCCCACCGGCTCTCCCTGGGCCTGGGCCTCGACTGCTGCCTGCTGCGCTGCTAGTTCATCGAGAACGACTTTCAACCGGGTTTCGGTGACGTGAAGCCGGCGTTCTAGAGATCGCTTGTCGTTGTCCCAGGCATCCTTGTCTTTTTGCCAAAGGTCTTGCGTGCGATCTGATGCGTCACCTTCACTCCTGGCCTTTTTCTGGGACGCTTCGAGCTTGCTCTTGAGCTGCTCGTTGTCAGACTTGATCTGGTCTCGCTCCTTGACCAATTCCTCGAGAGCGGAGAGAGTGCCGGTTTCTAGCTGCTGGATCTGACGTCTAGCGGTTCGGCTCTCTCTCAAGCTCGTGGATAGCTTGTCGTTGAGAACCTCGTTCTCCTCTTGGGTCGAGTGCAAGTTGGTCTCGAGATCCTCGATGACGCGGTGCTTGGAGTCAAGCTCTCGCCGCAAGTTGAGAATCTCTGCAACAAGATTGGCGTGCAGCGTCGGAGTGAAGCGGCGGGGATCCAGCATGGAGATGTTTTCGTCGTTTGCGGGGTCGTCCGAAGTGCAGTCGGAAGCCGGCGGCACCGGTGATGCCTGCGATAGGTCACCGAGAGACGAAGGGGTCCCATGTCGAGACGAGCGTCTTGACCTCGAAGGTTGTGGAGTCATGAATGGAGTTTCCGTCAGAGAGTTCGCCGCGATCGAAGACTCCTGATCGGAGAAGTATTCGGTCGCCATGGTGACGGCGGGAGAGCTGTCGAGGCGGCAGCGCTCCTAATAGGGAGTATCGATCACTCTCCGCTAACAAATGCAAATTGGACTTCCCAAGACTTTAGCGAGCCTGAAACATGACTGCTCTCAAGGTTAGCACGGTTGGCCCTATAGGGCAGGGAGTCCCTGCCGCCGAGCAGTGATGCTTGCTCCACATACTTTTTTTGAGAGAAAAGCTTGTGCGTACAAGAAGTCCTTTCAATGCAAGCTGAAACGACGGGACGGAATTTGCCGATTTGGGCGGTGGTGGTGCGGGTGGTAACAGGAGCCTTTATGAACGTGCGGCTCTGAGATGACGGTGCTTGCGGGGTGCCAGAGCAGCAATGAGTGGAGAGACAGAGGCGCCAATTATGCAGAGCGGAAGTCAATGCTGTGCTACCCCGGAACTGTCAGCAGGCGCCACTGGTAGAACGGAGATCGGCCGCGGCCTGGGTGGTGTGAGGTTCGGCGGGAGGGTTGCACGCGTGAAGAAGCGGCGGCGCAAGAGGCGTACATGTATTTGCGGAGACGTGAACGAGGCTACTAGGCCGGAACGAAGAGACACGCTAAGGACGGCAGTGCATTGGAGAAGGCGCGGAAAGGACGAGAAGCAAATGCGGACCGTGGGCGAGCGAATGTGACGTGGTTGGGAAAGAGAGGGTCGTGCAGGCTCGAGTCGGATGGCGGCGTGGGGAGGTACTTGGGTGCGTGAGGAGAGGTGCGGGCATGACGGGCATGAGCTGCTGATCCATGGCGGTTTATTGGGGGGTTCCCTGGCGCAGCGCCGGCGTGGCAGGGGAGCTTGCAGCTGCCATGGGCGGGCGTGCGCGCGCGCGAATGGGGGGCGCGGCCGAATCGAAATTGCAGCGAGCGTTGAGGTGCAGCGAGCAGCGGGCGGCCCGTCAGCCTGGAGAGTGAAGATTTCCGCAGTGGGCGCGCCCGTGCAAGGGTGGCGCTCATCAGGGGCAGCCTACCCGCGCCGCCGCAGCACCGCTGGAAATGGCCCGCAGACCAACGCAGGACCCCGTCACTAGCCCCACCACCAGCTGAGCGGAAGGGCGGCCGCCGGGCACTGGCTAATGGAAGGCACGGCCAACGGGGCGCGCCGCCGTTGGTGCCCCTGTCGACGCGCTCCTCGTGCTGTGGTGTTGTGGCGGCGCGCCTGTATCGCGTCGCGAGGCGTCACGGCCGGCGCAGCGTGCGGCCCTGCCCGATCGCCCTGCCCGGTAGCGGAGACAGCGATATGTGTGCCACTGGCCGAGGGCTCTGCAGCGGCTGCACGTTCCAGAGTGCCGGGAGAGCTCGAGCGTTGAGATGGCGCTGCTACTAGCTGCTGCACGACGCGCCGTCGCCGTCACATCACAGCCTGCCGTCACTATCAGAGCCAGTTCCGAAGCCCGCCGTGGGCCCGGACGCTGACGCAGCCTGGAGACCCCCGCCAAACCCGTCCTATGCCCTCGCTTGCACTGCCGCATATTGCTCTCAATAGCGATGCCGTATTTCCAGCAGATTGCGCGCCCACCGGCTCGCAGATCGCACGCCGTCTGCCTGCTGCTATCAGCCGCCACCGTCGCAGACGAAGCCCAGGCCCGCCTCCCCGCATTCGCGATGCGGCTGAGGAGAACGAAATTGCTCGTATCACCATGAGACGCGCGAGCTTGGCGGGCAAGTGATCTCCCGCCGCCGTGGGTATAGATTCGCGACTCTCTAATTTATGGTTGACAAATACACGGAACCTGCTTGCTGCGCTAGATTCCTCGTAGATGCCGTCTCGCCAGGTACTGACGTCCGCGAACCCGGGATCTGCGTTCTCGCGATCGACCGTAACGTAATGCAGTGTGCATTAGCGGACCCCGAACGTGGAGGGTATAAAAAGAATCATATCATCAAAGGTCGGGAAGCCCTATCGGCCTACGCGAAATAGCTCCTCCCGCCTGATTTATGCCGCACGCTCCCTCGGCGCGAGAGGCTATGCTAGCTGCGGAAACATTCGAGAATGAACCGTTAGGGTACCGTTGTTCGCCTCAAAGTAGCACCGCTCCCGGATCCCCATAGTATTTCGTCGTCGTGGCCGCGCAATGGGCAAGGCGTCCCTGGTCTCTACCGGAACGTTATCCGTTGAGGGGGACAGGGTGCGGCCGTCCAGACCATTTTGCGTCAGTGAATCCCGGGAGCCCTGCGGTCGACGATCAGCCGGACTGGCATTGGCACGAAGGAGGATCGAGCGTTGGTGCCGTCACGACGTGCATCCCGGGATGCCGCTTGCGCAGGGCCTCGACGACCGGAGAAAAAGCAAGTGACGGGCGCCAATCTCTGCAGTAGGCGGCCTTCCCCGGTCGCTGTCACGCACGACAAAGTTCACGGCTGGCTGCTTCCGGAATCCTTCGCGCATCCGCCGAACAGCCTCCGGTGCCTGAGGCTGAAACCTTATCGATAACGAAATTTCGTCCACTTCCCGCCTCTCTACCCCGCCAGCTGCACCCAATCCAATCTCAGACCCGCTCGCACCCCGTACAAGCCTGGAGCTGCTGCTGCTTCAGGGTGTCTGACCGCAATCTCCCGCGACGCTGACCCGACCTTTTTCGCCGAAACCGCCACCATGGGCAAGATCGAGGAGCTGCCCGACGACTTTGACGAGTCTCTCAACCTTAACGGCCCTGCCGCAAACCCGCCCCCGAACCTCCCTAGTGGTCCCGGCCCAAGTGGCGTGCCTTCGCTCGAATCCCTCCTCAATAATGCTACCCAAAATAAGAGCCCGGCTGCCGCGGAGGAGCCTTCCGACGGCAAGGCGTCGGCCGCAAGGCCGCCGGCCATGACAGAAACGAGGTCCAAGACCGCCGAGGAGCTGCTGGCCGAGCTCAATCGCACGCCTCTTTTTATGACATCACTGGACGAAAGCGATGGGCAAGGTGGCGAGAACGCGGCTCTGGAGGGACTGAAGGCGCTCGCGTATGAAGGGACCAAGGCCGAGGTCGCAGGTAATTTCCGCGAGCAAGGAAACGAGTGTGCCCGCGCAAAGCAGTGGATAGACGCTCGCGAGTTTTACGACAAAGCTCTCGGCGTATTAAAGGGAGAGAGCAAAGAGTTGAACGAGAACCCGGACATTGATTTGGCTGAAGGGCAGCAGGATGCCGAGGAGGAAGCGCGGAAAGAGAAGCAGATCGAGGAAGCGTCTCTAGTAAACAAGGCATTGTGCAATCTGGAGTTGAGTACGTCAGCTGGAATTCCCCGTGTGCCGCGGCTTGTCCTTGTATAAGCGGCAAGCATATTGATTGCCCATCCAGCATTGTACGCAGGCTAATCCCCTCGAACAGAAAATTACCGCTCCTGCATACAAAATTGCAAAGCAACTCTCCTCATCAACCCCTCCAACGTAAAGGCGTGGTACCGTAGCGCCACCGCTCTCCTCGCTCTAGACAAGATTCCCGAGGCCGAGGACTCGTGCGAGCGTGGTCTGGCGATTGATGCCAACAATGCTTCCCTCAAAATGCTCAAGACCAAGATCGCAGCACGCAAGAAGCACCTCGATGAGACCGAACGAAAGCGCAAAGAGCGGGAGACTAAGAAGCGCAACGAAGAGAACGCCCTTCAATTAGCGCTCAGAGCGCGCAACATCAAGATACGGTCTACCGGTGCGGACCCGGACACGGGAGATGCGAAGGTTGCGCTGGCAGAGCCCCTGGACCCTTCATCAGTCCTCTCATTTCCGCTCATCCTACTCTACCCGCTGCATGCGCAGAGTGACTTCATCCAGGCTTGCTCCGAGACGGACAGCCTCGGCCAGCACCTCGAGTACATTCTGCCCGTGCCCTGGGATGAGGACAACGAATACACCCACGCGGGCACCGAATGCTACCTGGAGACGTCTTCGGGTGGCCTGATCAAGGCGGGCAAAAAGGTTCCGCTCGGCAAGCTGTTGGCTGGGGGCACGGTGGAGATTGTGGACGGACTGGTCAAGGTGAATGTCGTGCCCAAAGCAAGAGCGCAAGAGTGGATCGCGGAGTTCAAGAAGAGAAAGGGTCTATGAGATGGATAGCGCTTGTGATTGGTGAGCCACACCGGTGAGGTCGGGCTGACTTTGGTGAATGACGTATTGGAAAAAAAAGTTCAGAGAATTGTAGCAATGATATCCAGCTGAAAAGCTAAATACAACCGTATCCAACATGCCATCAGCAAATTGCAACCATCGGGCGGCAAGACGTCCAACCAGGTCCGAACAAGCCCTTCTCCACACGGTGTTCTGAAACACGCATCACCATCTCACCGCGCGCTCGAACCAAGTATTCCCCACCGCTGAGGGACGAATCCGATTGCTGGGTTGGACTCCACCACGTCACAGACGTCGCCTTGGTTTTTCTCCGCAATCCTGGTCTCAGATCATTCAGCCCAATAACTTCTGCCAATCCCCAGAATCTCATCCGAAGAACTCACGCAGGGTCGCTGCCCCACACATCTCCACTTCAGTTTCTCCTCCAGACCGCTCTGCCAACCAGCGAGACCGTGACGAGGTCGCTCAGCACAATTTCCCGATGGGTGTAGGCGCGCGCGTGTTGCTGTGACGGCACATCCCGCTTATCCCAATTACCCCCCCACAAGTACCGATAGTCGGTCAAAGCACCACCACGACCATCGTCACCCTAATCCCACGTGCGCAGCCCTTCATCGCACGTTATGCTCACCCGCCAACGACCGCCCCCTTCGCAGTGAAATTCCCCGAGGCGGCCGGTCCGATTCCGGCATTCACACTGACCAGCCTCGGCAGCCCAGAAACATCTCCAGATGCCCGCGCGCATGCACAGAACGCGCCAGAAATCAAAGTCTTCATCCGCGTGGCACCGATAATTATTGGGGGTGAACAAAGCTTACATTGACACATGATGGCACGACACCCAATGCCGACTACTCGTCACCTTTTTCCCTCGGCTACCGGCCTACGTACCCAGTGGCGAACAGAACCAAGATGACGTGCCCCTGTCTAGCTGAACGATGATGACAGATTCCTCGCCGTCCGAGCACCGCTCAATGATTTACATATACGACGACCATTATTTTCTTTCGGGCGATAACCGACCATCGCCTTCCCTTTTTCCTCTTGGTCTCGACGCGCACGTGGCCGCCCTGGCCAAGCGGCGGTCCGGCGCACGCTCTAGCAACACCAAATACGTGCACGCTCATGAATGTCAGTGCTCGGCTCCATACCAAAAAGGTAGGTGGCATTCAGCCAGCCCTGCGCAAGAGCCGCAACGAGGACAACGTGCACGGTAGCGCCCACACCGTCGTCTATGAATCAAGACCCTGAAAAAGGACCCGAGATCTGGGACTGAACCCGGCGTTTCGGTAGTCTGGGACATACCGTTATCTGTCATCAATCAATAGTCGCCGTGCTTTTATTTTTGGCAGGGCGGTTTTCTGTAAGGCGGCCGGGAATCCCGGATGGCGATTGAGGCCCGTTGGCGATTTTAGTCTTGTTCTTTTATTTTCTCCGATTCGCGAGGAGATACGTGCGCATCGGGCTTGCCACACGCGTTAGCAGTAGGACGAAGATTCGGGGCGCGGTCGGCCTTGTGTTTTTTGCTAGGTACAAAGCGTGGCAGGGTTACAGGGCAGAGGGTGCTCATTACCGTCCGGCTTATCAACGTGTGGTCTGAAAGCACGTGGTTGCAGTTGTCACCGCCTTTTATTTCATGCGGCGACAGGGCTGAGCGAGAAGTATAGCTGAGCCGTGTGTATAGCTGTTTCAACTGATGTGACAACGAGACTTGGCGGGGTGCCACGCATTTCACTGCACATGCAGCCAATTTATGCACTATCAGCGAGCCGTCTTGGTGCAGGAGAGGGTGTACAGATGAGGTTTGTAATTGATGCGGCATTCTCCAGGCTGGAGATGTGATCGCGCCCTGTCGTGGGACTGCCCCGCCTGTTAAGACGAAGGACGGTTGTTATGCGAGGGCTACTTTCATTGAGGATTGAAGACTGTGTTACATGGCGGCGATAAGGGTGGGAAGGTAAGTGGCGCTGATTTCGGCACTGGTCAAGTCAGATACATCAGTAGATCCTTGACATCTTCGTTTGGCTGCCCAGCTATTCTACGTCCCTCAAAGCCCACGATATGATTATCTCTTTTTATCGTACCCCAATAATGATATGAGATGTAATAAATGTAATTATATCAGGGAGCTGCCTTGTGTAGTGATGTGGAACATGGAGAAACTAGGAGAAGGGCCAAGCGCTTCCACCGTCAGAAAACTGTCTTACAGGAAACCCCACAACCAACGCCATTTTTTCCCCTTTACTCAGTTTTCCCATTATTCGAAAGCAGCGAATTAAAAGTCGAAGCCTCAAGCACTACCCGTTAGAGTATATGATGAAGCCGTAGGCTCCATGAAGAAAGATGAGCTCCCCAGGATCTGGTCGTTCAAGGCCAAGGCACCTGCAGCTGCGCATTTCCCGGGGTGGGATTATATCTAAGTCCAGCTCTGTGATGAATCGGATAGGACATAGGGGCTGGTGAACTGAGTACTTTTGTATTCGCGTTCTACCAGGAATCGGCAAATGTCGTACTATACGAAGTGTCCGAAAACAGTCATTAGTTCTTGTACATCTTGGAGGGGCGCTCCATGGATTCGAGAAGGGATGTCTTCAGAGCGACATCAATCTTTGAAGGATACCAGTGGCGTTCCGGGGGTTCCAGGCGGACCTTGTCGGCTTTGATCTCCCTCAAGGCATCGAGAAAGCGGTAGTCAGTTCGGGTGAGGCACTTGCGTCCGTAGAATGACAACTCAATCTCCTTCAGTTCGCCGTGCTTCGAGATCTGACGAAGGCAGTAGATCATGTGCTCATCGCGGACAAAACGGCGTCCCTCTGTTGTCCTTGATCAGCCCTCCTTGCCAGATGGCAGGATATGCATTCCATCTTACCATGATCCAAATATGGAGTACTCGATGGGGATGCATCCGTGAGCATGATCGAAATCGACCTAAGCAGCTTGAAGCTAGTGAGAGAAAGTATCAAACACGCAGCTCGACAAATCACTTACGGATATGTTCGTGGGGCCAATCGAGTTGAGAAAGACTCTCATGTCCTGATAACCGATCTCCTTGTCTTGCGAACTCCAGTAAGGTGCACGTGAGCGGGTGTTACGAGAGAACGAGAACCTATTCTCGGAATAGAGGACACTGCGCCCCTCGTTGTAGATTTGCCTGCAGGTCCGCAGCAAAGCCGCAGAACGGCTGAAGTTAGTAGGGCGGCCGAAGCTGACCTCTTCTTTGGTAACGAACAAGAGCCGGTAGATCTGGTTTCGAAGCTCCCCCGGAAGATCGGCGAACGTCTTCTTGGTGGGATCCTCGCGCGTCTTGGAACCGAAGCGTCCACGTTGGCTAACGGCTGTCTTGCGAGGTGCGACCGCGATGCTGTCACCAGCGTTGGACTTTGACGATTCCGTCCGGGTGCGAGAGAGGCGTCGAAGCTTGGATGGGGGTTCCGAGTGCCCGTTGTTGAGCATGCCACGGTCGATCTTCAGAACCAGGGGACCACTGAAGCCTTTTGGAATATTGACCGTCAAGTTGATTGAGCCAGCCTCGTCTTCATCCAGGAAATGAGGGGTCGGTTCGCGTGAGGGTACGTCTTCCGGGAACAGCGGCATCTGATCGACATCGGGCAGTGGTGGTGAAGGAGTTCGCTTCCTCTTGGGGTGTTTTTTCTTAATACCTTCTTCATCCTCGGATCCCGACTCGCTTTCCAGACCCTCGTCATCCACGACTTCGATGGTGTCAAGGTAAGATGGGTCAAGAGACTTTCGACCAGCGTTGTCGCGAATGGGACGTCCCGTGCGGGCGTTGTAGCGGGTTTGGAGGTCACCGTCCCCAAGCTCGGGGCTAGCCTTGCGTGGGTTTGCCGGCTTGGAGGCTTTGAGCTTGTGAGGCGCTTTGCGGGCCATGTTGCGAGACCTGAACGCGCCGAGTGTCCTAGCTGGGCGGCCTGGTGGCAGGTGACGTGAGCTCACAGCAACGGGTAGCCGCCGACTGTGTGGCTGCGATGGTGGTGGTAGAGGAAGAGGTTGGAGGAGCGAGCGGGTGGAGGCTTATCTTTGCTTCCAAGCTGGGGTCTTTGGCGCGGTGATGTAAGGCGAAGCTGGAGAGGAAGGCGCCACCCGTAACGGGCAAGTGCCGACCCTGAGTACATAGAAGGGTCCAGTAGGCGGCAGGGTCTCGACAACACGTGCGCGCAGTCATCGATGCGGCGCGAGTCCCTTGGGTCATCATGATGTTCACAGGCAGAGAATGGTCGGGGAGCGCATGTTGACAAGTATCATGTTTCCATACCTATCCACGTCACAGACAGCATTAACAAAGTTCCGACATACCAGAAAGAGATCCAAGACAAGATTGTTTTACCTATATAGCTACGTAGCGTGGCCCAAGGCTCTTGGGTGAGCAGCGAAGACGACTGCCACCCTCGAGCTTAGCGAAGGGCGGCGTACCCAGATCAGACCCCTCCCCCTTCGTGAAGGATGCCGACGTCGTCGAAAGGCAGTGCATCACACAGATCCAATCAGAAAGTCTCAAATTGTTCCTCTAAGGTGGTGAGGTGGGCCCGAAACATGTCAACAGCACCCACGCCGCCGTGCTTGCGCGCGGCAGGTGAGGATGCGCTGCCGTAAAGGCCGACTCATCATCTTGGATTTAGTTGTGTGATGAGGAGAAAAGGACGAGACGCGTGCCGCGCGGCGGAGAAAAATGGCGGCTTCGCGTGAGATTCCCTTTGCGGTATGGGCCTAGTTCCTTTACGGTCTAGTCCCGTGTTTGGCGGCTCCGACGCCTCGATCCATCACCTCACCACCGCGCCGAGATCGTCCCAGCTGTCTCCACGCCCCATTGCTGAGACTTTCCCAGGTCGGCAATCATGTCGTCTCTCCGCTACACTTGCCGGGCCTCGCGCGCCCTGCTGGCGACCGCTGCCCGCCGGCCAATCGTCCAGAGCTGCCTGCGGCCTCGCATGGCGCGGGGCTACGCCGTCTCTCTGGACGACCAGCACAAGGTGCGCCGCAGTCTACCGTCTCGCGCGCTTCAATTAAGCTGACATGCCTCCAAGCTCCTCTCCTCGAACCTCGCCCAAGCCGATCCCGTCGTGTACGATATCGTGGAGAAGGTATTCGCGCCAATGCGTCCTCCGCCTGCGTCCGGCGCGCATTGCTAACGCGCCGTCGAATCGTACAGGAGAAAAGGCGGCAAAAGCATTTCATCAATTTGATTCCGTCGGAGAACTTCACTTCACAGGCCGTTCTCGATGCTCTAGGAAGTGTTATGCAAAGTACGCACATCGAGACCTCTCGGCAAAGCGGATACTGAGCCGAGCTGCAGACAAGTACTCCGAGGGCTACCCCGGTGCGCGCTACTACGGAGGAAACGAGTTCATCGACGAGGCGGAGAGATTATGCCAGCTGCGTGCTCTGCAGACCTTTGGCCTGAAGGAGAGCGAATGGGGCGTGAATGTCCAGCGTACGTTACTTGCGACCCTGGTACCTGACATTTGACTCATTCGTCGCAGCTCTCTCCGGCTCGCCCGCCAACCTTTACGCGTACTCCGCTCTGCTCAACACCCACGAGCGTATCATGGGCCTTGACCTGCCTCACGGCGGCCATCTCTCCCACGGCTACCAGACTCCCACCAAGAAGATTTCGGCCATCTCGAAATACTTTGAGACCCTCCCTTACCGGCTGGACGAGAAAACCGGCCTGATCGACTATGACAAGCTCGAAGAGATGGCCGTCCTCTACCGCCCGAAGATCATCGTTGCCGGTACTTCTGCATACAGCAGGCTGCTGGATTACGACCGCTTCCGGGCGATTGCCGACAAGGTTGGCGCCTACCTGCTCGCCGACATGGCCCATATTTCCGGTCTCGTCGCCGCCGGCGTCATTCCTTCTCCTTTCAACGAGTCCGACGTCGTTACCACCACCACTCACAAGTCTCTCCGCGGCCCCCGCGGTGCCATGATCTTCTACCGCAAGGGTACCCGCCGCGTAGACAAGAAGGGCAACGAAGAGAAGTGGGATTTGGAAGAGAAGATCAACGCGTCGGTCTTCCCCGGCCACCAGGGCGGTCCTCACAACCACACCATCACCGCGCTCGCCGTTGCTCTGCAACAGGCTCAGTCCAACGAATTCAAGGACTACCAAAGGCAAGTTCTTGCCAACGCCAAGGCTCTGGCCGATAGGCTAGGAAACTCCAAGGACAAGGGCGGCCTCGGCTACAACATCGTCTCCGGAGGCACCGACAACCACTTGGTCCTGATCGACCTCAAGGACCGCGGCGTCGACGGCGCTCGCGTCGAGCGTGTCCTCGAGCTGGTCGGCGTTGCCAGCAATAAGAACACGGTTCCCGGCGACAAGTCGGCGTTGAAGCCCGGCGGCCTCCGCATGGGTACTCCGGCCATGACCACCCGCGGCTTCACGCCCGATGACTTCGTCCGCGTAGCCGACATTGTGCACCGTGCGGTGACCATCACGCAGAAGCTGGACAAGACTGCGAAGGAGGCTGCGGAGTCCAAGGGTAGGAAGAACCCTGGTAGTGTCAACGCCTTCAGGGAATACGTTGGCGAGGGCGAGAACGTGACCGATATCATCCAGCTGAGGAAGGAGGTCGAGGACTGGGTCGGTACTTTCAGCCTCCCGTGGGTCAAGAACGGCTCGTGAATGCATTTAGAGCAGTAATGAAGCGACTGTAACATTGGTTGGACACGAAGGTCGTCCGTAAATACTACTGCATTCATTCATGGGGAGTTGAAGCATGCGTCTAGACGTGCTGACAGTCGTTCTCTGCGTCCGGGCGCATACTTCAACTCCCCATGTTTCACGTACTACATCCTTGTGCTTGATTCATTATGACCTCGTGTTTGTAACCTTCTTTCGAGTCTCCCCTCACCAGCGTTTATCTTGCATAGCTGCTAATGTTGAAAAGGGTAACGACGGCATCAGTCAGCGACAGCAAACGCAAAGCCAATCAGGCGAGGGCTTCCGGTTGACCAGTCTTCTGTGGAGCGTCTGCAAGGGGCACTCTCCGACTAAAGTTGGGGGCCACTGCGGGTGCACTTCCCCTTGCACGCAGACGCAGGGGCCTGTTGGGGCTTCGTGGCTGTACAACCTTAACCCAACTACATCTTCACCCTTGTTTTCACTTTAACCCCGCTAGAGTGACGAGCATGTTAAAGATAATTGATGAGTCTTCAGCCTAGACACCAAACAACTACCCTCGGATTACGATTTATTTGCGCCCATACTAGCAAAAGGTTGCACCTGGTACTACCGGGATCGACGATCGAAAGGATGTGATCATCTCATTGTGCACGTCAGCTGCATAAAGCCGTTTTTTCCCCGCAAGACTGCAGCCTCGACCGCTGAGCCGTTGACCTGGGCAGGGGTATAAGTCACGAATATCCCAACCGTGTATCGAAGCCCGGAGAAAACCTACATTCCAAGATAATAAAACCACACGGTCAGGGTGTCCGGCCGCTAGTCCGCCTGAATACCATCATTACTCATCGTTGTTCCCGGTGAACCTCGCTATTCTCTTCGTTCTGATGTACTCTGCCGCATCGGTGGAAAGGCCAACCTCCTCCATTGCCCTCGTTACTTCGGCTGCTGGGTCCTTGATAGTGGATGCATCGTCTTGCACTTGCGGCTGCGGGGCGACTCCTTCGAATGACCACGTTGGATGCTCTGGCTCATCCTCGACGGTCGACGGTGGAGTGCAGACGCGTTGAGCAGGCTTTGGCGATGAGGAGGAAGTCGGTGGATTAGGGTCCTGATCTTCCCTTCCCTGGAATCTCTGGACTTGTTCGCAAGAGGCCTCAGAGGTGATGCATCCAGTCTGGGCTGTCGAACTTTCACCCTTTTCCGTGCTTCTGTCAATACCAGCCCTTTTCGTCCAAAGTTCATCCAGATCTGTAAAATCTCCGAACATCTCCACCCCATCCTCACTCCCACGACCAGAACCACGCTCGTTGCTTCCCTGCTCCCACTGTCCCATCCGCGTCGTCACCTCCTCCCGCCACGTCCGAACGCTCCTTCTCAGCACCTCGCGCTCTTCTTCCTTCTCCACCCTCTTCCGCTGCTCCTCCGCCTCGGCCGCCGAATCGTGCATCGCCTGCACTAGCGCCGCGTGCTCCGCGTCCGCGTAGTCGCGCAAGCTCTCCGCTGCGACACGGCGCAGGTCGCCTTCCTCGCGATAGCCGTGCTCGCGCAGACTCCGCTCCGTCACCCGCCGCTGCTCGTCATCCTCTCGCTCCACAAACTCGCGCGCGCTTCGTTCCAGCGCCTCGCGCAGCTCCCTCTCTTCTTCGTCTTCCACCTCGCTGTTCGGTGCAAATGCCCTGGAGTAGTGGGAGCTGGAGTCACTATTTACATGTGGTCGCGGCCTGGGGTAGTCAGAGCCTGAGTCGCTGTCGCCGCCGCCACCGCCGCCGCGCAGATTTCCCATCATGGGCGAGTACGCAGATGACACGGGCGACGCTGAGGGTAAACGACCGGGCATCGGGCGGTCCGACAGGTGCGGACGGCGCCGATAAGGGACGGGGAGAGGCGACCGCGGCGGCGAAGGGTTGCGCTCGAACTGGGGCGGGCGCTCGATGTGCACAAAGTCCTCGCTCCTTGCTCCGTGAGTGTTGTCGCTATGGTCTTCCTGTTCGTCTTCCATTATAGGTACGAGAGGCCCTCGGGCTGGGGGCGTCCTTTGCCGTTGCTGCTGCGCCTGGGATTGCACTGGTTCGCGCGGGCCGTTGGCTGCTTCCTCGTACGTGTCGCCGCTGGTGTAGGCGTTGGGGTAACCGCCGCTGGGGGAACCACCGCTAGAGTACCCGTCGCTTTGGGAAAGGTCATGCGGCTGCGCAAACGGGTCGACAGGTGGGGGATTGACATGAGGGCTGTGGACTCCCATCGGTGCGAAAGGCCCTACATACGGTACCTGCTCGTGCGTGTGCTGTCCCGTGCCCAGATACGGCGGATTTACAGGCGCAGGGAGGAACGCTAGCGGGCGTGGCAGGTACGCCGCCGGATGGTAGAACGCATTCTGTCGGAAGAGGAGGCGTTGGTTATGGATGGCCGCGGGGCCCATGTCATAGTCGTCGTTCACTTCTTCTTCAGTGTCGGTGTTGTAGGCGCGATGAGGGTAGACGCAGGATTGACACGCGGCGCCAGGCAGGTGCTGTTCGTAGAAGCAGTGGCGTGGTGGGCCGGGGGCGCAGGCGCGCGCGCCGAAGAGGTGCGCGGCGTAGCATTGCTCCGTGCGGGTTTGGCGGGTGAGGTGGTTGGGCTGGCAGGCGTGGTGGATGACTGTCAGAAGTGTGCGACACATTGTGGCTGTGGGAAATGAAGCGTTTGATTGAAAGTTTGTGGAAAGCTTAGAGTCGGTTGGTGATGATATGAGGAGGTTTTGATGCCGCGTTAGCTAATGGAGGTGAGACTTTGCGATTGGAGTCAGTCGAGGCAGCTTACAAGTGCGGTAGGAGAAAGGGTTTGGAGTTGAGCAGAGAATTTAATGTGAAGGAAGCCAAACGGCTCGAATATGGGCCATGGAATCTCCGCAGCTCATTCACAATGTATGGCTGGCACATGTTGGGTCACTATCCTATTGGGTACGTGGCAAGCGGTAGGTGCGACACGTCCACTGGCAACATCTTGTAGCCGTATCTTTCCGAGCCAATGTGACGAACTACACATATTCCTGCCGTCATATCAAAGGCTTTGTATTTGAGTGTCAGCGCGTGTATGCTGGGCCTACCAAAAAAAAAATAGTCTGTCGCGGTTACGGAAGAGATTTCAAGCCGCCCTACATTGCGACTTCCTCTTCCGGTAATGATTTTGACTTGCTCTGTTTCCATGACATAGCCAACAATAAACGAAATAATTGCAGTGAATAGAAAGAGTTTGCTAGGGCACCACTTGTTTTCGTGCACACCTATCCAGCTCTATCTCAGCCGTACCGGGCGTCCAGTGCTTGAAGGGATACTGAGGTGCTCGCCCCTATATACCCCTACGTTCGAGGGGCCAGCCCCTTAAACTTTACAGGACAAGATTTTCGTGTTTAGAAGATTTTTCTACATCTTGCTCGATATCTAGAAGCTTGACTTTTACCGTATCAATATCGATAGACTTGGATATATTTTTAATAGAGGCTTTGTACGCCCGGAGAAAAAAGATTCTAGTCAGAGTACTGTTGTATTCAGTACGCTCGGTCGCCCGTTGCTTGGCACGATGTGTCTTGCTTTAACTGTGCCATTGTCATATTTGAATACCTAAATTTAACTACTACTGTAATAACATAAGCAACGTGGAATTCTATTTTCGTTAAAGTTTTGTGGCTTTTGAAATAGTATAAGTATTGTTTAGTAACTTATATGCGATAAGGTGTATCTAGTGATTGCTAAAACATAGTAAAAGCTTCTTTGCTCCTTTTGCTTTCTCGCTCAACTCTACAACTACCGCTGCCGCTGAAAACATACCAAACCTATCTGGCGCTGATGGACTGCCCTCCATCTCTCTGTCAAGTATTCACAGCGCCCTCTTACAGCCGATGGCTGGCGCGAATAGCAGGGGCTCAGCGAGCGATGTGATAGGTCAAACGCGCTAGCTTCTGCTGTTTGAGGGGTTGATAGGTCTGACGAACAGAAAACAAGCCCACGCTGGCCATCGGCTGCAGAAGGTCCTCAATATCCCTGCCTGTCAGGTAAATAGCACTGAACTGCGCACAGTCCAAGCCGAGTACTTAAGGCACCGCGGTTCTTAAAGACAGTATCCTGGACAGGCGTCGCAATGATTGTCTGTAGGTTGTCAGCAAGACGCACGAATGGGCATGGATGCTCATGGTGTTCTTCGTTTGATATCCAGGCATCCTTAGAGCGTCATATCACCGACAATGATCAACCCCTTATTGATATTGCAGGGAAAGATGTAGATCGATCGACCCCAGAGATCCTTGAATGCCTATCCGAATGAGCCAGTTTTCCTAGTTCCCCACACACTACGTCCGTACGCCAAGATGCGGTGAGTGAGAGAATGCAAATCGATCATGCAGATTCAGACTTTCAATCGAACTGAAACGAGGGTGAAGAGAAGCAAATAATATGGCCAAAAGCACCATGCATACCCTGCGAACGTGCTATCGAATGAGCGGACGCAACTGAAACGTGTACACAGTACCTCGGGCCATCACTGACAAGGTTGATGTGCCGAAGCCACGTATGTTCATCTTCTGCTGTGGAGACTCCACGATGCACACAGGGAAAACTCAGCAAGATCTCGGAACTTCCGATCCGGAACCTTCCGCGACAGTCCTCAACACCGTCCTCGGCTATACCCTTGCCAGTGGTCACAACGACGGCAGATGAAGATTAGTAGACCGTTCAATCCTGCTACCCTTGGTGACGAGGTGGAACACGCATGGCCTTGGATATTGAACTAAGGGTCATCCCGGTTTCCAGAGCCAAAAGGGGATACAATTACCTTTGAAACCGCAGCAAATAAGTATGAGGTCGGTTGATGTAGTAACGGTAGGTTGCCCGATGCAGGTGATTGCAACGTTGATGTGGATGATCGTGTGAACTCAAAACCTTGATGCAGTATCGAGAATCGAGCCTGGCATGCCAATACGTACGAAAAGGGGAAAGATAGTAGAAGCTTGTCGTCAAAGAAGAAAAACTTGGACCAACGAAGACTCTTCGTTCGGAGGCGAGACGCCGTTGAGCAATCTATCCGACGCGCCAACGGGACCCTGAAGACTTGATTCGCCTGGGACATCGTACGGCCTTGCGCCTTCGGTGCAAAAAAGCACAAGCACAGACTCCGAGCCCAGGCCAATTGTGATTTTTATGGTGGAGTCACGGCTCAGCTTACGCGGGTTGCCAAGGGTGCGGCGCCGCAAGGCCCACCGGCGACTCCACCCGCGCGTAAACTTTGAACAGCATCGTGGGCTAATCGTCATCGCCACACTCGCATCAACGCTGTCACGGAGGACGGGCCCGGCCAGCGAGGAGACGGTTCCGCAATTCGTGCCGCGCATGATCTTGTTTGTCGTATGTACAGGCACGATCCTGCCGGTTCTGCCGCCACGACTGTGGACCACGACTATGGCCGAAGGTTGCTTGCTCTTGTAGTGCAGTGACCGCTTGAGCACAGTAGCCCACGCTGACCGAAGCTATCACGCACGTCGCAGAGCGACGTGTAAGCTCGATGACACGGCGGTCACTTTCTCGGAGCATTGTATAATAACCTTTGTGGCCCGGCTACGAGAAGATTCCAACCTGGGTAGTCAAAGTATCCATGACCAGGAGTACGTTGCCGCTCTCTCTCGCAGCCCCGATCGCCACATCGTAATCGCCCTGGACCACGGAAACCTCGGCGCCCTCGCTCTTGATGTTGTCGCGTGTGGTCTGACCCATGTTCTGGGAACGAAGACGTGCACCGGCACGCTAAGGTATTTTGCCATCCGCGCAACCGCTCGGCCCCAGTTGCCGTCAGTAGAGGTAACGAACCGGGGCCGATGGCATCCTCGAGCTCCTGGAGCGGTACGGTAAGTGGCAGTTTTGCGTGCGCTGCGGCGGCCCGATACACGGCCCAGGCGGCATCCAGAATGTTGAGGGCTGGCAGGCCGAAACGGCGGGACTCGTCCTGAACCAGCACGTGGGCGAGTCCGAGCTCTTTGCAAGCGGCGTTTCACTGACGGCGATGGAACGCTTCGACCTGGAAGGGGTCGGCTGCGACGGATGACGTCTAGCGGAGGGGTTGAAGTAGAGCCAGTCGGCAGCAGGGTTTGGTGCAGGGACATGGCTGGTATTCGTGCCCAAGAAAGCCCCCGATGCGGGAACTGGCACGACGGGCAACGGCCTGCAGCCGTCAAGGAGTGGTGTGCAGCTGCGCGTTTCGGACGGGATGATCTGCACAACCCCTTCTCGATGCCCAAACGTCCGTTCTAGCTTTTCCCCACGGCCGGCCCCTTGGCTAGCGACGGATTGGGAGGGGAAGCGACAGGTCAGAGCAGATCTCGGGCAGCAGTGCTGCAGTCGGGGATCTCAGCGGCGGGCTGGACTCGGCAGAGCAGCGTGGTGGTTCGCGCTAGGGGCGATCACGGTGGCGTCGAGCAGAAGAATAGGCAGTGGAAAGGCTTCTCGAAGACTGCGGATAGCCTATCGGCCGCGTTGCCTCCACAACTCGGTCCCAGACGCCGCCGGGGCCGGGCCCGCAAGAAGCAATTCGGCCGGCGTCCCACCCCTCGAGCCACGTGCGGCTGCGGCCGGCGTCAGTCGATGGCCTGGTGTGCTGGTCTGGCGAAGCTGAAGCTGAAGGCGATGGTGATGCAGGACCAAGGCAGGGCGCACGGACGCGGGCTGCATGATGCGTCGACTGCGTTTGCAGCTGGCTAGCCTCTTGCAGGCGGCTCGATTGGGCGTGCGGCGCGCTGGCCGGGGATGCGGACAGGCTCCCTCCTCCCGCTCACGGCGAGCAAACCAGCGGCGCACCATTGCCTCCCGCTGCGCGCTGGCTCAACGTCCGCGCATGAACGTCGGCCGGATCTGGCGCGCAGTGCTGCCAGCGTAATTGCTCAATTACCGACTGGGCCAGGGCACGGTTCGTATATCTCATCTCGCGCTGGACAAGCCACCGAACCACGCTCAACCTGGTCCAGACTTCCTTGACGTCGTCGGCCGTGCTTCTCTCTTCGCCCTCCCTCCTCGACCCTCAGACAACACTCCCAGCGACATGCGCGCCCGCCGATAGCTGCAATCCGCTCCCCGAACGACAGCATGCATGACGATGGCAACGTCTGCGCCAGCGCAGGACGGCGGCCCGCGGTGGCCGGGCCAACCAGCAGCAGCCCATATCCCAGCAGCGCAGAGGCCTCATAGCGCGAAACAGCGGCCGGCGGACCTCCGAAGGAACAGGCAGAACTCGCTGCGGCGCGCAAAGAACAGCACCGAGCAGCTGCGCGCGCGCACCCGCGGCGGCAGCAGCAGCACCGTCAGGACCGACGACGGCGCCCAGAGCCGTTCTGGCGGCAACCGCTTCGCCGTGGGCAACGTCGGCAGCAACGGCATCATCTATCTACGGTGCCTACCCCCGTCATGCGCCTCCAAATTTCTCTGCGCGAGCGAGGCGCCGCGCCGCGACTCCAGCTAACCAATGTCATTGCTTCAGGCCCGTCGCTCGCACAGGCACGCCGCGGACGCGTCCACCGCCCGCGCCCTTCGTCTTCCCGCCCATCACTCCTCCCGACAGCCTTGCGCCCGATGGCCGCGTTCCTCGACGACCCAGCAATGGCTGGCACGACAGCGCTCCCTCCGGATCGCGCACTCCCACTCCAGCACGCACGCCCGCTCGCAGTCCCACCCCGGCGGTGAAGGTGAACGGCGTCACGCAGTCCACGTCGGAGGCCCGCCGCCCCTCGCACCACGCTCGCTCGCATTCCTTCTCCACCATCAATGACCACGCTCGCTCCCAGAGCATCGACTCGAACACGTTCAAGGTCGTCATTGACCGCCCTAAGACGTCGCGGCCGCGGACCGCAGACACGTCGTCGTTCCCGGTTTTGGACGTTCCCATTCCCCACTACCGCCTGGGCAATCCCCGATTCAGCACTCAAGGCACCGCCATCCTGCGCAGCTCCGTCTATACGCGCACCTCCGCCACCGACGACTTCCGCTCCTCTCTCTTCTCCAACAAGCTCACCCCGACCCTCGGCACCCTGTTTCCCGCCCCCGGCCCGATGCTGAACCGCAACTCGCAGCGGTACTCCGACATCTCGTCGAGGACGCGCTTCTACGACCGACCCATCACCTACATCGAGCCCTCCACCCAAGGCTCATCGACTCCCTTGACGCCTCTCGTTCCCACGGTGCCCATCTCCCCCAAGATTTACGACTCCTTCACGACCAATGCCGACGAGCCTTCCGTCGTTCGATATGCTGCAACCGGCGAAATAATCGCCGCGACCCCGGCCCGACTGATAGCCCACATCACTTCCCCTAGCTTCCTGGATTACGAACTTTTATCTGATTTCTTTTTGACCTTCCGCTCGTACTTGACCATCGGCGACCTGATAGCCTACCTGATCGCTCGCTTACGATGGGCCGTCGAGCGTTCAGACGATTTTGGACGAATAGTGCGGGTGCGGACGTTCGTCGCGCTACGTCACTGGATTCTCAACTACTTCACCGAGGACTTTCTGCCTTTTCTGAATCTCCGGGAACACTTTTGCAAGCTTGTCAATGATCTGTACCACGACCTGCAGGTGCGCGAGGATGGAGGAGGTGGGGATTTGAAAATCATTGGGGAGCTGAAAAAGTGCTGGCGGAGGACTTGCGCGCTTTTCTGGGATGATGTAGAGGCGGTTGGTAGGGACACGCCGGACGAGGATATCCTCCCAGGTGGCCAGGCCGAATTCGA
This sequence comes from Lasiodiplodia gonubiensis, assembly GCA_009829795.1. NCBI lineage: Eukaryota > Fungi > Ascomycota > Dothideomycetes > Botryosphaeriales > Botryosphaeriaceae > Lasiodiplodia > Lasiodiplodia gonubiensis. The sequence goes on along the minus strand of RHKH01000061.1, from coordinate 177,727 downwards.
GCCACTCGTTCAACCAGCAAGGCTATCCGACCCCGCACCAGCAACAGCGCCAGTGCCCGCGCCCGCGCCCGTCGAGGCTCTCCCTCCGGTACCGACGACTCCGCCAAGGAAGGTGAATCGACACATGCACGCAATCTCGCCGCCGGAAAGGACTTCGGGATGGACAAAAGGTTCTCGTCACGTTCCCCAGAGCTCAATGACAGCGTCGCCGGGAGAAATACCTGACCACAGCACCATACCACTCTCTCCCGCCAGCGAGTTCAGCATGCACGTCATGTCGTGCTCGATCCCACTAAAGACGCTGTACCGTAACGAGAATGGGACGGAAATGCCCCTCTACCCCCATCCCGTGCCCGTAGGCTCGGCTACCGCTCCGTCTCTCCCGACGTCCCGTCACCGACGCCCCGGACTTCATTGCCACAAGCGCAGCGGAAGCTTCTCGGACGCTCTGAGGGATCACCGAGCGCATTCGTCACTATCACAGGGCCGCCCGGAATCGCAAGCTTCGGATGCCAAACAGCTGACCCTCGAACAATTTCCAGGAAGTATAATCAGAGGTGCACTGTTCCAGCCGGATTCCCCGTACATCAATTTGCGACCGACAGGTGAAGTACGGCCGATGAAGTCGCATTTTGATCTCGTTCTGAACATTTCCGGCTCCTCTCCCGCGAGCTCGAAGGCGAACGTGGCGAATCCGGGGATGAAGAAGATTCTCGGCAGCGTACGGCGAGCGTTGAGCAGCAGGCAAGGCGGTGGATCGCATGCCCAAAGCGCGAGCGACGCATCGAACCAAACAACAAAAAGAGACTCGATGGGCACAGCAACGGTACCGACTTCGTCACACGCGGGCGTCCAGAAGAGGCGGCAGATACGCGCCAGGCAACAGACCCGCGTGGACCTGCTCTCCCGGCGCGTAGCCGAGAGCTTCAAGAAGGCGCTCGACGAAGAGCTGGATAAGGAAAGACGGAACCGTGCGAGTGGAGTGTCGCCCCTGCACCAAAGCCCAGAACGGCACTCGAGCATACCCACCAGAACTGACTTGCACCCCGTCAGCGACGGTTCACGGCAAGCTCGTCCCGGGGTCGAGCGAGGCCTGAGCAAGGTGACCATGGGCAGCGGCTCGATCCTTATATTCGACGATACCGGGGCACCTCCCCCTGTTCCTCTGGTCATGTCCGGTGCTCTCCCGGCCGATGAGGATACGGCGTCTGCGCTGTCCGTGGCGGCAGCTCCCGACACTTCCCACTTGGACGACGCTCTCAGGCAGAGTGACGGTGAAAGCAAGCTAGGAAAGGACAGCTTGGGGGCTACCTCCCGGCGCCGTGAGCCCGTTGTTTCTCTCCCGCCCGTCACCATTCACCCCGACGTCACGATACCGTCTACGACCTCAGCCCCGAACGCAGTCACCTTCTCCTACGACGAAGTCGATTCTTACGAGATGGAGCCGGTGCCCGACCTGCCTAAGGATCGTCCGTCCTTGCTAAGGCACTCGAGGTCTATGTATCCGAGCCACACGCTTTCGGGCTCGCATTCGTTGCGGAGATTCGCATCGTTCCAAAGCGGAATGACGAAACCCAGACCTGGGTACAGCATCGATTCCGATGCGATGACCAGATCCTCCGACAACGATCCGTTCCACCTGGACCGCCCCGCAGCTCCTGCCCCCGCGCGCATGCTTCGCAGGCGCCCAGGTGGAGATCTTCGTGGAGCGGCGAACATGAACGATCTGGGTCCCATCGAGCGTCCACGATCCACCGGATCGGTGTCTAATTTCGCGCACTCGGTGACGAATTCTGTGGCGTATCCTCCTCTCACAACTGGCTGGAACGACATGTGGAATTACGCGCCAGACTCCGTCGAAGGTGCTGTCGAGGAGTTCGACCAGCTGCAGCTGCCTTCCGCCAGGAAGTCGTTGTCGCTCATCGGTACGCACTCCTCACAGCCGGTCCTCAGGCCCTCCTTCGAGAGGGAAGTTGCACGGCTAGCTGCGCTGCCTGACGACGAAGATGATGACGGAGGTATCGAGGCTGCCCTGCTGAAGCTCGAGGGCAGGTACGAGAAGAAGAGCCCGGATCCGTCGCCGCAGGCGGCGGAGTTTTACATCCCCAGGGGAGCCCCGGGTCAGTCCATGAAACGAGAGGATTCCCACGGAGGACAGGACGATGCCGTTGCAGGCCAAGAACCAAAGGCCAAGTCTTCTGGCACGCGCCGCCAGCAGACGACATCGGGTGCGTTTGTGATGTCGCCATCGTCCGAGCAGCATACGTCCCCGACGTACATGCCAGACAGCTCGGTCCCCCAGTCTGAATACTCTTATTCCAGCGTTCCTCTTCTCGACCGTGGGAACAGCGACATCGCCGCCGTCACACGCAAGAGAACCAACGAACCGTCGGTCGATTCCGCTCGCCCAGCCGCCCTGTCACCCCAGGCCTGGCGTGCTGCCCAGCTGGAACAGCAAAACCCCTCGGCTGGCTCCTCGATAGAGCACATCGAAGAGACGGAAAGTATGCGCAGGATTCCGCGCGGTTCGACGCTTCCCAGATCGCCAAAGTCGCCCAAGTCGCCCAATTCCGTGAGGACGCACCAGTCTTTCCTTCTGGACCCCGAGGAAGAGTTTGACGACATCTCATCAGACATCTCGACCAGCGTGCCAAACGACTCTAGGCGCGAGAGTCATGGCGTGAGGAGTTTCTTCGATGACCAACCCGCCGACCTCGATTTCGGCGACGAACTGGTCCCGCGTCCGCTGCGCCATCCTCCTACGCCACCGACCAGCGACAACGTACTCGACAGGACGATTCCGAACAACATGGACTCGACGGTTTTCCACAGGGGGCTCCCGACACCGGGTTTGACGCCGCCTCTGCACGGTCTCCAGACGGCCCCGATTTCCCAGAACGGGTTCCAACAGACGCAAGATTTCCAGGCGAGCCACAGGGCCAACAAGTCGGATTCGCAAATCGTGCCGACCAAGATGGCGCCAAACGATGGTGCGAACAGGCCGAGGAACCGATCGATTCCGGAGCGGGAACGCCATATCCCCTTCGTCCTCGCCTTTGACTCGGAGACTCTCGCGGAGCAGTTGACCATTGTCGAGAAGGACGCACTCGACGAAATTGACTGGAAGGAGCTGATCGAGCTGCGCTGGAAGCAATCTTCACCTCAGATTCGCGACTGGGTCGAGTACCTGCGCACTCAAGAGCCCCGTGGTGTCGACGTCGTCATCGCTCGCTTCAACATCATGGTGAAGTGGGCAGTGTCCGAGGTCGTAATCACCGAGGATCTAGAGGAGCGCGTGCGCTGCATTGTCAAGTTCATCCACATCGCCGACCACGCTCGTCGCCTGCGCAACTACGCCACGATGTATCAGCTCACAGTCGCACTCCTGTCCGCCGATTGCGCACGTCTGTCCAAGACTTGGGAGCTCGTGCCTGCCGCGGAGCGTCGCACTCTCCGCGAATTGGAGGGCTTGGTGCAACCGGTGAAGAATTTTCACAACCTCCGCCTCGAGATGGAGACGGTCAACCTCGATGACGGATGCATCCCGTTTATTGGGATCTACACGCGTGACCTGATCTACAATGCGCAGAAGCCAGCGACCGTGTCCGCCGGCGAAGACGATGGCGAGCCGCTCATCAACTTTGAGCGCCACCAGACGTCGGCTTCGATCGTCAAGAACTTACTGCGGCTGTTGGAGGCCAGCACCCATTACGAGCTCAAGCCCAATTCGGACATCATTCCCAAGTGTGTCTGGATGGCCGCTCTGACCGACGAGGAGATTTCGGCGAGGAGTCGGATGCTGGAGTGAACGATTGCATCTTCACGCCCTACAAGTTGACTGAGAATTTTCCTTTCTCATCTGACACACTACATACGCTTCCATGAGCGTTGAGACATATTTCCTAATCTGTCAACCACATATACAGACGCAGTCTGTGGAGTTTTCCGGACGTATCCGTCCACATTTACCATGATGACTTGACGACCATATACCTCTTTGGGAGGCTTGCATTTACTATCGGAGAGAGCATTTTTGTGCATGAGGGTTGCATACCTTTCTTACTCTCGCTTTCCGCCCGTCTTTACGTTCTGCATCCGGGCCGAACATCATCTCATCCTGTCATACATATTCGATAGACCGACGCACACTCTCACAGCACTTGTATCTCATTTCAACATAAGTCTACTTCTATTACTTATAGCATTCGCTGTATATATGATGGGGAGAAAAGTCTTCTCTTTTTTTCTTTTCTTCGCCCTGCCGAGGGGGGATGAAGGACACGAGACATCTCTTTTTGTTGTAGGGATTGGATGTACATGTGGAATTTGGGCGAGCGACCACGTTGAGGATTGTCTTTGTATGAGGGAAAGGAGTCGATGGCTATTTGATGTTCAGCTCCGCGCTTCCAGGCGTGCAACTTTTCGGTTAGGATACGCGCGATGGTTGGATGGGTTGATGGCGAAGTTAGATTGGGTTTTTGTATTTTCTTGTTAGCCATCTTGTTCCGTTTCTGCTTGGTTCATAAGGGATATTCAAGGATGGCATGGGTCGGCGATTGCGTGTAATGCGTTTTTGGACTTTGTAGCGTGGTTGGGGATTTGTTCTGGGGATTGGATATCTATTTTGGAATTTTACTATGCATTATGCCTACCCCAGCTTGCTCGAACCTGACATGTATTTGAGGGTGTCTTCATTTAAGTTTATGCCCCTCACCAACGTACTTCAAATATTTGGAATCCCTCAACTAAAAAGCATTGTATTGGATAAATTTGAAGCTGAATGAGTAAGCTTTAGCGGCAAGGTCTAAAGAGATGGCTTAGAACGTGACCGGGGAGAAAGACGGTAGGGGAAATACAAAAGTCATTCTTACTCTCTAGATAGAGATATAATCTCCTATTTCATTGCTCATTTCGAATGAGCAGTAGCGTGCAAATTGATCAATCATCACTGCAATTCATATCAATTATAACATGGTCATTTCATCGTGGGAAGTTTGCGCTTTTACTGCCGATGTGATCACGACCAATGGCCAGTGATGTCATATCTCGTTGATTCGTTCATAATTATATGCTGGCTCGCTACCTGAGCGAGGAACATGTAGAAAGGTATGAATCTTTTCATCTCCAACCATTCCTAAATTTCCGTCGTGATTACTCACTATCCAAATAAGATCAACCGTTGGGTCAGACTTCGCCGCAGGCCAATTCACCTCGCCTTCATGCCCAGTCCGTTCCTGATCTTATCTTCCTGACGCACGACGTGCAACGGGATGGTCTTGCCGATGCCGAAGAGCACAAAGGCGGCCCATTTCCAGCGGAAGGGATTGACGACAATGGTGAAAACAAACCAGTAGATGAGCTCAGAGTAGGTGAAGAAATCAAAGGCGCCGGTGGGAGCCCTCGACTTGATCCAGCGAGTCATATCGATCCAGCGCTTCATCCAGCGCTCCTGGGGGCGAGTGAGAGGGTCAACAAGATACATGAGCAGGAAGCGGGTGTAGATGCCGATGTGATAGTTGCCGACGGAACCGATGGCGTTGACGTAGGTACAATTGTTGGCACAAATGTCGACGTGGGCGGGCGGAAAGACTTGCAGGTACCAGTTCGGCGGGTCGTACGGCTCATCGAAGCACTCGCCGGGAAGGAAGGAGAGCGACGGACGCTGGTAGCCCGTCGCAAGGATGCAGATGTCAGCCTCGATGACTTGCTCGCGACCAGGTCCGCCCTTGGGCGTGCCTTGCGACCGGCGATTGAAGCGGATGCCGTTCTCTTCGAAGCCGATGATGTCGCCGCGGAGCCAGTCGGCCTTGCCAGAGCGGACAAGGTCGAGGACTTCGTCGTTGACCATGGGCGTCTCCTCGAAAACACCCTTACTGCCGGGAGGAGGGGACAGGTCTTTGAGGTCGCGGTAAAAGAGGAGGCGAAGTAGACTTTCGGGAATCCAAGAAAACATGGTTTCCTGGCCAAATATGTTGAAAGCTAGCAGCATATCGATGATTGGGTTCCGGGGGATGATCCATTTCTCGGACCTGGCAAGCACGTGTGTTTTTTCGGCATCCTCGCTGGCTACGAATTCCAAGGCCTCGACGGCGCTCGCTCCTCCGCCGATGACCAGGACCTTCTTGCCCTTGGCTTGCTTGCCGTCCAGCTCGGAAGAGTGGTAGATGTCCCCTTTGAACTTCTCCTGACCAGGGATGTGGGGCACCTTGGGGTCTCCGCAGGTTCCGACGGCAGCGATGATACCGTCAAAGCGGCCGTTCGAGGTGTCATTGATGACCCAGCGGCCATTATTGTCCTTGTAGACCTTTTCGACGCGGGTATTGAACTTGGTGCGCTTCTCGAGACCATAAGTCTCCCAAAGCTCGGTGATCTGGCTGACGATCTGCTGACGGTCGGGATATCCTCCGCGCCACTTGACGGCGGGATGAAAACGGTACATGATGCTGTGGATTTGCAAACCAGAGGTATTGTTCACTTTCTGCTTATCGATCAGTCGTGATCCGCAACCTTCACGCCCGAACTTACACTCCAGATGCCGCCGAGAGCCTTGCGATCTCCGGCTTCAAAAATGGTGCAGTCGAAACCATGGCCGACGCAGTGGGACGCCGCAGAAACTCCAGTCAGCCCGGCGCCGATGATGGCAATCTTAGGTCTGCTGAGGTCCGCGTTGGGTGGTGGGGGCGTCGGCGCGAGAATCTTGTCGAGAGCCCATTGCATAAGCTGATAAAGAAAGATGATCGGATTATGGATAAAGTACGAGAGGAGACCTTGGAGATCCATTGTGGAAATCAATGGGAAAGAACTGTGATACTGTGACAAGCTTCGAGGAGGAATGCGGCTTTTGAAGCAGAGGCGGGAGCGTCTGGCCCGGTTTGGAAATTGCTCTAAGCAACGCGCAGACGCAAGCACCTTTCGTCGCAATGACGTAGAGTCCGAGCGCGTCGTCTTTCATGTGAAAGGGCGCGTCGCAGCTCTCACAAAGTAGACGGGAGGTAGCAAACAATGTGAGACAGTAACGATCGAGCAACAAAGGCCGCTCCCCGGCTTTATCTGCTCTCGGACTGCTCAGCAGTCATGAAGTCGGCATCACTTACGGTTCGTCGTCATGAACTGTGGATTTAGCGGGCGGTCAGGGATCGACGGACCAGCGACGCCAGAGCGCGCGCGCGTCAGACTCGGCGCAAACCCTCTCCCGTCGCTACCCCATCCCAGCACCGCCGAACACCGCTTCGAAGCCTTCTTACACGACGCCGACGGAGACCCCGTCGAGGGCTTTCTCGCCGTGCTCGCCCAGAATCCTCACATCACCATCGGCCGCGACGCGCTCCGTGCTGTCTTCATCAACGTCTGGGAATCCACCGCTCCCGAGCATCCCTACGACTGGACCCTGCCGGCGCGGCTGCGGAACGATTTCTTCAAGAGCGTTTTGTACCTGGAGACTGGCCGAGAAGTCGACGCTGCCTGCATCAGCATGGCCATCACCCCGACCGTCGACCAATTCCTCGCCGAGATAGCTACCATCCTGCAGGCCAAGGATGGCGCGAGGCTGCAAGACTACCTGGTCTTCGAGCCGACCGGCGGCGTCTACCCGCCCTTGTACACGCAGATGATCAACGAAATCAGAGGGGCTTTTCCAAAGGGCGTCGAGGATGCGTTGGAGGAAAAGTGCAACCGGGCGCTCCCCGGCCTGCAGGAGCTCGACGACGGGTCTTCCTGGTCGGCCTTTGTCCGCTTCATCGCCCAATACTTTGCCTTTTTGAGAGACCTCGACGTGGAGAATCTGTCGACGAAGCAATTGGACGCCTACAATCTGCTCGCAGAACTAGCCGCGTAAGCCCGCATCACCCTCGGCGGCGCTGGAACTCGGGACTGACCAAGACCGCTCAGAAAATGCAACAGCGCGTTGGCCCACTCCTCCATGGGAATCGTCATCCTACCAACCGTCATCAATTGCTCCCGAATGCTCGCCGCGCTCGCCATCATTCTCGACAAGCGCCCGGATCTCATAGTCAACGTTCAACCACAAGGAGGCGACGACGGAGGAGAAAAGCAGACGCTTGGTGAAAAGGCCGTCGAGATAATACGGAACGCGTTCGTGACGTGCTTGAATGACCGCACGGGGAATATGTCTGGTGTGCGCGATGGCAGGCCCGATGGCAAGAGGGTCGGCATTTACAAATTGGCCAACCTGTGCCTCAAGATTCTCTTCCAAGGCAGCAAATCCCGCAGTGCAGACACGATATTCACCAACATCGACAACGCATCCCCTCCCCTGTCAATCTTTCCCTGGCCGGAGCGAGTTACCTACCTGTACTACCTGGGTCGCTTTCACTTTTCCAACAACCACTTTTACCGCGCTCAGCTCGCCCTCCAGTCTGCGTACAACCAGTGCAATCCGGAACGCCTCAATCAGCGACGCCTGATCCTCATTTACCTGGTCGCATCCAACATAATCCTCGGGCGGTTCCCCTCCCAACACTTGTATCAGCAGCCCGAAGCTGTCGGGCTTAGAGAACGATTTGGTCCGATATGTCGAGCGATCATAAAAGGAGACCTTGCCAGATTCCGGACGTTGCTGGACGTTGACAAGGGTGAGCACGTGGAGTGGTTCCTTTTCCACCGCATACTATTCCAACTGCGCAATCGCTGCGAAGTTTTGGTCTGGCGCTCGTTGATACGCCGAACATTCCTCATCAACGGAGACCAGGGAGACCCGACGTCGAGGAAAGCACCCACGCTCGGCCTACAAGATCTCGTGGTTCTGGCGCAATTCTTGGAGAAGAAGGCCCTGTCTCCCGAGGCGGCGACCTACCGCGGCCCGGCGCAACGGCATCCCAACTGGGCGTTCTTCACGATGGAGCCGTCGAAAAACCAGCTGTACGTAGACGCCGACTTCGAGGGCGCGGACGAGGTCGAGCCGGAATTTTTGGCGCCGGACATGGACGAGATCGAGAGCATCGTAGCATCGCTGATCGACCAAGGCCTGTTGGGAGGGTTCATCTCGCACAGGCAGTTGCGCTTCGCGATTACTGGCGCGAAGCGAAAAGGCGCATTGGCTGCGGGGTTCCCTAAGCCGTGGCAGGTCATCAAAGCGAAGTTTAGCGACGAAGTACCTGGTTGGAAGGCGGATAGCCCGACGGCGCGGACGGGCGGGGCATTTGGCGCGGGGAGGGTCATCAACTTGAGTGGCGCGAGACCAGTCGGTGCTGCTGGGGCCTAGCTGTTGGATTTGGATTGGAGGTTAGAGATACCCTGGATAGCGCTTGCCGGAACGAAAGCAGCAACCTGTTCCGTCATCGATGACATGGGAGTGATGATGCGGAATGGATCCGTCGAGGTGGCCGTGCGAGCTGCAAGTAAACACGATGGGCAGCTTCTGGACCCGCAAAAACACATTCCAAGTTGGGGTAGGCCATCGGGAGCCTAGCTGATCTTACGCAAGTGCCACGATCTTATTGATCGATGTCGCAAGTGAGGGGCTTGCGCCGCCGCAATGGACCAAAGAAGAAATGAGCCGCCCCGCGTCGTCTGGTATATGTAATGACGTCAGTATATTCACCACTATTCAAAGGCCGGCGCCGCAGCCCTCTGGAGGGGCAATCTACCATTGAACGGATTCTTCGCTTTCACTGTAAGTTGATTTTCTCGATTCTTTCGGTGTGGCAGGATGAATCGCCTCGATGCCGTCGTCCTGCGCCAGGCGCGATCGAAGCTGTTTCCGAAACTGGCAAGTTATAAAGCAGCAGCGCTCACATCACGTCACAGCATCATCGCTTTCCCTCGCACCTCGATTTCACAAACAACGTACTTCCAACGCGTCCACAAAATGTCGACCTTCAGCAACACGGACACCGGCAGCAAGACGGCCGACCCTTACGTCGCCAAGAACCTGCAGGAGCCTGACCTCAAGACCAAGGTCACGGATCTGCTCAACTTTGCCGACAAGCAAAAGTTTTGCATGATGACGACGGTCATGTCGAACAAATTGTTGGCGAGCAGATGCATGGCTCTGGCGGGCAAGGTACGTTGATTCATTCCAGCTTTCCCTTGCTTCTACAGGGGGAAGCCCTAGATGTGGTTCAACAACTATGAGGCCTGAATGAAGCGCTGACAGGATCGCAGGAGGCAAACGGTCTCGACCTGCTGTTCCACACAAACACAGAGTCGGGCAAGACGGACGATCTGGCGAACGATTCGGACATCAACATCGCATTCCTGTCGTCGTCGGGCGAATGGGCGTCGATCAGCGGGAAGGCGAACATCGAAACGGACCGCGCAGAAGTCAAAAAGTACTACTCGGCCGGTTTGAAGGCGTGGTTGGGCGACCTCGGAGACGGCACGCACGACGGTGGCCCCGACGACCCGCGCATCGGCATCATCCGAGTCAAGACGGTGACGGCGCAGTACGCCATCTCGAGCAAGACGGCGGTCGGTCAGTTCGTCGACTTCGCCAAGGGCGTGGCCACGGGCGAGACACCGGCGATCAACAAGCTGCGGAAGCTCGACGAGTCGGAGGTGCAGCAGTGTAAGTTTGCCCGCTGGCGTGATGAAAGAGCATTGTGGCTGACATTGACCAGGGCGCGCGAGCCCGCAATGAGGGCGAGCTGAGGCGGGAAGGCCCGTAGACCAGCGCCGGCACGGCGAGAAGGGGTAATGTCGGCAGGTGTTGAAGATGTAGGGGCTGGTATCACTATCCTGGAATGGTTATGAGCAATGAACATCTTTCTTCTTTGCATCGGAGACGATGACTACGTTTGTACCGAGCCAACGCGTACTGACGGTGGTTGGCCGGGGTTGTTTCGAAGTTTAATATGAATTGGCCGAGGCGCAGCGCCCAAAGCACGCGCACGCGCTCTCGTCCAGGCTCACGTGCTCGTCCTTTCTCTGCGTCCTTCGTGCGATTGTCGTGGTGGCTGGCCATGCAACGGGATGGGCAGGCTTAACGCATGGGAGCTATAGCCACTCACCATATGCTCCTGAACAAGGTTGTTTCGGGTTGACTGGAAGTGCGGGCAAGGCTGAGCGGTGGTCGAGAGCTCTGCGAGCGCGACCCTGCTCCTGGCCACAGCTCCGCTGGCCGGCTCCCGCGGCTTGAGCACAGCGCCCACGCCGATCCTTTTTGATTGCACCGGCCTGGAGCGCAAATCGGCGCTGCTCGCCAGGCGCTGCATCAGGCGCTGGGCAGCCAATTGAGCCGGGCAGGCGGGATATGTTGCTGGCGGCTATTTATGTGCACACACTCAGGACAGCAATCTTCACCCTCGTGGCGCGGTAGGGCGGCGCCCATGGCGATGGGCGGGCGATTTGCAGGCCCACGACGTCCCCTCCCCGAGCGGCCGGTGTGCTAGCGACCGGGGTTCGCGGCCGCGGCCAATCAGACGCGCCCGGTCCCTGGCGACCTCATTTCCAACCCCGGCGCCGCCTGGTCATAGCCCGGCCGCCGTCGCGCCCTGACCCCCATGACCACTCGCGCTGCCCATCTCACGCTGAGCGCCCTTCTTTTCCTTCTTCTTCACCACCGTCGCCAAGCCTCGCGATCGTACGGTGCTTCCGCTCTCTTCGCCTCCGCGTGCGACCCGGCAGTCGACGTCCTTCTTTTATCGTCGGCAGGCCCTCACATTCTCTCCAACCGCACCCCGCGCCGAAACTCGCGCCCAAGCGCTGCGTCGAGCCCAGCATTCCGCAACTGACAACACTCTGGACGACCTCGCATCCCTTCATTCCGACCTAGCCACTGCCTTCTGCACAAAAATAAACCGTGCCTAATCCCTGTCGTTTTGCGCTCCCGCGAATCGACATTCGAGCCGATCCGCCGTCCTCGTCGCAGATTGAATAATATCTAAACACCACACCGATTGTCGCAAGGATGCCGGCGCACAACCTCCACCAGCGCCACCCTCACCTCCACCAGGAGCACGCCCACCAGCAATTGGACGAGCGCGCTGCCATGCCGGACCCCGACGCCGCACCCGATGTCAAGACGGTCGTCTCAGTCGTCTACTACACCGCGCCCAAGACTTTCGACGGCCCCGCCATTTATGTCACCGACATGCCTTCCGCGACCGAGTCCGTCAACGTTGCGGAAGCAACCGCCGAAGCCACTAAGGGAAACAGCGACGACGATGACGCAACCAGCGCCAAAGCGACCGCTAAGAGCACTGGCACTACGCTGGCTACGCAGACGGTCAAGGCGTCGGCCTCTAAGATCGCTGAGGATTCGTCTAGCTCTGCCTCAGTCACTTCCACCGCCGACGTGTCCAGCTCGGCGTCGATGAAGCTCTCGCAAGCCACCGCTTCCATCTCGTCTGTCGCTGCCGCCGCTGCTAGCGCCTCGAGCTCCTCCAGCTCTTCGTCGAGCTCTTCCTCCGACAGTGGAGTGTCGGGCGGTGCCAAGGCCGGCATGGCGTTCGCAATCATCTGCTTCATCGCCCTCGTCGCCTTCCTGTTGTTCTTCTGGAAGAAGAGGCAGCAGGAACAGAAGAAGCTCGCGGAGCAGGCTGCTGCTTCGGACAACAACGAAAAGTTCAACGAGAAGAGCGTTCCTCCTCAGGCCAGCAATCCCTTCAATGATCCTCCCGTTGCGGCCCCCGTGGCCGCCATGAAGAAGGAGAGCAGGAACAGCGTCAGCTCTCAAAGGCCCGGTACTTCTGCGTCCCGTACGCCCAGCGTTAGAACCGTCAAGACCTTAGGCAACGCCCCCCGTCTCAGCCTGCGCCCGATGACCCAGTTCAACCCCATGGCTGCCAAGGGTGAGGGTGACATCCTGGACACACCTGCCGGTGTGGGCCCTTGGGAGAAGCGCGGTGCTGCCAACGCCGCCAATGACCCCGCCAACCCCTTCGGAAACCACGCCGAGTCCATCGACACCGCCACCGCTCGCGACGCTGTCGAACTCGGTACCCCTACGACTCCGATGACCCCGGCCCTCGAATTCCCCTTCCCGGTCAAGCTTGCGCCTACGTCTGCCCCTACTTCGGCTCCCACCTCGGCTCCCACCTCCGCCCCTGCTCCCGGCGCAGCCATGACTACCGAAAAGGCTATCCCTGCCGGCATTCCGAAGCACATCAGCATTGCCTCTAACATGACTGGTTCTACGGCGGTTGGTGGTTTCCAAAGCCCCAACCCATTCGCCGACAAGGACGTTCCTCTGTCCCCTGGCCCTGCCCCGACCGGTGCCCTCCCGGCCGCTCCTGGTGCCAACGGAAAAGCCTATGCTGTGCACCGTTGCCACATGGACTTCACGCCCTCCATGGCTGACGAGCTTGGTGTCAAGAATGGTCAATTGGTTAGGATCATGCACGAGTACGACGATGGATGGGTGAGTTCCCCCGACTAGAGCAAGTTGCTACACATATTGATTCCCAAACTTTCACAGGCTCTCTGCCAGAAGATGGATGGTTCTGCGCAAGGTGTCGTGCCGCGCTCTTGCTTGTCCAAGCAGGCGCTTAAGGCTCGGCCCGGACCGCCCGCCGGCAACCACCCTCCTCAAGGCCCTCCTCGTGCTCGCGCTCCTTCGAACGCTAGCGCCAGCGGCGTCCCCATCCTCGGCCAGCCTCGTCCTCTGTCTCCTGCCACCGGTCGCAACTCCCCCAGTCCTCAGGGCTCTCCGCCTCAAGGCCCTCCTCCGAAGGGTCCTCTTCCTGCCCCTCAAGGTCGTCCGCGGGCTGGAAGTAACGCGTCTTTCGCCGGTCAGCCCCGTCCCATGTCGCCCGCCGGTGGCCGCAACTCGCCTGGCCCTCGTGCCATGTCGCCGATGAACCCCGCTGGTGCTCGTCAGAGGTCCCAGAGCAACGCTTCCTTCGCCGCACCTCGTCCCCAGTTCGCCCAGGAAGCCCAGCGCCCTCGTTCTAGCTCTACCGGCGCCGCCGGTCGCGGCAACTCCCCCGGTCCGAGCCCTCTCGCCCCGGCTCCCGCCCCGATCCTGGCACCTGCCGCTCCCCCGGCTACCGATGCTTCTGCCAACGGTGATGTGCCTCAGCGCAAGCCCGTCCCTGGACAGGCCATGTGATTTGCGCAGACGGCACACTAGCGATACCGTGATTTAAGCCCAGGCGGTGCTAGATATTAGACGGGTGGTGGGATTGTACGCTTTCTTACGACGGTCACGGAGTCTGAGTTCCTTACTGCTTTTAACGTTTGCGCGCAATGCTGGACCGCGAATCGGCTGCCTCCCCGCTTGCTGTTCTGTACAGCATCGCCGCCCACTTCAGCCTCCTATTACGACTACCCATTTTCTTTATGCCTTTACATTCGATATCCCGTCCGACGACGACGAACGATGCGGCTTACACATGGCGATTTTAATGTCTTCGGCAGCAACACTCACGTTTCGACACAAGCATTCCTTGAAACAAAGGACGGCTTGAGTCGGCATGGCCAGCTGCTGCTTCCGGTCATGCGTTTTCCCGCCGTCGACGACCGGACCATTTCCTCTACTTCTTTTTTCGTGTCCATAACCCGACATACAAACCCCACCACTGGGAACGCCAACTACACAAACCAGCTGATGGATGAGGAGAGGAGAAGCCACACGACCGATGATACTCCACCGACTTTCTCCTCAAAACACAATGTGAATAAGTGTATAATGTGTTTGCGACATAGACGTGGCGCGTGGCAGCGGCGAACATTCGGAGGGTCATCTGAGCACTCTTTTCTAAAGTCTTTTGCTTTCCCTTTTCCGATTTCTTTTTTCTATTTGATCCTTAAGGTCTGCAATATCCAACTCAGACCCTATGCGATCGGCCCACTCTTTTCTTCCCATTCGCCTACTTCAAGGCGAATACATTGACAAGAAAATGATCCTGACGGGCCGTTTTCAATCTCGAAAGACAAGATTCTGTTCCTCATTCTAGTTTTCGTCTTCCCTCTCGATCATCCACACTGGATTTCGAGCAAGGCGGATACTGAGGAACTTCTTTTCCCTTCTTCTTTTCAGGGGGCGGATATAGGAAGGGGTGGTGGTAATAAAGCCTACTTGGAACTAGAGAAAGGATTTTACCTGCAGGTTATTTCTGGTTGTGGCTCTCCGCCACAGCCATCGCTACCACCTCTTCCGCTCTCGCGCGAGCGAAAATTTACGGATTCAAAAGCGAAGTGGGAGGCTGGCGATTTTTGCATCTGCAGACTTCTTTTTGATTTGGTCTTCCCTGCTTCTTGTTTTCTCCGACTCCTATTTTTGCATAGAAAGCTCCTGCTTCCCAGGTTCCCTCCACGTCTTGACACACGCCGTGGCTTATCCGCGGGTTTGTTGTAGATGATGGAGTACGAATTCAAGTAGGGCTTTACTCCTTGCACATCCCTTGTGATGATATATGGCTTTTGTGATCACTGACGATTGAATATTTGTCCTTTATACAGATGTGTAACGGGGTTAATATGAAGATGCTTGAAGGCTTAGGGCTATATCTTTCGTTAGCGCTGCTGCTGCTGTGGAATCGTACGGGTATGGTAATCGACTACTCTTGTGAATTCGTTCCTGTGTCGTATTTCTTTTGTTCCTCAAACTCTCGAGTGTTGTGATTGGTCAGTTGTTGGATGTAGTATTTAGCAGCTGGTAGCAAGGCAACCAACGGCATAGACGTTCCGCACAATCAGCGTTATCAGCACCGTTATTAGCAACTCGCCGCTATGACCGCTAGCACCATTCGCAACGCTAGTGCTGTTAGCACTGCCAGCGCCGTTAGTAAGGTTGGCAACGGTCTTTTTAATGTTTATTTCAACCCGGTC
Organism: Lasiodiplodia gonubiensis; assembly: GCA_009829795.1. NCBI lineage: Eukaryota > Fungi > Ascomycota > Dothideomycetes > Botryosphaeriales > Botryosphaeriaceae > Lasiodiplodia > Lasiodiplodia gonubiensis. The sequence goes on along the minus strand of RHKH01000061.1, from coordinate 161,998 downwards.
AAAGCATTTTTTTACTCAGTAGACTTCTCAGACTATTAAAAGCAACTTTTTTGTTTTGGAAAAATTTAATAAAAAATATAAATAGAAGTCGAAATCCACCACGCTTTCTGATAAGTTATGACAAAGCATACCGAGGGCTGCTTATCTGTTAGCTTTACTCGTTGGCTCCTTCGTATCTGCCTACCTTTACGCGTAGAAAAGATATATGCACGGACTTTACTGTCCGAGCAACCGTACTGATGGTGCTGGAGGTGTGCTGGCTGTGAATCGAGCTGCCGTTTTGCTCATATCTCTATATTTAGGACCAACTGCTCGGCCAGCTGCTATTAGCTGCTGCCAGCAGACGTGGACTTTACTGATGTATTAGGACATGGTTGCCCCGTCTAAGATTCCATTACTCTTCGCTCCGCCCTTCCACTGATCTAATCCGCGTCTGTGGGGTTGCCGTGAGTAATGTTAATGTTACCATTAAGCACCTCTTCTCTTCGTCACATTTTCAGTCGTGGTCTTCACCATAACAAACCCAACTTAACGATCTCTTTTGTTAGTAATGGTCCTTCTGAGCAAAGTCGTCTTACATAATCCGGCAGCAAGACTCAGGTCTGCAGCCACGATTGGTGAGGTGGCCGAGTTGGTTATGGCGCCAGGTTAAGGTGTACTCTTAACAGCGATTCCTGGTGGGGCAACCCGCGCGAGTTCGAGTCTCGTCCTCATCATCATCTCTTTTGCCCTCTGCTAGTCCCATGTTCGTCCGTGGTGGTGGCAGAACGGTCCTTTTTTTTTGTTTTTTTTTATCGTTAGCACGATCTGAGGCCCGTGCATGAAGCGAAATGATTGTCCCTTTCGAGCCGAGGCTTGGCCGATTGGCCTCATGTTGCCCTTCCAAGTCTTGCGGAAGTTACTCCGCTACGTGGCGAAAAAGAGCATGGAAGCGGCGCAGAAAAAGTAAATACGAGAATCACAGATTCAAGGAAAAGAGTAGGATCCAATTCTTTTCGTAACCGGAGATATAGAGAGAAGACGCATCATCAGTACGATCTCACATCGATGCAGATGACGTCAGGGGCGACAGGGCGATCTTCGAGTCCTGTCAAAATAATCGACTATCCAAATGCGGTCACTGAGATCTATTGCCGCTTTCTCCACTATAGTCTGTTTAGGTAGTCGGAAGCTGCCGTAAACGTCAGCAAAAGATTGACAAGCGTTTCGAGCAAGGGGATGACCCATGACGCATAAGAGGCAGGGAATATCACAAATAATTGGTAACGGATCTGCAGGGTTTTGCGATTGACAGGCGGGAGCGGAGGGGAGGATTCCGCGGTTGGGATGCAGTAATAGTACGTGCATGCATGCTGAAATTTGAAACAAGGAGCTAAGATCTGGGAGGATGTCAGGTCACAGTGCTTTATGATTTTGTACGGCCGTGATACCGAAGATGGTGGCGGTGAGCATCATGCAGGAGACTCGACATGTGCTTCCTAGAGCTGTGATTCAATGATTCACGGCGATGGAGATTTGGCCGCATCGAGAATAGGATCGGAGAGGATGAAGAATGCCATCGAGACCCGAATCAAACGGTACTAGAGAGCATTTCATCGATGCAAGCATAATGTGATGATGCTGGCATGACCCCGCTGCGGTGAAGGACGCGTGGAGTCGACTCGATTGTTGCTGACGACCAACTCTGGGTGGTAGGAAATGGCTCCGGCAGGGACAGGTGTTGGCAGAAGTCGGTTCGGGGCGGGATCTGCATCTGGTGTGATCCTGCGGCGGCACAGCACCGATATCCTGCTGTCTGATGGTAAGACGGCCTCGATCGACTGCAGACAGCCTCGTGTCGACGCAGGTTGCTGCCGAGGTGTGCATATACTTTGGTGAGTCGCAAAACCTTCAGGGTCTCGAGGGAGGAGAGTCAGGTGAAGCCGATCGCTGTCAGACCGTTGGACGGCGGATGGGGCGAGCATTGCCGCGCTCTAGAGCGATTGACAGGCCCCTCTGCTGTGTACCGCCTGGCTGGGTCATCCAGGGTTGGCGCGATCGGTCGATCAAGGGTTGACCGAATCTCAGGTTGCGCTGAAGATGCCTGGTGGGGTTAACCACAGCTCGAAAAAAGCAAAAAGGAAGAGGGGCGAATAAATCGCTACTCCCCAAGACACTGGCTGGCAGCCCACGCTTTTCCTTATCCGTGCAAATTGGCATTCCTCTCCCATCCGATAGGCGGAACAACTGAGAAGACGCTGGAGAGTAATCACGGACTCCAACAAATCCGAACTTCGTGTACTCGGGCAAACAGGGCTAGACCGGCGAGACTTGGGCAGGAAGAGGCAGCTGCGAAAAGCAGAAAGAACGGCCAGCGTGCTAGGCGGGGCAAGGCAAAGAGAATGAGGCGGGCAACTTGGACAGCGACGATTGGATCCGCTTTCCCCACCGTGGAGAATGAGCCGAAAGACATGTTACGAGCAAGAAAAACATTAGATAGGATGGAAATATGAAGAGTCGTAGCCAAGCTAGTGCGCGCTAGCTCGAATCCTCGAGGGCGGATGGCCATCTGTCAAGATCCACCGCGTGAAAAGCCGCTAGACGGTTGCTAAGACCGGCCGCCGCCGCCTTGACGTAGAGCAGCGTCTCGCTCCATCTGCTCAAGTAGGCGAATTGTCTCGCATCCGCGGCACTGGCTGCCAGCAACGGGACTGACGTGGTCCTTGCGGCTCGCACAGTTGCGAGTATCCATCCTTGCCGTGTTGGCCTCGTAGCAGGGCGTCGCTGCGAACCCATTCGGATGGGCCTTTCCGCAACATGCGTATACGTAGTGGGTGAACCAGCACATCAACCAGGACAGATGGAGTTCGTCGAGATTGAACAGCTGAAGGCTCGGCCTAACCGACGGAAAGAAGGCATGGAGGTTTGAGCGAAGACAGTGGATGTTCTCGAGACTCGTTCTGCTTACCGTAAGAGCGTGAGGGATTCGCTTGGGTAGGAAGTGCTTACCCGTCCACTAGGCTCCCTGCCAATCGTGTTCTCGGACGTTTTGCGGTGGGGGTTGGGGGTGTCTGCGAAGGCATTGCAGCTCTTCTTAAACGGACAGGCGCACGCGCCCGTATAGATGGGCGCGCGAAAAGCGATGGCTGCAGACGCACTAGGATGGTGGCACAGCAACTAAGCGATCTGGCCATGGGTTTTGGCGAGTGTTCTGGATGGCGACGGCTCCGCATTGCTCTTCCCTGAGAGCACTGACTTGCTAACGGGAGGGGTGCCTCACGGGGCTGTCACCCTTTCGGGGCGGGCTGGCACCGGCTCGTCGCGCTGGTGCCGACTCTGCCAGCGGGCGGTTACGACACTGACTTCTCCAGTGTGTTCTCCAGGACTCTGATGGGAGGAGAGCGTCACTTTTACCGAAAGTGCGGAGAACACTCCGACCAGACGGCTATCACTGCCTACCCATACGGGACTCGAGCCCAGCCAATGGCAGCTGATGACCAGACCTATGGAGATGCCGAAGGGCTAGCGGAAGCGGCATGCGCACCAATGAGAAGGCTGATCATGGTCCTGCCAAGGATGAGGGTGGTGGAGAGGGGCTTCCTTCCGAGAAGTCATTATGCAGCGAGTCGAAAGGACCGCGTCATCTCGTGCCGAACCGAGAGTGCTTGCTCAGACCAGGGGGACTTATCCTCCTGGCGGTGTCGTGGTACCCGAGGGGCTCGTGTGTTGACACAAGGTCCGAACATGTAAATCCGACCATGTCTAGGTCTGTAGGAGCGGGACTGACGGCGAGACGGGCACGGCTGCTGCCGGGCGGTGACCTCAACGCCTTCATCATGCCCGAGCCATGTTTCAGAAGCTCTTTCTGAGTCGTCAAGCCACGCACAACTGGATGCGAGCGGTGTGTTGTAGGCATTCGTGCCGTTGAAGGTGAGGCGGTGAGTGGTGATATCCTTAAGGCTTCGACTAGCATAACAACGGGTTGCTCACGCAGAAAAAACGTGACGGCACGACTAAGACGGTGTTCACGCGGGATTTGAGTCGCAGCGTGTCGCATTTACAAAACGTTGTGCTCTTTCCTAGAGCGACTGCTAGGCGCCAGGGAGCCGCATGCACGTGGTCAGACAGACTAGGAAGCAGCAGGGGGGATGCTTACTCACACAGTCGCTCGGCGGCTCTTATCTGGCCCTACGTCTGAGCTCCGCGGCAGCCAAGTTGGCCGATCATGGAGGAGATTCGCCCAGAAAGAAGGGAATTGGCCGGCACCGTCCAACGCCTGTATTTATACAGCCGACGGCCCGCATGCTGCTTGGCCTCGAGGGTCCAGAATGGCCTATTCGCCCCTCAGCGCCTGGAGGGCCAGCGGGGTCGAGAGAGGGCGGCTGCTATGCCACTCGGGGAAAGGGCATATCAGTCACGTGACCGTTGCCTTTCCCGGGGTCCTCGGTCCCACGCGGGCGGCGCGGGGCGACGATTTCGACGCTTCCAGCCATCAGCCCTACTGCACCACCACAATCTCCATCCATGTCGGCCGACTTCTGGGCCGGCTACATCAGCGGTGCCGCCGGCATCATCATTGGCAATCCGCTAGACCTCATCAAGACCCGACTGCAAGCAGGCCCGGCAGCCGCAGCCGCCAGCCCGACCGACTCCATCAATTGGCGCAATGCTGGGAATTACGTTCGTGGTATGTATACACCGCCAAGTACGGAGTCGCACAAACTGCGCCTTGTGTAGCCCCAAAAACGCGCTCCTTCCTCTTTCTTTCCTCTTTCAGAAAAAATCAACAGCATACCGCACCATGCAACTAATATGCCCCGGGTTTGGGGGGGATGCGGGCGTGCTTCCAGGCCCTCGTCCCCTCGCATTCCGGTGAACGACAGGTGCCACAGCCCCGATTCTCGGCTACGGCGCGCTCAACGCCATTCTCTTCGTCTCGTACAACCGCACCCTCTCCCTGCTGGGCGAACGCGACTACTCCAACCCGCGCAGCCTCGCCCGCGTCTTCTGGGCCGGCGCCGTCAGCGGCTTCGCCACCTTTGTCGTCTCCGCCCCCACCGAGCTGGTCAAATGTCGCGCCCAGGTGTACGATTCGATGCCGCGGCGCAGGGTGAGCGGTGAGAGCGGCAGCAGCAGTGGGGGCAGGGTAAGTTCTTGGGCCGTCGCGCGGGAAACGTGGAGGGCCGAGGGTCTGAAAGGTTTCTATCACGGTGGTGTGGTGACGGGCGTGAGGGATGCGGTTGGTTACGCATTTTAGTACGTGACCCCTTTCTCCTTGCCAAAAAAAAAGTGTAGAGGCAATGCGAGTGCTCTGCCGAGTACCCCAGACTAACCACTCTGCCCTTTTTTTACCCTTCGCTCCAATAGCTTCTGGTCCTACGAGCTCAGCAAACGCCTCATCACCTCCCCAGAGGACACGCAGCGCCAAGCCGCCCTTAAGGTCCTCCTCTGTGGTGGCATCGCTGGCGTAGTGACTTGGGCCTCCATTTTCCCGCTAGGTGAGTATCACCATCTCGGTTCTCTCCCATTTCTTGCATATGAAACAACAAAATCACGTGCATACCTGCGCATTCCCTGCCCTCGAAACCACCGGTTGGAAAAGGCAGAGGCTGATCACCCCCAGACGTCATCAAAACCCGGGTCCAAACGCAACAAACCTGGATCGCATCACCGGGGACAGTAGCAACAGCGACCGCAAACCTCCACCGCCACCGAACCCCTCAACCGTCGGGTGAACGTGCATCACTCCTGCCGACTGCGCTCCCGGGGACGAGACGAATGGGAGCGTGGGACATGGCTAAGCACGCCTACCGTACCGAGGGCCTTGCTGTCTTCTTCAGAGGCTTGGGCATCTGCAGCGTGCGTGCCTTTATCGTCAATGCCGTGCAGTGGGCCGTCTACGAGTGGGTGATGCAATTGATGAGGGAGAAGAAGAAGAGCGAGAAGGGAGCTGCATTGGAAATAAGTCACAGTAGCGTAGCTGCTTAGCAGAAGTTTTTAGGTCAGAAACAAGAAGACAACCATGAAGCATTTCACATGTGGAAGCGACAACCGCTTGGGGTAAATCCAGCTCTTAAGCTGTAAAGACTAACGTTCTCGTGTTGAGAATAAACCCCAAGCCGAGCTCATATTATTGCCCGCCCGCGATCCAATCGTTGAACAGTACAGGTCAAAGTTTTCGTTTCACAAATATCCAATCATCTATCTCAATCGGTGTATATCTAGAAGCTAAATACTATCATTGTAGTATACACAAGCTTAGGCTCCATTCTCGTCAGGGTTTTACAGCGTTCTGAAGTCTAGATTTTAGTAGAAGCGTTGAATTGTATCCGGGCGAGTAGTAGTTAATCTATCTGATAGAATTGTAGAAGATGCGTAGAACAATCACCAGTATACCTTCGGACAGTGCAATATCACCCTGCAAAGTAGCTCACTAGAAGCAAACTGAGTAGTAGACAACAAAAGGAAGAGGTAAAATTTATGAATTCCACCTGATGGCCCGTTGGATTTAATGTCTGCCCCTTCAAATTTTTAATCTATCTTAGCTAGCATCTAGAAGCTCAACGAATCAACCCATGCTATATTCTTCTTCCAATTTCATAGCGCTTTGAAGTAGATTTGTGTGGAGTTGGATTCGGAACACGCGAGTCATCCTTAACTTCACATACGATATAACCAGACTCATCAACTATCAACGGAAACCAAGTAGAAACGCCATTTTTTGTGATTAGCCTATGGAAAGGAGACGTTATCCGCAGTCTGAATGGATGATACTACATCGAAACTTTTTTTGTCGAACTAACCCGCACCAAGCAGATGGGTATGCTGCCTCTCAATTTCCACGGCCATAGTAAAATCGTCTGAGCCCTCCCTGAAGAAACCCTAATCGAAAAAGTCCTGATGATTTGCCCGATCGTGCTGGCTAGACGCACGCCCGCAATGAAACTGAAAAGCAACCCGTAACCATAGTGCAAGCCGATACCGCTCACATGATCTGGTCCTGAGTCAGGCCCTGGGTGGCCTCGGTCTCCATGGCGTCGCTGTGGCCCTGAACGTTGGTGTACTTGACGAAAGAAAGGCCAAGGGGACGACCACCGTACTGGTAACCGGTGAACTTGGCTATGGCAGAGTCAGCGTCGTATCACACTACAAAAGAAAAGGATCTTACAAATGGCAGTCTCGGCATTCTCGGCAGTGTCGAACTCGACGACACCGGTGCCACGGGAACGGCCATTGGGCTCGTACTGGATCTCTGCACGTTCGACCTTGCCGATGGTGGTGAAGAGCTCGACGAGATCTTCGTTGCTAGTGGACCAGGGAAGCTTGGAGGTGTTAGTGCTGATGCGCTTGCTTATGGGCTTTGCCGACTTACGTTGCGGACATAGATGATGTTGCTACGCTCACCACCGGAGGTGGCATAGTCGGTGAAAGGGTTGGGAGGACCAGCGGGTATGGGCTGCTGGAATTCAGCAGCACCACCACCGCCCATGCCGGCACCGTAGCCAGGACCACCACCAAAACCGCCGCGACCTCCATAGCCGAAACCGCCTCTGGCACCGAATCCACCACGACCGAATCCGCCTCGGCCAAAACCGCCACCAAAACCACCACGACCGTAGCCGGGCGGGCCGGCGAAACGGTCCTCCTTCACCTCCAGAGTGCGGCCCTGCCAGTCATATCCGTTAAATTGCTGGATGGCGTTGCGAGCATCGTCGGGGGTCTCGAAAACGACGATACCGGAGCCCTTCATACGGCCGTCGGGGGTTTGGTGAACGTCGGCGCGAAGGACGGAACCTGTGTGAGCTATCATTGCGGATGAGCAAAAGCTCGTTGAGAGAGAGAAGCCCCAATGGCATCATCATCAATGTACTCACCAGCCTGGCGGAACAAGTCCTTAAGATCTTGCCAGCCAACGTTGTACGGAAGCTAGTGACATGAGTCAACGAACCGATTCCTTGCGTAAAGTTAGCAGAAAGCAAAGGTGGGGTCAACATACGTTGGAGACGTAGAGCTGGCGTCCACCGCCTCCATAGCCGCCGCCGCCGCCGCCGCCGCCTCCGTAGGCGTCAAAGCCGCCGCGACCTCCCATGGCTCCGTAGCCTCCACGGCCAATCGAAGGGGGCGCGGTGAACCGAGGCTCGGCCTCGCGGTCCTTTTGTTCGTACGGTTCCTATCAGCGTCATACAGCTCTTCGGGTGATGAGTGGGGGGAGATGTAGTAGCATGAGCTTACCTCGCGCACGTAGACAAGACGGCCCATGAGGTTCTGGTTCGAAAGGGTCTGAACGGCCTGCTGGGCCTGCTCCCTGGTGGCGTATTCCACAATCCTGGGCGAGTCAGCGCGCGTGTCCGGCAGCTGGCGATGTTGCTGTGTCGCTTACCCGCATCCCTACATCAACCCGAGGACACCGTCCCATCCGTCAATCCAATGTTCCAAAATAACCAGAGAAAACCAGAAAGACCAGCCATAGTCAGCCCACCTTCGACATTCCATTGGGAAGTAAGAGCACATCGGCAAACAGGACCTCTCCGGCTGCGGTGGTGACGCGTGTTAGCGATGCGCGAGGCTATATGATGGAAGGGGGCGCTCACCCTGTCTCATAAAGTCCTTGAGGTGATGCCACTTGACATCGTACGACAGGTTGCCGACGTAGACACGACGGTCCTGTTGGGAAGACTCGCGCAGAGATGCCATCATCTGTTCCTTTGCTACAGCCTTTTCCTCAGCGCTGCGAACCGGCGGCGCACCACGCGAAGCAGCGTATGAGCCCGAATATCCACCAGCTGCAGCAGCAGCACCAGTCATAGGCGAGCGCGAGCGGCGATCGCTGCGGCGATAGTCGTCGCGGCTGCGCGAGCGACTGCGCGGGGAGTAGGAGCGTCGACTGCGGCGAGGGCTACGCGATCGGCGGCGCGGCGAGCGGGACCGTTCGCGCTGGTGGTTGGGGTAAGCGTCAGTAGTTGCGGCGTCCATGTTGCAAGCGAGGCTTGTGTGGCGCTTTATAGGCGTGCAGCAGGCCGCCTGATGTGATCGGTTGTGTGCGCTTGATGGGGGTGCGTGTCGTGGGTGAGGGCAGGAAGCTGCAGGGCAAGGTCGGTCTGGCGCAACGGTCGGCTAGGGGAAGTTCCGTCGCTCGACCGCGCGCGCGCCGTGGGCCGTGAGGGCGAAGAGGCCACAGCCAATTCCGACGACACCGCGCCCACGCCTCGTCGCCGGCGCTGGGCGGAATGCAAGCAGCGGTGCGAGGAGGTCCTCCTCGGCGGCGGCGGATGGAATACACCTTGATGGACGGGGGGAGGAAGCAGCCGCGGAAGGGCAGGCAGAGGGCAGCGGTGGGGGGAGAGCACGACTTACCGTGGCAGGGCGGTAGGAATCGGAGGTGTCTGTCGGGGCGCCGTGAGCGTCTGTCTCGCGGCGAGGCTTTGTGTGAAGAATTGGGAGTCTGCGGCGAGAAGGAGGAGACCGCGGGGGTTGAAAAGGCGCAGGCACAGGCAGGCTAACGAGACTTACCCATTATAGCGCTGAATGGATAAGGGCAATTGAATGGGAGCTGCACGCTGGGGGCAGGTATGACAGGGATATGAGGATAGATTTGGCAAAGCAGCGACCAGTCGGATCGGACGTTCGACGTCAAGTGCGATCGAGCGGGCAGAGCAGAGCAGCAGCTGAGCGTGCGGCAGGCGGGTCTCGGGAGCGCGTGGAAACGCGTTTGCCTGCTTTTGCCTGCAGTCACGGTCGAGGCTTGCTCTATCACGCCTGCCAATGGGGCGGAGCGTGCAGCGGCGACTCACGCAGAAAGCGACCGAAGCGGGCAAGAGCGCGTTGCGAGTACGGCGCCCGGGGATGTGGTCGAGGCTTGTCGCTGGGTTTTGCCGTGGGTACGCGATTTTGTACCTTGAAGGACGTGGACCGAAGTTGTCAGATGCTGCCGGTGCGGAGACGGCGACGACGCGACGTTGTCTCAGCCCGCCGGCGCGCGGGCCCAGCGTCCTTGGTCGCTCCCAGCGCAGTCTGACAACTGCCCGCCCGTGCTGCGCTTCAGATTGAAAACCTACAATCGCAGCCTGTTTTTTGCCCGTCCATTTCCCTGCCGCTGGCTAATGCGCGCAACACCTGATAAGCACAGAGCGGAGCTGACAGTAGAGCACCAGCCGGCCGGGCGCCCGTCGCACACCGTACACAGCCAACCGCAGCCAATCCGTCAATAGCCTCCTCCGCCGCGCAGCCGACGCCCCAATATATGCCCGGACAAGGACCTCCTCCAAAGCGCGCGCCTGGGGCCGTGAATCCTCGCGGCCGCGCAGACTCCTATGCCGCTTCCGTCCAAGGGACTGCTCGCATCCTTGTCCGGCGGCGTGCGCCAGTACCCGTCGTCGCCGCAGCGGGTTGTGCGGCAATGCACGAACTCCACCCATCGTTCTTGGCTGTGCATATCATGAGCATCATGGCCGCCCCGATGGCACAATCGCCCAGCAGCTCGTGTCAGCGGGGGGCGCCGACCTCGAGCTTCGCAGCATCCACCCGCACGGTCGCCAACGGCGGCGCTCAAGCTCTCGAGCGGGTCTGGCTCCCGGATCCCCGCCGATCAGTCGCGCGCCTTTTGCAATCGTCGCCTCTGTGAGCTGGCCCCCCCGGACGGGAGTTTGTGCGCTCGCAAGCGATCACATGCGGAACCAAGGGGCCTTTATGCACGCTTGCCGCTGTGATCCTGCGCCCTTGAAGAATCTCTGGGAAAAAACGCGGGGAATACGGTCTGGCCAAACACGTCCCCGTCCCGGCATGCAATCATTGCACAACCCGCCGGCCAGCCCGCGCTGCACCGCAGGACGACCTGCATTGCATGATATCAGCTTGACGCCCGCGCCAACTCGTGTGCTGCATGACTCGCTTGTGTCCGTCGGGCGCTGGGCCAGCGCCTAGTACCCTCATTCTTACATCAAAAGTCCACGACGATGCTCGACCGCTATGAGCTCCCGCTGTGCGCTTCCATGTCTCCGGATCGGCCTGCTACGTCGTCCTGCCGGGATCTGGGCCATGCGATAGCTCGAAAATTGGCTTTGCTAGGCGCTCGCCGAGCACGGGACTGAACTCGGCCGGGGTCGATGGGAACAGCTGCGACAGCGGAGGAGGGCCAAGAGGGGGAGGGTCTCAGCCTCCGCCATCTGGAGCGTCGGCCGAGTCGCTGAGCGGGAGCTAAAGGACTTTTGGCACGTCAGAGCCTAACGGGTCGTCGACTCTTTATCTGGGCGGCGATTCGAAACTCGGCGCAAAAGTCTTGGCACGGAGTACACTCGGGGCATTGCCACTGGCACTTCCTTCCTCGGATCATTCCTCTTCGCGCAAGTCCCTAGATCGCAGCAAAATGTCTCATATCAGGGTTCTAAGATTGTGGCTGCGTCAATTGTTATCGTGCGGTCCCGAGAGAAAACCGGCTGCCCGTAGGGCTGTCCGAGCGAAGGAACACTCTCTGACCACATATAAACAACCCTGACCGCTCCTGAGGTCTGCGAATTCAGCACAGATATTTCCAATCAGACTCCCCTGAAACGTCTCAGCATCATGACGGATACTGAGAGCAACCACAAGCGTGACTCGAGCTCGGATAGCTCGAGCACCAAGTTCGATGAAAGCCATGCCCAAGACTTTGCCAACACTGGCTTCCAGCCCATCACCACCAGCCACACCAGGAGCGCGTCACAGCCCACCGGAGAGGAACTCGTCAACCTTCCCTCCCGCACCCTGAGTCACGATGCCAACCTGGAAGAATATACCCAGGAGACCAATGCGGGGCACATCCTCAAGACCGTCAAGTCCAACAAGACGGGTAACCTCGAACGCTATGAACTAGTCACGTGGAAAATTGATGATCCTGAGAACCCCAAGAACTGGAGCAAAGCGTACAAGTGGTGGTGCACCATGTGCGTGGCGTTCACCTGTTTCGTCGTTGCGTTGAACAGTTCGGTCATCACCGCGGATATCGAGGCCCCAGCAAAGGAGTTTGGCGCTTCGAGAGAAGTTTCCCTCTTGGCCATCACCCTCTTTGTCGTCGGTTTCGGCGTTGGTAAGCAGCTCCATCGCCCGACGAGCCGTTGTAGTGTACTGACATCGACTTCTTCTAGGACCCATGGCTTTCGCCCCGCTCAGCGAGGTCATTGGTAGGAAGCCAATCTACGCCTCCACCCTGCTCGTCGCTTTCCTCTTCGTTTTGCCCGGTGCTCTCTCGAAAAACATGGCGACTCTCCTCGTCGGTCGTGCCATCGACGGCATCGCCTTCAGCGCCCCTATGACCTTGGTCGGCGGTACACTTGCGGATCTCTGGAAGAATGAGGAGAGAGGTGTCCCAATGGCAGCATTTAGTGCAGCACCGTACGTAGTACCGTTCGAATTTGAACAATATCACAAGCTGACTGCGTCGTAGATTCATTGGCCCCGCGATCGGTCCCTTGATCGGTGGCTTTCTCGCCGACAACCTTGGCTGGCGATGGCTGTACTGGATCCAGCTGATCCTCTCCGGCGTAGCCTGGATCCTCATCACGTTCACCGTACCCGAAACCTACACTCCCAGCCTGCTGTCCAAACGTGCGAAGAAGATGAGGAAGGAGACTGGCGACGACAAATACGTTACTGAGGAAGACCTGGACAAGCGCCCGTTCAGCGAACGCATTTCCATCTTCTTGCTCCGTCCATTCCAGCTCTTGTTCCTTGAGCCCATTGTGTTCTTCATCTCTCTTTATATGAGTGTCCTGTACGGATTGCTGTACATGTTCTTCGTTGCGTAAGTAGTCCCCTTTCGAACTGTGCGAGTCGCTTCCCGCTAACCGCTCCGCAGATACCCCATCATTTTCCAAGAGGGCAAGGGCTACAGCGCATCGACTACCGGCCTCATGTTCATTCCTCTCGCCATTGGTGTCGTTGCCAGTGCGGTGTGCTCTCCGTGGGTCAACAAGCACTACCTCTACCTCTCCGCCAAGTACGATGGAAGGCCCCCCGCCGAGGCCCGTCTGTGGCCGATGATGGCGTCTTGCTGGTTCATTCCCATTGGACTGTTCATCTTTGCCTGGACCTCGTACCCCCGCATCTCCTGGTGGGGACCCGCGATGGGCGGCTTCCCCGTTGGTTTCGGTTTCATTTTCCTGTACAACGCCGCAAACAACTACCTCGTCGACTCCTACCAGCACCAGGCCGCCTCTGCGCTGGCTGCCAAGACGTTCATCCGGTCGTTCTGGGGTGCCGCCGTCGTGCTGTTTACGGAGCAGATGTACGAGCGCCTCGGATACCAGTGGGCGTCGACACTTCTAGCGTTCATCGGTCTCGCCTGCTGCGCCATTCCTTTCGTCTTCTTCTTCAAGGGTGCTGCCATTCGCCGCCACTCGAAGTTTGCGTACAGCGGCGACGACGAGGAGAATCAAAACGAGAAGGGGCTCCCTGCTGTCGACCATGCCCACTGAACAGCTTGACAAAATGCGGCACTTTCCAGCCATTCCCTGACAGCTTCCCAGCTGTTGCTCCTTTTTCTGTCTCGTTCCTCTCAATGTTCGAACGAAGTCGGTTTCGGAAAAAAAGTCCCAAAGAGCGATCCCATTTCTTTCTTCGCTGGGAGTAGACGATCGACAAAATAGACCCTAGACATAGACCACCAGACGGTGAGACTTACAGACAAGATTCCCATTGACACTGGCTGTCAAAAAGATTGAGATATCAAAGGGGGGCGTTTTCTTGGGTTTTCTTCGGTGGGATATTTTTTCATATTTTATGTATTTAATGATGAGGTTCAAGATACCAGGCAGATGGCCGTTGAGACGAAGGGATGGGAGATATGTTGTACAGATAATGCGATTGACAAAGCCAAATCGAGCGTGCTTGCGACTGGGTAATAACTCACTCTTCTAGAGGTTGATAATTCCTTCACTCCAGAGGCTGATAACTCCTTTACTCGAGAGACTGGATTCCTTCGCTCTAGAGGCTAGTTTTCATTCGCTCTAAAGGCTGGCAATGACTCACCCGAGCCCGGTAACGGCTTCACTCCTCTAAAAACCCAGTAATGGCTCCACCCTTCTAGATGTTGATAATAACCTCGTTCTTCTGAAGCCGGTAATGACTTCATCTTTCCAACACGTAGACGGGCCCATGACGTAGATTTTGAGCGGAGGTGCGTCCGGATGTCCTCGTGCATATTTCAACCCAGCCAGCTAGGCGTCGGCCTCAACTGCGTATCGTGAAAAATAACGCAAGGACTCTCGCGGGGCGCCAAAGGGCGAGACCTGCAGTAGCCCCCCGTGGTCAGGGGTTGAAGTGTCTCCTTAGCAAAGGAGTGCTGGTGTGTACACGCCCAGGTCGACGGGCGAGAGTGTCAAGTTGCCGTGCTGTTCCTCGGGTAGGCTAAGGGCTTCCCGTTGTCCGGCAGCTGGTTCGGTACTCCTTTTTATACGTGGGTTGATATGCATGCGGGTGGTCAATGACCTGGCGTCTACTGAGAGCAAGAAGCACGGCTGCGGGTCGAGCGAGACGGGGGGCAACCCCCCCCCACAGCGGTGAGGATGCAGTTGAAAGGAGAAGCGATGCGGCTCCGATTCGCGAAGAAAGCTCGATGCGAAAAGTGCGCATCACGCACTCGTGACAGAGAAGGCTTTTGAGGTGGCTAAAAATGGAGCGGCGAGCCGATGAGCCATTAGATACTGCGTGATTTGATGGGCATGCGTCCGGCAACGGCCGAGGGGCACCCAGACGCCGATGGAAGGGTGCTGGTGAGGCTCCCGCAGCGGCATGTCATCATGGCACGTCGGACGGTTGGCTTGTAGGGCTGAGGGCGACGGTTGCCGCGTTAGCCAAGGCTAAGCTCTGCGAGAGCCGACGCGATCGCCCGACTCGGGTGGCATCGTCGGCCGTGCTCAGCACTCGAAGCTTCTGCCGCGGCCAGCGCATGGCCATTTTTCTCTTTGCTGGCGGCGTGCGGGTCCGTGCCGGATGGGCGCCCGATGATGACGGTGCATCAAGCGAAGATTCATCAGCAGCGCCCCCTGCGCTATTTTGTCGCGCTGCGAGCGCCCGAGCGGCATGCTCGGCATGAGAACATCCTGGAAGCAGATCTCTGGCAGGCAACTCGCGCGGCGGCCTCAGGCGCCCCGGCGTCGATTGCTGCGGGCGCACCAATCCGCGGCGCGCCCGGCCCTAGCCCACTCGAAACGCGAGAGCTGGGAATAAGTGGCCCCAGACGTTGGTGTTCGTCCCGCGCGCGGGCTGCGGCTAGCAGCAGTGACGAAAAGTCGCGGCCTACCGAGCTCTCATTACTCGCGCCTGCTTCTACCCTCTCGCATCTCCCCAGCCCATCCGCTCATCAAGACCACCACCGGCTCTCTGCCCGCCGCCGAGCTGCAGCATGCCCGCCGCACCCCGCTGACCCAGTCGCCTTCCAATGTTCAAGTCAGAGCCCGGCATGGAGTCGCAGAGCCCCAGCACCCAACCCTCCCAATCCGCCGCGTCGCAGTTCAATCCCGCCGAGGCGTCGCGCTCAGACGTCGACGAGATACTGCGCCGCAAGAGAAAGGCCCGCGAGTACAAGGCCTGCTACCCGTGTCGCCAGCGCAAGGTCAAGTGCGACCAGGCCGTCCCGTGCAAGACGTGCATCGGTACGCATTCCTCCCCCCGCCCAAGTCCGGCGGCTAGTAGCTGACCGTCCTGCAGCGAGAGAGCATCCCGAGCTTTGCACCTACCACCCGCCTGCTGAGTCGCATCCGCCCGCGAAGCGCATGAACCATGGCAGCCAGCCGCCAGAAGCCTCCAACGGCCTCGGCTCCGGCATCCAGTACAACGGCAACGGAACCGTCACCATCGGCCGCGAGGACTGGGAGCGCCTGTGCTCCAAGCTCAACACCGTCGAGCGCTCCCTGATCGACCTCAAAAGCACCATCAAACAGGCTTCCGAAATCTCGAACGCGCCGATCCAGAATGGCCACCACCACCATCAGCAGCACCACATCATCCCCGACGCCGCCGCGAGCCCGCCGCCAAAGCATCACGACGGCCAGCTTACCGCCCAGGGCATTCACACGACCAACAGCATCACCGGCCAGACGGTCCATCTGGGTAGCAGCTCCGTGCCCGCGCTGGTCATGTCCCTGGGCAAGGGCGAGAGCGGCAGCGCCCCCGTCCAGGAACTGCTCGGCAAGAATGTGCTCCCTCTCTTCGGCCTGGACAACGAATCCGCCACGTACCCGTTCGTGGATCTCTGGGGACTGCCGCACGGTTCGATGAACCGCATCTACGAGCTCTGCAACGCCCTTCCCAACGACTCGGACTGCTGGAACCTGCTCAAGTACCACAAGGAGACGGCCCACACGGTTTTCCCGGCCATCGCGGATATTGAAAAGCTCGAGTCGGAGCTGCTTCGATTTCTCATTGCTCGTGGGGGCTCGCAGACAAGCGAAGATGGGAGCATCAGTGGGGTCACGGAGCAGACTATTTTCGGAAAAGATCTCCATTGGGTTGGGTTGCTCTTCGCCGTTCTGGCCTCGGGCTGCCAGTGTTCGGCTTTGCCGCGCAAAGAGCGCGAATTAACGTCACAGGTCTACATTTGCTGCAGCTTCGAGTGCCTGCGGATCACCAATTTCCTCTCGCATTCAACCCTGGAGACGATCCAGACGCTCCTGATCCTCGGTAACGTGATGTCCAACAACATGAATGCCGGCGTCGCCTGGTCGCTCCTCGGCCTGACTATTCGGCTAGCGCAGAGCCAAGGATTGCACCGGACCTGCCCCTCTCATACCACGGAAGAGATGAAGCTCACACGAAAGAAGATATGGTGGTCCGTGTTATGGCAAGACAGCCTGCTCTCCATCACCTTTGACCGGGCATCCTCGATGGGCACCAGCGAGGCCGTCCCACTCAGCCCCGAGTCTAGCCCGGGCAACCGGCCGTACATGGAGTGCATGTATCGCCTGTGCAAGGTCGGATTGGATATCGTCAGCGACCGCGCTCTGAGTCACAGCCAGCAGGAGACGTTGTCGAGGATAGCACAGCGACGCCAGGAGATCCAAGACATCATGCTCGACGCGTCAGACTACCTCCGCGATTCCCGCAAATGCCGGTCGATGCGGAACCAGCTCGAGCACTGGGCGCTATACTTGCACATGTCCTATATCACGTCCGAACTGTGTCGGCCGGCGATAAGTCCATCCGTGACCGACCACGAACTGGCCCGGCCCTTGCGCAAGGCGTGCATCGACAGTCTGGCCAACACGGTCGAGGCCTTCCTCGGCCTGCAGAACATGACGGTCTTCGCGAGCCGCTCGTGGGCTGCCGTGCATCGTTCTCTCAGCTGTGCTCTTCTCCTCGGCATCCTCAAGGAGCCGGAGCGCAACGAACGCGCTCGCATGCTCCTGGAGAAACTAATCTCCGTCCTCACTGATATAACGTCCAAGGTCGACCCAACCGAACTGTCCACGCCCGTCACCCGCTCGATGATTGCGCTGAGAAAATTGCTGAACCTGCAGGACGCGAAGCAGCAGCAGCAGATGGTGAACAGCTCGTCCTCGCAAAGCATGGTCCCCAACACCGCGACAGCATCAAGCACGCCGAACATGACGGGGTACAGCATCGACGACATCAACGGCGCGCTAATCGGCGATGACGCAATGTTCGGGATGAATCAGAGTCCGTTGATGGCGGATTTGGACAGCGAGGCGAGCCCATACGCGCTAATGGATAGCATTATCTGGGGCGTGAAGAGGACACCACCGGGATGAATGGTGGTCTGACGGGGCCATGCCTGACTGTGGAATGATGGTCGGGTGGCCACGACACGGTGGGCTACGAAAGATTCGCACCTAATGGTGGAAGGCAAGGTCCGGACGTTTGTCATATACATTTACGTCTGGACCTTTTTGTGAAAGTCCGCCTCGTGGGACATGCATGAATTCTTCGTAACCCGCTGTAACAATGACCGTTGACGAGCCGACAAAGCGATTGCGAACGGGCAGATGACTTGGAATACAGCACTGTCGGGAAATTCAAAGACGCGATCAGCAAGGCCGTAGCTGTGGGATTGAAGAGGGAAGGCAGTATCTGGAAGAACTGCGTGGTTCTCGACTTTGCCCAGCATTTTCGGACGCTCGGATTGGAAAAAGGTTTTGGCTGTCAAACGGCTCAATAAAAGCTTACGGGAAGTCGGCGAGGATCCGACGGAATAGACGGTGGTGGAAGGTCATAGAGGATAAGGATTTTCGTGTCTGGGGAAGGGCATTCGAGGGCGGAGAGCGAGGGCGGCATCTTATGGCACCATGGGAGGAGGAGTAAAAAGGGTCTGTCTTTTGCAGGTGGCTAATCTCTAGTTTTTAAGGAATTGCTACGGGACCGGAATCACAGTAAAGAGCTAAAAATATTCGAGAGTCATGATCTCATACGCCTCCACTTTGTATGAGCTGTGTGGAGACGAGAAATAGGACTCGGACGGTTCTTGGACGGAGTTCGGGTGCGGCGTAGCGTAGTTGAGAAGCAATGCATTTCATAGTAAAGACTTCCTATTTGGGAGGCAAGCTGTTGGGCTGCGATATCGCAAGTAATTGCTCGTCTGTGAGGGGCTCGTACGTTTTGCGGGGTATGCTGGCCAGAAGAGGGAACCGGCCGCAACGAGAACGGGTTGAGAGCATCCTCGGACGAACGAGAAAGATGCGGAACGGAACGGGCAAGGTGTTGAGGAAGAAGGCTCATCAGCAGCGTTCAGATGTTGCCCATCCGTAGCTTCGGGACCGGGTAGCTGCCGTCCGCAATCGGGTGAAGACTTAGCCGAGGGAATGCGCCGGGAGAAGACTGTCGCAGCGCGTCGCGCGTCGTGCAGCCATCATTCTGCCAGCCGCACGCCCGCTCCGAGCTGCAGTCGCTCAGCAACGTGCAATTGAAGCAAGAAGAAGTAGCAGAGCAAAAGGCAGGTCGGCAAGGGGCGGAAAGCGACGCAATTCCGCCGGCGAGGGTGGACGTTCCGACGCTGGCGGGCGCAGTTCCGCGGCCGTGTGGGGGATACCCGTCGCTCTTAGCCGAAGAACAGCTCCCCAAGCTTGACCCCTCGCTGGCCGCGAGCTTGCCTGCCTACTCGCCGCAGGGTCAAGGCCGCCAATTACCGCGACAGCTTCCGGCCATGGCGGAGGCCAAAACACAACACCGCCCTTCTACTACAATCTTTCTTTCTCCCCATCCTTTCTTTCCTTCCTTCCCAATCCCCCAGACTCACCTCGCAGTCGACTAGGTGCTCGTGTGCAGAGGTCTGAAGCCTCTCTCGTTGTATACGTGCAAGCAATCCGCCGCTTCCGGCCTACATCCACATCCTCCGCCATCATGCCGTCGATAGCTATGGGCGTGCGCACCGCGCGCTTCTTTGCGTCCTCCAATTCCTCCAAGGTGGGTTCCTCTGCTTTCCTGCTGCTTTGCGGTACCATTAACAATCCAGGCCACCCTCCTCGCACGCACATTCGCGTCGTCGACACGGCGCTTCGAGATCAACAAGGTGCTGCCGTCGGCCGAGGCGGCGATCGCGGACATGAAGTCGGACAGCACGCTCCTGTGCGGCGGATTCGGGCTGTGCGGCGTGCCCGACACTCTGATCAACCAGGTGCACAAGACGCCCAGCATCAAGGGATTGACGGCCGTGTCGAACAACGCGGGCGTGGTGGGGTCTGGGCTGGGCCTACTACTAGAGTCGGGCCAGATCCGCAAGATGATCGCGTCGTACGTGGGCGAGAACAAGGTGTTTGAGCAAAAGTACCTGACGGGCGAGATCGAGCTGGAGCTCACGCCGCAGGGCACGCTGGCCGAGCGGTGCCGCGCGGGCGGCCACGGAATCCCGGCCTTCTTCACGCCCGCCGCCTTCGGCACCGTCGTGCAGACGGGCGAGCTGCCGCTCAAGTTCAACCCGGACGGCACCATCGCCCAGTACTCGACGCCGCGCGACGTCAAGGTCTTTGACGGCAAGAGCTACGTCATGGAGGAGGCCATCCGCGGCGACTACGCCTTCATCAAGGCGTGGAAGGCCGACAAGCTGGGCAACGTGCAGTTCCGCTTCGCCGCCCAGAACTTCAACGGCGCCATGGCCCGCAACGCCAAGACGACCATCGTCGAGGCTGAGCACATTGTCGAGGTCGGCGAGCTTGACCCGGCCGCCGTCCACGTGCCTGGCATCTACGTCAAGCGCGTCATCCAGAGCACGCAGCCCAAGAACATCGAAAAGGTCGTCAACGCCAAGGACCCGGCCGACGCCATGTCCAGCTTGGGTTCGGGCGACGCCGCCAACAAGCGCGAGCGCATCGTGCGCCGCGCCGCCAAGGAGTTCAAGAACGGCATGTACGCCAACCTGGGCATTGGCATGCCCATGCTGGCCCCGTCCTTCGTCGACGAGTCGGTCGAGGTGCAGCTGCAGTCGGAGAACGGCATCCTCGGCCTGGGACCCTACCCGGCCAAGGGCCTGGAGGACCCGGACCTGATCAACGCCGGCAAGGAGACGGTGACGCTGCGGCCCGGCGCCTCCTGCTTCGGCAGCGATGAGTCGTTCGGCATGATCCGCTCTGGCCGCATCGACCTCACCATCCTGGGTGCCATGCAGGTCTCGGCCAAGGGCGACCTCGCCAACTGGATGCTGCCCGGCAAGATCAAGGGCTTCGGCGGCGCTATGGACCTTGTGTCCAACCCGCAGAACACAAAGGTTGTTGTTACCATGGAGCACACGGACAAGAAGGGCCGCCCCAAGATCCTTAAGCAGTGCGAATTCCCGCTCACCGGCAGGTCTTGCGTCAGCAGGATCATCACTGATCTTGTAAGTTTTTTTTTTTCTTCTTCAATTTCATTCGAAATGAGGACTCGTTGCTAACGATATCTTCAGTGCGTCTTCGATGTCGACTTCACCAACGGCCTGACCCTCGTCGAGCTCGCCGAGGGCGTCACCGTCGACGAAGTCAAGTCCAAGACCGAGGCTCCCTTCGCCGTTGCCGACAACATCAAGCCCATGCTCTAAATTAATCGATTTTACAAAGTCCAAAAGGGGCAAGCCAGCAAAAGCCGACGTGACGACATTCTCAAACCGGAACACGGTGGTTGAGTGTAAGAAGAGAGAAGATGACGCTGAATATTTCCTCTCAGGAAACTTGAGGAGACAGCGCTCTTGTGGCCTCATCTAGATGACAGGCTGCTCTTAGGTGCGAAGAAGAGAAGAAAGATGGATGAAAATTTGAGTGGACTTGTGTTTGATTTTATGTAGATACTGATACCTATGAATTACTTTACGTGCTTGTAACTTTTTCTCATTGCCATTTGACTGATCCCCAGGGAAGGCCTTCTTCCGCAATACTCAGGCACATTGATGGATGCTGAAATTCCGCCGCTTTCATTTGAAACCGAGGAAGAGAATCTAGAAGGACGAGAAAAGGAGCTTTTGCAACTTTATGAGGTCAATGTTGTGCTGGGTGCCGGAACAGAGAAAGACGGCAAAGGAGTTTCTGGAGCATTCATGTGATAAATTCAGATTGAAAGAGTGTACGGCTGCTTCCAATGCGTCTTCAGGGTTCCTTTCGAGGACTTAAGCTTCGAGCACCTGTTATTCTAAAAAGAGCATTGCTAGTGGCTAAGAACATGTTTACTCGAGCAACCGCCGCTCACTACACAGTGATTACCCAACAAACCAGCTGTTAGTCTATTCAAAAAACTACAACCCCAGGAGCTCCTCCTCGTCATTACCAGCTGATTCGTCAGTAGGTACTCGCGATCGGTTCGGTTTGTATAGTCTCCAAGCCCATTCTCTATCAACAACAATCCCGTGGAGAATCGGAAGACGCTAGGTTTCCAATCTTCCCCCTCCACTCCCATCCGTAAGCAATCGTCACGGAAAATCCATTAATCGTAAAGAATAAACACATCATCAAACAGGGGGCGTGAAAAGTAAAAAGACCACACATCAACCACATCTACAGTCCCATCCACACGGCGACGCCCAACGCAACGACCAAGCCGAACACGCCGCTCTTGCTGGGAGCTTGCACAGGGCCAGAGGCGGCGCTGTCGCCGTGGATGCCGAGCAGCTCGTCCTGGGTCGAGAAGGTGACGTTCTGGGGGATGGATGAGTTGTAGCAGCGGCCGCCCTCGATGTCGAGGTTGGTCAGGTCGTCGGGAACCTTGAAAAACATGTACATCTGCTGGTTGAGATCCTTGAAGCCAGACGTGTCGTAGGGGAATTTGTCGTCGTCCGTGGCCGACGTGTTGCGCAGGAAGATGCACTGCACCTGGTTGGGGTAGTCGTGCGCTAGCGCTGGGTAGGCCTTCATGACGTCCGAGTTGGACGTGTCAGCCATAAGGATGAACTTGCGCTCCGGGAAGGTCTGAAAGATCTTGTCGAGCAGGAACCTGCGGATGCTGAGGGTCGCCGAGACGTCAGAGAAGTTGAGCGGGCCTAGAGTGTTGTCAGTGCGGCTGTCTTGATGCATGACGGCGAATGGTCTTACGGGTATCGAAACTACCACCAGGGTAGGTTTTGAAAATAAAGTCCATGTAATTGCGCGTCACCTGCTCCGGCGTAGTGGTCAGGTAGTGGAAATGCATGTCCGGCAGAGACTTGGACCAGTTGGCGTAAATCTCTGGCATGTTCATCCACTGCGTAAACGGCCGGGCGAAAGAGTTCAACAGGCCCTCCTTCGGCTGGTAAATCTTGGTCACACGCAAAATGTCGTCGATGTCGCTGATGATGGTCATGCCCGTCGGAGGCACCAAATACGCGGTTGCGTTGCCCAGAGTAGCATTGTCGGCGTAAACGTTGAGACGCTGGATCTTGCTCGTCGCATTGCCGGCGGTAAGACCACCCGTGGTGTTGGCGATGGGCAAGAAGACGTCGAAATCGCCTTCAGCCGTAGTATTGTAGGGCAGGGTGAGCGTTTGGTTTCCACCAGAGGGCGTCACGGCGCCACCGCCTCCAGGTTCGCCATCGCCGCCGGCGCTCGCGGCGGGCT
Organism: Lasiodiplodia gonubiensis; assembly: GCA_009829795.1. Taxonomy (NCBI): domain Eukaryota; kingdom Fungi; phylum Ascomycota; class Dothideomycetes; order Botryosphaeriales; family Botryosphaeriaceae; genus Lasiodiplodia; species Lasiodiplodia gonubiensis. The sequence continues at coordinate 139,043 of RHKH01000061.1, read as the reverse complement.
CGAGGTTCACCTTCACCGTCTCATTGGCCTGCTGCACGATGAAAATCTCGGCGGTCAAGTTGCGAGCCTGGTCCTGCTGCGAAGCGGGCAGATCCTCGATGTCCGTCCCGATTAGGAAGACATTGGCCAAGTCATCCAGCTTTTCCCGGCTGGTGTTGGGCTGCTTATAGACGTTGCCGTGGAAGCGGACGTTCCAACCCTGGTCGGTCCAATTGGCATAGGGAGGTATGTTGAGCACCTGGGTCGGCAGCGCGGCCAGCTGGCTGTCGTTCAGGCCGAGCGAGCTCTGCACGGCGCTGCCAGAGGGGAAGCCCTGGAAGAAATTGGCGACACCTGCATCGTTATCAGTACTTGCTGAAGAGCCAATGACATTGCGGCATACCGTCGGTAACATAGCTGGGAATATTGGATCCGAGTGCGGTAAGGGCCGAGTCTACACCACTTTTGATGTCGTCCAGCAGATCGCGGCGCTCGAGATAGGTGCGGGTAGCTTCATTGAGAGCGGGCGAAGGCGTAATGAGCGGGTCCACGGCGTCGATTGGACGTTGTCTTTGGAGTGCGGCTGGCTCTCCAGTAGCGGCCGGGGCTGGGGCTGGGACGGCAGCAGCGAGTGCATACGCGTCAAGGGCTGCGAGCAGCAGGGTTGAAGTGCGGATCATGGTGTAAGGCTGCGTGCGCAGGCCAGGCTGCTATCTCGAATGGGAGTAGGATCGTGGAGATCGTCGAAAGGGCTCGCAGCTAGCACACAGCCGCACAAATGGAGAGCTGAGAGCTCGCACTCGGCGGGCTTTTTGGGCGGGGAGAATAGCGACAGAAGAAATTTGGATTGCTAACGAGAGGAGTTCGCAGTGCAGGAGGTAACAGGGCGGGAGCGGTAGCCGGCAGGGTTCGCAGCGGGCCCCCATCTCCCCTTCCACGCGCATGCAAAACTGGGCCACCGCCAGCGCTGGCCATGACGTCACGCCCCGGCGGAGGCTGGGCTGTCAGCACCATTATTGGCCGCTCCTCCCATCCTCAGCCACGGCTGACGGCCCGCTCTAGCCCTCCCACTCTCCCACCTCCCGTCTGCAGGACCTGATGGGTGCGGTTCCGCAGCGCTCCTCGACCCGTCCGTCGTGCACCGCGTTTTTCGGCGCTGGCCAGATCGACGGCCAGAGTGGGGCGCGATCAGCGCCCGCTGCCGGTTGCCCGCCCTCCCCGCCTGCTTGACAGTCCAACGTCTGATACAGCACGACAGGCGCTCCAGCAAGCAAGAATGTTGTTTCGTCTCACGTTCGGCCGCCCGGTTGCTCAGGCGCCTCGTCGACTTGTGTAACGGTCCGACGTTTCAGCTGTCGAAGCTTAATTTATCCCTCAGGCTCCCGCACGCGGACAAATCTCGCAAATAGAACGTCCATGGAGTGATTGCTGATGTGGGTTTGCAGGCCGCCGGATCGCTCCGACCCGCAAGGCGAACGGTTGACATCATTGCGTCAAGTGAGGCTTGGGTCACTGAGTCCAGGAGGGGTTGCCTTGGTTTCACAGGCCTGTTTCGGCTGAAGACGGCGTTGGCATTGGACACGTGCTAGACATGGACTCACGATTGAAGGTCGTTCAGCACCGTCACATTTCATACTACGTACAAAAGAACAGTAGCAGAGGTTAGAGACCGACTACTGATGGAACAAGAAGCAATTAAGCCAAACAAGCAGGCAGGCCAAGTCGAGCAAAAGAAATTTCATACTCGCCGAAGAGCGAGACTCGTAAAACAGTTTCCTGGCAACCCATTACAGCCTGGAGAGGTGAGTAATCTCTCTCGGGGCGTGGTAGGTCGGGACCTTCATGTCGAGGGCCGAGCCGCTGTAGCCCAGGTCCTCGCCCGTGAGTACGGCGCACTTCTCGCCGATGAGCAGCGCCGTCGAGTAGGTGTTGCAGCCGACGTTGTCCGGGCAGATGGACAGGTCGGCCACCTTGAGGTTCTTGACGCCGTGCACGCTGAGCCGCTCATCGACAACGCCGTGCTTGATGATGCTGTTGCCGCCGCGCGGGCCCATCGAGCAGGTGCCCAGCGAGTGCCAGGTCGTCTCGACGTGCCGCTTGACCCATTCCTCGATGGCCAGCAGGTCGTCCTTGCTGTACTCCAGCTCGTCACGCACGCCTTGGCACGCCGAGTTGAGGTAGTTGGGCGACGACTCCTTGGCTGCCTCCAGCGGCCGGCTCCACGAGCCGTGCTGGATGCCCGCCGAGATGTGGTCCGGCCCTGCGTACGCCTTGGTGTTGGCCAGGTCGAGGTCCTGGGCCTTGGCCGTCGAGTCGAACGCGTAGTAGGGGTGCATGGCCGTCACCTCGCCCGCGTACGCCTTCATGCGGCGCGCCGTCTCGCGCGACTTGATGTAGCCCCAGATCATCGGGGCCATGTCGCGCCGATCGTTCATGAAGCCGGCGTCGAAGTCGGGCGCCTCGTACGGGTTCGGCGAGACGATGTGCGTCGAGCCGCGCGAGAACGGGTACTCGAGGAAGTGGAACATGGTGAAGAACTTGCCCGGAGGCATGAGCATGTGGTCGCCAAACCAGCCGGAAATGACAGAGTAGTGCATGACGGGCTTGTCGGGCTTGTTCTTGAAGTAACTCTCCCACCCGGACCGGAACTCGGGGCACGGCCAAGTGTCCATCCACTTGAGCTCCTCCTCGGTGGGCCGAATCTTGACACCAGCTTCGATGCCGTTTGTTGCCAACGGGCCGGTGCCGTTGATGTTCCTGGACATTGGATCAGTCACTCGAATTAGTCACGAACGGGACGATGAGACAAACCATTGCTCGATGACCTTTTGCTGGACAATGGGGTCGCCGCGGATGAAGTCGTCAAACGACTCGGTCTCGGGGGTCGCCCGATAGGGTGCGAATGTCAGGTAGTGATCCTGGAAGTTCAGACCCACACCGGGAAGGTTGACGAGGGGCTTGACGCCGGCCTTGCGGAGCTTCTCCGGGTCACCTATCGAGCCGTTAGTTAGTCTGTGGACAGGAAATGGCGCACATGGTAGGCATTACCAATGCCCGAGCGCTGAAGGATGAGCGGCGAGCTCAGCGTGCCGCCGCTGATGATGATTTGCCGGCGAGCCCTGTAGATCTTGGGCTCTTGCTTCTGCTTGGGGTGCAGCGGCTTGGCGGGAATCGTCTGGACGCCTACTGCCTGGTCGCCATCCAGGACCACCTTGTCGACCTTGGTGTTGCAGACAAGGTGCAAGTTCTGGTGGACGGACCGGGTGCTGTGAATGTAAGCGTGCGCTGAGTCGGACCGGCGACCGGTATCACTGCGATATATCAGTATCGAATCGGTCAACGTGAGCTACCGTCTTACCGGTTGATCCACTTCAGCCAGTGCTCGGCACCGTGGCCGGTCACGAGATCTTGGAGGTCGTCGGTGGTGGGGATTCCCTGGGATTCGGTGGCGCGCAGGAAGTCCTGCATGATCGGGTAGGTGTAGTTGCCGAAAGAAACCTTGATCGGGCCCTCGAATCCATGCAGGTCCCGGTTCTGGGCTGGAATGATAGTCAGTAGAAGCTCCGACGCAAGTCGCGGGCCAACTTACAGGCACGCTGGTACGTCTCGTGCTTCTTCATCAACGGGATCAGCTCCTTGGTGGTCCAGCCCTTTGCCTGGAAGTCGTCGTAGTCCGAGGCGGAGGCGCGCGTGTACATCATGAAGTTGATGCTGCTGCCGCCGCCCAGAACGTTGGCGCAGGGGACGATAGCACGACGGCCGCCCAGCCACTCCGAAGGCCGCGAGTAGTAGAACGAAGCCGTCTTGCTGTCCAGCTTCATGTTCCGCGGGTAAATTCCAGGCCGGAACACCCTGCAAGAGTTAATTAGAAGACTGTTACGGTAGGAATAATAATAAAGATAACGCACCATGGATCGTTCAGATTGCTCTCGCCAGCCTCGATGAGCATCACGTGGAGGTTGCGGTCGAGGTTGGCCAAACGGCCGGCGACGACGCAACTGTGAGAGGTCAGCGAATAGAATTCACCCAAAGTACCAGGTCGTTCAACGTACCCACACGACCCACCACCGGCCACGATGATATCAACCTCGTCCGGAATCGTCATCCTGACAAACGGACCAATTCGATGACAAAATGGGGGAAGAAGGAAAAATTCACAGTCTCAGGCGAAGAAGTGTTGACGTTCAGCGCCGTAAGATCGTGGTGGAGAAAGAGTACAGAGGAGACGACGGGGCATATTTATCCCCCTCTCCGACCCCGCTCCATCGTGCTTCGGCACAGTGGAAGGAAGGAGTGGCTGACGAGTCTCCGGTTTCGAGACTTGTAGATCCAAGGAGCCGTTGCCCCAAAGCCCCCAGCGGTCTGGGCAGCAGCGCCTGATGCGTGGGGCTCCTGCAAGTGTCATGGATCCTGATAATCGTATGGGGGGCGCAGGGTTAGTTCCGGACCTAAGCAGGGCGAACCCCATTGGAGCGGCCTGGGGATGGGAGCTGTCGGACGGCGATACGCTTGCATCATGACGATACGTACCCACCGGAAAGTACCCGGCACCTTGCGGTTGGTGGAAGCTGAGTGATTTTCATCTCGGCGGCTGGCTTGTCGACGCAGAGGAGGTGGAGCCGGGAACATGCATCCAGCTGGAAAATTAACTCCGCCTCGCTCTGTTCCCATGCCGCACCTTTGAAGGTCCAGGGCCGGAAACATGTACTTCTCCGCATGGCTCGGCCACTTTTCCGGCCGGGCCGAAACCTCCAAGGGCACGCATGCAATTGGCGAAAAAAAGCACCATCTAGATGAAGGAGGGAGGTTGGTACACGCCTATGCTCTGATACGAAGACAACGACGGTGGTTTCGAGCAAGTCTCGGGGAGAGACAAGGCGCGGGGCAGCGGCCATGTTGCTGTGGTCAGGGTACCACCCCCGCACGAGGTACTTGGGAGGGTACATAGCCTCAATCGTGTCATGCAGCTTGCAGTGATGGACCGTTCCCCACACGCGTCACTAGGCGCTAGTGCGTCAACGTGGGAGGCCGCCGCCAGCCACCCGCCCCCCCGCTTACTTTATTTCCCCGCAAAACGCTAGGGCCGCCGATGTCCATTTTTGGAGAGCAGCGAAAAGGAGGACCTTTTTGTCTTTGTTGCGTCGTTGCCCTCGGGATCGGTTGAGAGACGCCTGCGGATGAAATTGCGTGAGCGCCCCGGACGGAGCTTGCGGTCTCGCAGCCAGGACGTTTGACGCAGTTGGCTCGATGCTGAAGTGTGGGGTAGAGTCAAATGCCTGCAGACAACGCGGGGAAGAATCCCTGTCACGAAGCCCACATCCGCCCATAGCGGAAGCGCAACGACTCCGGCCGCTGCGTGCCGCATTGCCTCGAGTCAAGACTCCTGCATCTTCCCTACCTTCACCGCACACTTGGCGAGAGCAGCCCGCAAATCGACAAGTCGAGATGCCGACAGAACGTGAGCTTTTGTCAGAGAGGCATGAAACTGTCCCCGGCTGCTGATCCCGTGATAATCATCTCTGCCGGAGAGCCGGAGGCGCGCGGCTACTAGTCGTTTACGCCGCCCGCCGCTGGCGACTGGCTGTCGGTCAGCGCGGATATAGGCAAAAGCCTTTATTGGGAAGTGCGTCTCCTCTCAGCCGTACGAGGGAACCCCGTTCTCGATGGGTCCAGCTGAGCGCAGCTGCCGGATCTTGCGGATTGTAGATTGACTTTGTACACTGTACATCCGTGGTACTTGGACGGTTACGAGCAGTCCCTTCTCCTGGTTCGCTCCGGGGTGGCACGTTGTGCTTATGCACATTTTCCCATGGTAACGGGACCTCTTCTGCTCGATCCTGGCTGTCGGTCAAAGGCGGCCGTGAGCTTACATTGACCGCGTCGTTTTTCAGTTCGACGGCTCTAGACCTCGAATGGCTGGCGAACTCGACGAATCGACACCCTGAGGACCCTCAGCCTCGCGTCGCATTGTAGGCTGAAGGCCTCTCGTAGTGAGGTGTCCGGGGTCGCCGCCCCCGCAACGAGGGATGGCGTTGGTCGTTCCTGATGACCGGGATATCGCTGATCCGTCCTTGTCAAGTCTCCGCACGCCACGAGTAAGCACCGGAGTTCAAGTCGGGCGGAGCAGGATTCGCGTTATGCAGACGAGAGACCTCACTCCTTTCGAGATGCCAGTCGCTGCGGAAAATCAGCAATGCACGCTCCCTGCAGACACGGTCAGTACGATGAATCGCGATGCACTCCAAGTGGTGGGAGGCCCAAGCTCGGAGGGTGTATGCAAATACGGGAATTGTGCAGTGGTCGCCCGTGTGCGGCGATGCGGCCCAAGTTTAGCTTTCCGGTGATCCCTGGCCGTCACTGGTGGGCAGGCCATTCTTCCGAAAGGAACGCGCAGACTGCAACAGTTGCCGCGAACTTGCACATTTCTGGCTTTACGTCGAGCAGCAGCGGGGATACTTGCTCGCTAGGACTCGGTGCCTGCATACGTGTAAGCTGAACAGGTCACCTGCGTGCAGATCAAGACCCACCACGTACGAAAGATTGATGATGGAGACGAATTGGCCAAACTTGGCAGGCCAATTGCTCATTGTGACGGTCGGCCTCAGAGCCGGATTATTGCCTGGTCCTCAATGCAGGGCAACAGTCTAGAAAATGTGCCGGACTCGATGCTTGTTCGAGGCGTTCAAAGCGCATCCGGATTCGTTGACGTCCTTGGGTGAAAGCATCGTCTGTCTCAGGCACACGCACACAGGGCGGGGAATCAGTGTCTGGGATGGCAGCTCCCAGGCCCTTCCACTGACTGCTTCCTGCTCTCGGCCATTTAGCTTCTTGCCGCGGATTGCCGCCGATTCCCGCTCAGCTGCATGCCGTAGGGCAGCACACTCGAGGGTCAGATTCCGCAAGGAGATTGCAGAAGCTGAAACTGTCCGATCAAGTCCCTCCCCGCTTTAATGACTTCTTGAAGAAGCGACGTTTAAGGACAGATGCCCAACGTTGACCACGATCGGCAGATTTCCAGCTCCCACACTGCCTGGTGTAGCCGTGAGTTCGGCTGCCTGCAGGGTGCAGATCACCTGCTAGGTCGCTACACGCTGCATGCTTTACCGACACGTGCACCGGAGTCCAAAACTAGAGCCGGGAAGAGATGTGTTTTGATGGTGTGAGAGATGTGAAATGCAACTGAGGGCGTCTTTTGACTGGGAAACAAACCGCATGAAATCTGGGCATTCGGAATAGACCGCATCGAATCCAGGCAATTTGATGAGACCGTATGATATCTGGACATGGCCAAATGCTGTCAGTCAGCCTTTTTGACGCTCAAACTGCCCAGCTACCCCAAGGGTGGCAAGCAAAGATTTGGTGGTCAGTACTCTCTAAGCCGGCGGCTATATATAGGAAAGGAGGCGCCCACGGGCCGAAAGCAATATAGGCTGCCTCATCTCTCGTAGTGACTGTAGGGAATATAATGTGTTTAGCCACAGGCGTTTCAGGTGCGCCACATCTAGCTGTACAATGGAAACACGGCCGTCGCGGCGGGAAAGCTGAAACGACGTGGCACCGCATTGTGGCCAGGAGGCTCAATTGCAAGGAGAGACAGCTGCGCATTTAGTACACATGTTGCCGGAAGCAGCAACGCTGACGCTTTCGTGCCGACAGCCATTGGGCTCTCAATCGCCCGTGGGTGAGCCGAGCGATGGTTGTATGTCGGGCTCGGAGATGACGAGTCGTCAAGCGTGCCGATAGCGTGCGGTGAGGGTGCATCTCGCGAGGCGCGGCGATCGACCCGGAATCGTCTCAGGTAAAGCAGGTGCAAACAGGCCTGAAGGGGACTCGGAGATGGCGTCCCAACAGCATCGACGCAAAGGGACGCTGCGGGAGAGCGGTGTTGAAGCGAAGGACGCGCGCGAGCGAGGACTAAGCGGGGCGCCCAAGCGGTAGGTTGCGTGCGGCAGCCGGGCCGCGGTCGGGAGTCTAGGGGTCTTAGGGCTGAAGGCGGGGACCGTTTGCTGTGACGTTGACGCTTCGGCGCATTCAGCTGTCACAGACCACAGTCCCTCCTGGTCCGCGCGCTGTGGCTGCGATCGTATACAGCTGGCTCCTGGGTCCACACTCTTCCCTATTCAGCCGCGCTATTCTTTGCACACTCGACACGTTGGCCCGCAAAGGCATCCCCGCCTACTTCCTCCACCACCTCAGGCATCGAGCTCCCGCTCCCCCCGTCGACGCCCTTGTCCACCGCTCGCAAGCTTGGCTGCTTGACCAGCGCCCGCCCCGCGGGGGCCCGCCCGGCGAGAAGATGACCGCGCCGGACGCGAAGTCTTCAGGTTCCTACCTTGCCGCAGGCATCAACGCCATCTCGCCCTGGGGCTCGCGCAACCAGACCCCTCAGACCCATCCCGCCCCCGACGCCGGCGAGCCCCAGCCTCCCGAGCTCAACCTCACCCAGCAGAGCAGAGGCGCCGACCACACCGTGACCAACAGGCATCGCCTGAGCCTGAAGAAGTACCCGAGAGACTGCCCGTCGCTGAGCGTGCTGTGGTTTCACGCCGTCGACGTACGCCCCCAAGAGCCGCCGTGATGCAGCCTGCTGACTGCTCGCAGATCCCCAAGAGAAAGGCCCTGGTCTTCGCCAACAATGCATCCAAGACGGACAAGCCTCCGCAGCCGAAGAAATGGAACCCCTTCTCCGCCGGCGACTCGCGCGCCCTCGAGGCCACCTTCCAGAAGATCTGCGACGAGGCCGAGGAGGCCGAGCGCAAGAAGCTACACGGCGAGGGAAACAACCAAAAAGAGGAACCTCGCCAGTGGCAGATCAAGGAGCGTAACATCCGCTGGGAGAGATCGGAGCCGAACGGCGAGCTCAAGGCAAAGGTCCCCGTGAACGAGGACTTCCTCTTCGACGTGGACGTAGAGGAGCGAGAGCTGGCCCCTGCCTACTGGATTGGCGCCGTTTATGAGGTGCGGAGAGGCACATGGTTCTTTCAAGGTATGCTCCTGAAGAGTCGAGCGTCTGAACGTCTTAACTTACTTGAGCAGAGAGCGCCACCTCCCTTCGGCCCTGCGACGAGAATTTAGCAAACCAGCTAGAGGAAGGCTACATCAAGATCAAACCCTGGCGCTTTGCCCAGCTAGAACGACCGCGCTCCGCGTCTCAACCAAAGTCGCGCCCCACCTCCCTGCCACCCGGCGAAGATCCGAACAAAACCGTGAAGAGCGGCATCTCGAGGTCCGCAACCGTGGCCTCGACCCCTGGCGATTCAGGGCCTGAGTCGGCGCCTGAGAGTGCAGCGCCCGAACCCAAGGACGCCCCGACACCGCCAGAGCTGCCAAAGACGCACCGATTGTTTGGAGCTCACATGAACTCCGTTGTCACGTATCAGGATTCTACTACAGCGTGGCTCCTTACCGACGACTTTCTCTCGCGTATGAGTAGTACTATGTATCAACGTTTCGCTGGAGGTGGCCATTTTGCAGGCGTTAAGCTCATCCGTGGTTACGTGGACCTGAAAGCTGAGAAGGAAAAGGAAAAAGAAAAGGCCAAAAAGAAATCCGCTAAGGACGAAAAGGAGCCCAGTGCAGATGCTAAGACTGAGCCCGAACTCGAACTATCGGCCAAGCAAGAATCAAAAGCTGGGGAGACGTCTTCAGGGGAGCAGAGTGAGGTCGAGGAAACGCCGTCTTCCGCGCGTCGCCGGACGCTCGAGCGCCAGATGTCCAACTTGATGGCTTCGACCGATCCCCAGGACCTCGAGAGGCAGGAGGAGGAAGTACGAAAACGCGCCGAGAGAGAGATCCGTGAGGACTACAAAGAGCAAGAAGGAGAAGAGCAGGGCCGTGAGATCGAGCATCTCCTGCTCGTAACCCACGGTATCGGTCAGCGGTTGGGCATGAGGATGGAGTCGATCAACTTTGTCCACGATGTCAACACGCTCCGCAAGACGTTGAAATCCGTGTATGCCGGCTCGGCAGATCTGCAGGCTCTGAACGGTGAGGTGGATAGGTTACCTAAAAACTGTCGCGTGCAGGTCTTGCCGATCGTCTGGCGCCATCTTCTCGACTTCCCTAAACAGAGCCTGAAGCACAACAGGCGGGAGTTTGATCTCGGAGACGCCCATTCCATCGAGGACGACGAGTACCCCAGTCTGGAGAATATCACGGTGGAAGGAGTTCCGGCCGTGCGGAATCTCATAACCGACCTCGCCCTGGACGTCCTTCTCTATCAGAGTCCCGCTTACAAGAGCCACATCTCCCGCATCGTTCTCCAAGAGTGTAACAGAATCTACAAGCTTTTCAAAGACCGCAACCCCGAATTCAACGGCAAGGTGAGCCTCGTCGGACATTCGCTCGGCTCCGCCATTATGTTCGATCTGCTATGCCAGCAGAGGGAGGAAAAGGCACGCGGCGAGCGCCACAAGCACCACCATCGACGGTCAGAAGACCTGAAGCTGGACTTTGACGTCGAGGACTTTTATGCCCTCGGTTCGCCCATTGGTCTTTTCCAGATGCTCAGCGGCAAAACCATTGCGGCCCGCATTTCCCAGAGCAAGTTGCATCCGGACACGCAGCTGCAGACGGACGATCCCTTCCTGGCGGACCCGGCGAGGCCTTCGTCCAGCAAAGAAAGCCACTTTGAGATCACCACTTCCTCGCCGAGATGTCAACGCATCTTCAACATCTTCCATCCTACCGACCCAATTAGTTACCGTCTCGAGCCGCTCATCTCTCCGGCCATGTCCGCCTTGAAGCCTCAGCCGCTTCCTTACACCAAAAAGGGCATATTTGGCGCTCCTGTCGCTCAGGGTCTCACGGGCATAGGTGCGCGCGTGGGACAGAGCGTATCTGGCCTGTGGACGAGTCTGAGCTCGGGTATCGCGAACAGCCTGCTCAACCGAAGCCTTGGACTCACTGCGGAGGATGCCTCTAAGCTCGGTAATCCGATCGCGAGTCAATCCCGCGGCCCCCTGTCTGCCAATGCTGGTAACGGTGCCGTCCCTTCAACGGCAGTCGCTGGTGCGTCGCAAGATGGCAACGGCGCGGCCATGGAAGCTGCGGGTATAAGTGACGAAAAGAAGCGCAAGTTGGCACAGAGTCAGCAGGGCAGCTCTACGGATCCGACGACGACGCCGACCAAGGTCGAAGCCGGCCAGGACGGTCCGCACCCGCCGACGTTGATCGACTCGGAGATCGAGACGCTGTACTCTGGCTTCGCGAAGCGGCGAGAGAGCCAGCGCAGTGATGCCGATGTTCGCGACCTCGGCGAGCAGCGCGAATGGCAGGAGATAGAGGAACGCAGCCGTAAGTTGAGGCGCGAGGAGGCGAAGGTCAGGGCGCTGAACAGCAACGGGCGGGTGGATTACAGCATTCAGGAGTAAGTCGATGATTGCTAAAGCAACCGAAAGGGGCAGTTGGTGACTAATGAGATGATAGGGGCGCATTCGACATCTCCCTCCTTGCCAGTATCGCCTCTCATCTGTCTTACTACGCCGATGAGGACGTCAGCCATTTCATGATCTCGCAGCTGTTGGCGCGACACCGCATCCTGAAGAAGTCGAGGAGTGCGCCGGACTTTAACAAGCAGTGAGCCGACGATCATCCGTCGATCCCGTTATTCTCCTTCTCTTGTAAATATTACGCGTGTCTGCACATGCCCATTGATAGGATCGCTAGACGTTCATTACTTGCAAAACATTGGTTCCATGTGGCGTTTGCCGGCTTTGGAGTTTTTGAAGTAGTTTTTCACTGTCCCTCTCGCAGAATATTCTGTCCCTTTGGCGCGTCGTGGAGTTTCTTGCGTAATTATCGGTCTCCCCTCTTGGTTTTGGCTTGTTATTTGGCGTTCCGTGTACAAGGCTTCTTGGAACGGGGAAAAAAGACAAAACAAACGTAGAATAGATGTAGTTCCTTTACGTTTGGTTTGTCCTTGCAAAACAGGTGGACGTCTGTAGACAATGTGTGTTTGATATGGAGTGGGTCTGTTGGTTCGCGAGTTTTGTTTGCTGTTAGACGGGAAGCTTTACACCAAGCCATGGTGGTTGTCTTTTGAAGATTCTTCTTTCTCCATGCCGTTCTTGCTGTCGTTTTCGAATATTTTGGTGGGTGGTGCTAATGAGTGGCTGCTTCCTTTTTCGTCTGAGCTGGTTCCTCTCCGCTCCTGCTTCTCATCTCCAACATGTGTACAGCAACACCACACCATGCTTGATATTTTTTCGTCGACGGGTAAGGGTATCGTCGTTTCTCAGTGGGGGGGTGGATAATGAGCAGGAAATCAGTAATATACTTGACTGGAAATATACGAAAGCACTCCCCTCTCAGTCCGACGCATACGACCTGCCGCCAGTGGGATCTACAATATCGGGCTATCGCGTACGATTTTCCAAGGCCTTCTCCTCTTCAGCTCGACTTCAGCGCTCGCTTTTCCATCTCCTTCAACACCCAACTGCAGCCTCAAAGCAAATACATTCACTTACGAAACTTACTGAATACCGTTACTCTTGGCCCAAAATCGTCACCCGCTAGTTGAAAGCGTAGGTTCGGTGTTGCGGACTAATCTGCTCCATTTGCTCATTTCTGCGCCTCAGCTAGGCACCGACACTGGCAAGATTCCTGGATGTCAAGATATAGAAGGCAATGCTGCTGATAGCAAGGATATCTCAGTAGTACATACATACGTTCGGTATGTGGCAACTTCAGCACTGTTGGCAACCCGAGTTGCAGCCAGCAGCGCCAGCACCTCTAGCGCCCCCAGAACCAGCAACTCGAGTCGCCGTTTTACCAATGTCTATGTTCCCGCTGATATCTCGGGCCGCTACCAGGCGCCACCATTCGCTACTCGAAAGCGGGATATGCGAGTTGCTTGCTGGCTGAAAGCGTAGATTCCGTGTCAGCGTGAGCTTTTCCGTTCGATTTGCTCTTTTCTCCGCTTCAGTTCGACTTCAATCGAAACACCCAGCTACAATCTCAAAGAAAACATTCACTCGGATGAAATCCCCTTGAACAACTAACTACTATTAGTCCAACTCTACGAATTCGGAGTCACTTACCAGTAAAAGGGGGAGATCCTGCGTCACCTCAACTTTCCGTTCGATTCATTCGCTCTCGCTCTCAAGTCTGGCTCGTCTTTTCTTTTGCCACCCAATTACAACCACGAAATAAACATTAGAACACCTGAAGAACTTTCGTATCGGTATGGAAAAGGATATCGAGTCTTCAATGACATATGGAGCGTAGAGGAGTATCCACACACATAACCCATAACCCACTCTTCATTAAACATTCACCCGGGATATACAAAAGACATGTACAATAAAAAAAAACGCCACCTCCCAAATGAGGAACCTTTCACGTTCAAAGCGCCCCCACAACCAACAGTACCGCCGCAGCACCCAACGCACCCACCCTACCCCCCACACTCACCGCGACAGCAGCACCACCACCCGTCGCCGATGCCGCGGCCGCCGAAGCCACCGACGTCGACGACGAAGAGACGGTGACGAGCGTCTCGTGGGCGGCGACGGTGCTCGTCCTCGCGGGGATGGTGGTGGCGGGCACGACGCTGTCGGGCCGGGTCGTCTCGCCGGCAACGGTCGTGCCGGGGATTGTGCTCTCGGGGCGCGTGGTCGCGGGGATGACGACGATGCTCTGCGAGATGGTCGAGACCTCGGTCGTCACGGCCGTCACGACGACGGTGGTGACGCCGAGGGCGGTCAGCGGGATGGCGGAGCCGACGCCCGTGGCCGTGTACTGCGGCGGGATGCTGAGCGTCGCCGTGTCGGGCCGGTCGGCGGGGTTGGAGGCGTAGAGGTCGCCCTTGGCGTCACCGTTCGTGTAAGTGCCGTTGAGGAGGTCGGCGGTGCCGCCGGAGGCGGACGAGAAGTCGCCCGTGTGGATGGTGCCCGAGCTGCCGTCCGGGAAGATGTAGTTGGTCGTGAACTTGTCGTAGCAAAAGGGAACGTCGTAGGTCGAGAGGAGGAGGCAGGAGGTGCCGGTCGCGCAGCAGAACGAGGGGGTGTCGCGGGGACGGTTTATGTGGTGGCCGCTGTCACGCTTGAAGTTGATGCCTTTTACCGAATCGAGGAGGGAGAGATATAGGCCGGACAGGTCGGGACCGAGAGCGGGCAGCTTGTCGGTCGACGCGCCGGAGGGGTTGCAGACTTCCAGATTGGAGCCGCAAGAGTTATCGTCGTCATCGCGGGCGACGAGGGCGTTCTCGAGAGGGCTGCTCAAAGCGCGCTGGACCAAAGCAGACGCGCAGCCGGCGAGGAGAAAGGCGGCCTTCATGCTGAACACAACCAAATGATCTTGGAGCGAGTAACGAATGACGGGCGACGAGTGCGTCCCTACACTAAGAACTAAGTCGAGGCAGAGCGTCTGTAGCACCCAAGAGACGTCGATCCTCAAGCCAGCGAAAACGGATGGTCGGAACAGGCGCCAATCGGGACGGATCTGGTGGCCAGAATGCGAGTGAGACGTGCAGAAACGAGCGGCGGTATGCAGGGACTGTGACACAGGAAAGAAAAGGCTTGAAGACGGCGGGGGATCTTCGAGCGAGTGTAGAGAAGAAAGGCGCAGAAGAATCGGCGGACGAGCAAAAGAACAGGAGGGCGCGTGCGATCATGAAACAACGGCATAGCTCATGCACGACTTGCAGCGGCGGCCAAGCAGCTATTTCCAGAAGCTGGCTATAAGCCGTCTGCGCCGTACGCCCAGATTAACAGCGGCGGGCTGGCCATTCAGGCGACGGCTGCGGCGCGGGAGAGCGGCAGGCGTGGAGGTCAACCCTGTCGGCGGCGCATGACACGGTGTAGGGCGCGGCGCAATGGCTGGAAAGGATGATAATGTGGAGGAGTAAGAAGCCGGCCAGCTATCTGCAGCCGTGAGTGGTCAGCGCCTGCCAGGCACGCCCTCCACTCCCAGGCCCGGGCGTTTTTAAGCGAAGAGCGTTGATTGAGCCGAATGCTCTCGGCGTCGGTGCGAGCCGTTTAACGGGGGTCGGATAAAGGGAGACGGACGCCGTCGTGTCAGTTTTAGTTGATCAGTAGTTGATGAACAGTTTACACGTCTCAGCATACTATTCTCTTGCAGCTGCTTTTCGTGTTCTAAATGTGCCCAGCTGCTGAGCTTGATTTCACGGCTGTGCGGCGCGCGCTTGCGTTTCGCATCCTGGCGCTTGAGCTTGGCCAGCACACTGCTAAATGCAACCTGCTCGTGACCGCGATCGTCCTCTCCATGGCCTGAGCCTCAGGTGAAAATCCCGTCCGTGTCTCAGAATCTTTGCTGCCTCCGTCTGACCTGCAGTTTCTTTTCCGTTAGTACTGCATCCCATCGTGATGAGGTTGGTTAGCCAGTCACATCGCTCGTCCAAGTGCCACCGCCCCGCATGGCTCACGTAGCACCGCAGGCAGTAAGTAAAAGCATAGATTGTCGCTGACACGAAAGGAGCTAAGGCAAGCCGATGCATCACTCCAACAGCCTTGAACCAAAGTTACAAATACTACTCGCCAACGCCGCCATGAACATGCCAATTTTCCCACCATGACGCCACGAATGCAAGAATAGCCAATTGGCTATTGGAGAACACTCTTGCCTCCTGTAATCCAGAAGCGTAACATGTAGAAATAAGCAACTCTTTACGAGGCTTGATACAGCGCTCAGGCATATGCCATCGAGCAGTGGCACGAACGGTTACTGTGGGGACCCGATGCGGGCAGAATCAGAACCGGCTTCGAAAATGCTGTACGCGGAGGGTATGCTGTCATCATGTCTGCAAAACACGGTGTGTTGATGGCGAGTGCAATTGCGAGACACCAGGCTGATGCAAGCCATCGATTATATGTACAGATTCATCACACACCAAAGTCGAACTACGACTGTCCAGCGCCGTTATTTTGGTTGCCGAGAGTCCTCAAAATCTCTTGAATGGCAGCGGCGCTGTTGGCAGTGCCTTGCTGATTTTGGCTCTGGCTCTGGTTTTGGTTCTGGTTGTTGCCTTGGCCGTTTGCCTGAGCCGCAGCCATCGCTTGGACCATGCGCCAGGCATCGGCAGCTTGCTGTTGAGTCCACTGAGGAGCATACGCAGTCTGCTGGGGAGGCTGGTACGGCGCCTGTGTGGCGTAGGGCTGCTGCTGCTGCTGTTGTTGTTGCTGCTGTTGGCCTTGGAAAAAGGCCGGGTTCACAAAGGCACCGGCGGGGAAATTGGAAGGCGCTTGCGAGGTGCTCTGACCGAATGTGAAGGGTGTGGTGCTGTTCTGAGGCCATGCATATGCTTGAGGACTGTTGAACTGGAAAGGCGAAGAGGATTGCTGAGGATAGGATGGATTCGCCTGGGGCGGTGGAGGCGGAACGAAAGAAAATGCTTGTTGGGGTGGCGCTGCTTGCGTCTGCGGCGGGTCCTGTTGGGTTTGCTGGTGGCTGGAAGAGCCTTGGAATCCGCCTCCTCCACGCCCGCCGCGTCCACCACCACGCCCACCGCGGTCACCACGTTTCCCGCGTCCACGGTGAGGTTTGTACGAGCCCGGCTGTCCCTCGACCGGCGCACCACCTTGGTCCATCATCTGGTGGTGGAGATTGTCCGGTCGCTTCATAGGAATGTACATGTCCGTTCCGTCGTCATCGTAGCTCAAGGCACCCGTATACGGCGGCTGCTGATGCTGCTGCTGCTGCTGGTTGGCCTTTCCGCCGCCACGAGGCCCGTGTTTCTCTTCGTGCGCAGCACGCTTCTTCTGCTTCTGCTGGCGCTTGTACTCCGCCTCGGCCTCGTCGTCAGAGAACTCAATCTCGTTGTCGCCAATCTCCTCGTCAAACTGGTTGGACGCGTCCGTGCCCTTCAAGTTCTTCAGAGGCTGCGTGAAGACGTAGGTGGAATGACTGTCGACGTAGTAGATAGTCAGGTCCTTGACGAGGCCTGCCTGGCTGATCTCGTCGCCGTTGTTGAAAGCGACGGTGTAGAGGGGCGCCTGCACTCGGCCAAGAGTGTCGGCCACGGCGCCGATGACGGAGCGGTCGTCTTTGCACAGCACCGAGCCGCTCTCGAGGACCTGGTATTCTCCCGTCGTGTTCGCCTTGATGAGGATCATGTTGTCGACTATGCTCTCGACGTTGCCGAGCTCGGTGATCTTCATTTCCGGAGTGACGGTGACATTAGGCTTCTCAATCTTCTCTTCGACGACCTCGTTCGCGGTGCGAAGCTGCGCTCCTGGACCCTTGCCGCCCTCGTCATCGCCGTATTCTTCCTGCATCAGTATGCGGGCGGCTTCGGCGGCGTCGAGCATCGGGTACTCGTCATCGTCGCTTTCTTCCTCGGAGGACGTGTCGCTGGATGTGTCCGAGTCGGAAGACTCAGCATCAGATGAGTCGAACTGCCATTCGGCACTTGGGTTGCTCTTGTTCGCCTCGGCGGCCTGCAAAAACTCGGGATCCGCCTTTGGCTTCCGCTCGATCATACCGTCGTCGCCGGAGGCACTCGTCGAAGAGCCGACATTCTCAGCCATTGAAGCGTCTCCATCTCGATCCTCCTTCACGGTCGTATCCTCCTGTGCTTTAGGCTCGGCCAGGGCTTGATCGGTCTTTTCTACGAAGAGCGGTTCTTGCTTGGAGGGATCGGCGGCTTGCAAGGAGCTCTCTTCGAGCTTCTGGCCCAGATTCTGGACGCTGGAGGTATGGTCGGCGGTGGTGTCGGCAGCAGGCTTCTCGTCCGGCGTGCCTGCGGACGCGATTGCGGGCGTCGGGTCGCTGGTCTGAGGCGGTTGCGCTTGGTCGTCCGGCTTGATCGGGGGCGAGGATGCAGCAGGCTGTTGCTGCTCGGAGCTCAGCAGGCCGAGGCCAGGGATGCCACCTTGGAAAGACATAATTTTGCTGCAGGAATGGAGAGAAAAGAAGCTGGGCGGGCAGGCGCGAAGAAAGAGCGTGCGGCGTCTGGAAATTTTGCGCGCGGGCGCGGGAGCGGTCCGAGCTTGGCAGCCCTATGACGCGCAGGGCCCGGCGCGCATTTGTTGGGTGATGCCACGCTCGAGCTTCTGACAGCGACAACTCCACCGCAACGATGCCGCCCAAAGCCCAGCCAAAGGGCAAAAAGTGCGATCCGATCCAATTGACCAACCCAGGCACGATGCTAACCCCTGCGCAGGCCCGCGCCCGACTTTAACCCTGTTATGGCCTTTTACCTCTTCTGCGGCACCCACATCCTCTCCGCCCTCTATGCTCCCGTGCAAGACTGCGACGAAGTCTTCAACTTCTTCGAGCCCACCCATTACCTCGACCACAAGCACGGCTTGCAGACTTGGGAGTACTCGCCCGAATATGCCATCCGCAGCTGGGCCTATGCCGGCATCCACTCCGCCGTCGCTTCCGTCGCCAGGCTGCTCCCGGGCAGCACCAAGACCACCCAATTCTACTTCGTCCGCCTCGCCCTGGGCTTCTTCTGCGCCTGCTGCGAGACACGCTTGTTCGCCACCATCGCGAGGACCCTGAACCCCCGCATCGCCGTCTTCTTCCTCATTGCCTTGGTCTTCAGCCCAGGCATGTTCCACGCCTCCACCGCATATCTCCCGTCAAGCTTTGCCATGTGCACGAACATGCTGGCGCTGTCGGCCTTCATGGACTGGAAAGGTGGCCTCAGGACGGCTGCGGGTATCTTTTGGTTCGCCGTGGGCGGCATTCTCGGGTGGCCTTTTGCCTCCGTCTTGGTCCTGCCGTTCATTGCGGAGGAGCTGTTCCTCGCCATTCAGACCGGCTCCATTTACGACACTGCCAAAAGGTTCCTCGACGGAGCTGTGAGGTCTTTTTGCTTATTGGTTGGTACGACATCTGCAGTGCGTCTGCTTAGCTCACGCGTTGCCAGGTCGTCTCGGAGTCGATCAATTCGTTCTTCTACAGAAAGCTTGTGTGCGTGCCGCTGAACATCGTCCTTTACAACGTCTTCAGCGGCCCGGGCAGAGGCCCCGATATCTACGGAACCGAGCCGTGGCACTTTTACGCCCGGAACCTCATCCTGAACTTCAACGTCTGGTTCGTTCTGGCGGTTGCTGCGCTGCCGTTGCAGGTGCTAAGCCAGCTGTTCCGCAAGCAACCTTCGTCCAAGTCGAGCCTCCTCAGAGGCATCATTTTTGTCTCTCCTTTCTACCTCTGGCTGACCATCTTCACCGTCCAGCCTCACAAAGAGGAACGCTTCATGTACCCCGTCTATCCTTTCCTGGCGCTGAACTCTGCCATTTCTTTGCACATTCTCCTTGCTTACTTTGGATCATCTGACCCCAGCCAATTGGTCGGCAAGATTCCTGCTAAGCTCAAGCTAGCCGCGGCCGTCCTCCTCGTCCTGGGCGCGATAGACGTCGGCGTCTGGCGCGCGATCGGCATGAGCACTGCGTATTCGGCCCCGCTGAAGGTGTATGAGCCGCTGCATGAAGACGGAGGGTCCAAGCCTGGAGACACGGTCTGTCTTGGCAAGGAGTGGTACAGGTTTCCGTCTTCCTATTTCTTGCCCAAAGGCGTCAAGGCAAAGTTTGTCAAGAGCGCCTTCACCGGCCTCCTACCCGGCGAGTTCAGCGAAGCAAACACTGGCTTTGGGCTGTTCCCGGGCGCGTGGCTGATCCCGTCCGGCATGAACGACGAGAATAAGGAGGACCCAGGGAAATACGTGAGCCGAGGCCCACTTCCACGCACTTCTCATGGTTTGGCTAACGGCGTATCAGACTGACATCGATGGCTGCACGTTTGTGGTCGACTCGTCGCTGCCCAGTTGGACGCCCTCGGAACTGGAACCGGATTACATTGGGGACACGGCGACTTGGGAAGCAGTGAAATGCGAAAGGTTCCTCGATACGGCGGCGACGAGCACGATTGGCAGGCTCGGATGGGTGCCGGACCTGGCATTCGTCCCAGAGCGCCACCGCAGAAGGTGGGGAAGATACTGCTTGCTTCGCCGGAGAACAACATCAGGCGACTCGGGGTAGAGGCTCAGGCTCTCTGCTGGTGTATAATCTTTCCCAAAGACGGCGGCTTCGTTCAAGTAGGCTTGACCGATCCCTGTGCGCGTCACCGGCCGAGGCCCGCTTTCCCTCATCGGGAAAAAGAACCCCGCCCCCAGGATAGAGATAAACCCAACCCCACAGCGGGCTATCGCTGTGGCCAAGGGAACAATTGCTATTATCGTGCGAGGCGTTGGCTGACTGTCCTGGCAGAGGTGGCCACCAGCCCTGCAACACTCGAAGCATATAATGTTAGCTAGATAACCCACTGTGGTGATTTGCAGAGGACCAACAATTCCAGTCTTCCAGTCCCTCCTCATCCCCCATCGATTCAGCCCGCGTCATCAAGCACGTGTTCCCGTGTCACCTCCGTGCCATGATGGAGTCCATCAAGTTGCGCGCCAGAGAAGCGTGCAACTCTCCGCACGCTCAAGCTGCATCGAAAGCCTTCCAGGAATACGTCATGGACAACCCCCGGCCGCTGGTCTTCATCGCTCTGGCCGTCGCAACGTTTGTATGGGCATCGGTATTGATTCTTCGCCGCTTTAATCCCAGCAAGACGTCGTCGAGACGCGGTTCGCCAGATCCCGAGAAATCAAGCAAGTTCAAGGTCGATCGTCCGCCTGGAGGTGAGTTCGATTTATTTGCGAAGAACCCCGTCTTCGAACCCATCACGGCTAACCGACACGAACAGTCTGGATCCCGTCAGACTGGAAGAGACCGGCGGCCGAATCGTTACCCAACTGGTCGGTAGAGACAAGCAAGCCGCGGCCGTACAGGCCCTTCCGCTACGGGCCCAAGTACAACACCACCATGGGACTGCGCACGATGGACTGGAACGAGTGGATCGAGCTGGACAACCACTACCTGTCATACCACGGCAAGAAAGCGGACCGCCTGGCCTCGGATCGTGCGTCGAAGCTGTACCATACGGCGCCGGAAGCGTACGACGGCGCGGTCGAGCTGCTGGAGGAGCTGTGCTCGTACCTGCCGCAGCGGTACCCGACCATGTTCAAGAAGACAGCCGTCGGCATGGACAACATCGTGACCGGCGAGTCGCTCAACATCGTCGA
Source organism: Lasiodiplodia gonubiensis (assembly GCA_009829795.1). Lineage (NCBI taxonomy): Eukaryota > Fungi > Ascomycota > Dothideomycetes > Botryosphaeriales > Botryosphaeriaceae > Lasiodiplodia > Lasiodiplodia gonubiensis. The sequence continues at coordinate 118,030 of RHKH01000061.1, read as the reverse complement.
GCGCCCGCTCAAGGAGGACCCGATGGTCATGTGCGCGCGGCAGGTCCAGGACGACCTGGCCATCATGTTCGAGCGGCCCGACGGCCAGTACTACCTGCTTGCCGGCTGCATCCTGCTGGCCGGCTTCTGGCGCCTTGAGGACAAGCTCGGCATGCCCCTGTCCGAGATCCACACGTCCGGCAGCGTGCCCGAATACAAGACGAAGCTCGAGAAGGGCATGATGAACTTCTTCCGTCGTGTCAAGCCCGAGAACCCCGTCGTGCGCAACAACTACTTCATCCAGGTCGACGAGGACCTCGCCTGGAGCCACAGCATCGGTCCCGAGGACGGCGAGGAGGGCACCATCGGCTGGTTCTCGGCCCAGAAGGACAAGGCGATCAAGCACCACTACTTTAGGAGCGAGAGACAGAGTTTGAGGAGGTACGTACCACCTGTAGTGATACACCGACAGAATACTGAACTGCAAACCAGATTACCCCGTTCAGGCGGCGTCGTCTTCACCATCCGCACTTACTTCCACCCCATCACCGAAATCTGCGACGAGCCCTACGTTCCCGGCCGCCTCGCCTCGGCCGTTCGCAGTTGGAACGGCGAGGTCTCGCAGTACAAGGGCAAGGAGCGCTACGAATCGGTTCTACTCGAATACCTCGACAAGAGGCACGAGGAGCAGCTGGCCAACGGGTTGGACCTGGAAAAAGAGGATGATTTCAGGCAGTACCCGTGGTAGTTTGATCACATTTTTGGCGTATAGGGTGGGTTTTGCTCGCTGTATTGTCCTTTCTTTCAACCTAGCTTTGCATGAGCGAATGTGCTAAAATATCACGAAGCAATTTACGACGTGTTCTGAGTTCTTTATCAGATGTATCATTGAGTGCCACAATCGCACATGGTTTAAGCCCTTCGTGTCTCACGAATAACGCTACACTGTTCTCATCTGAGTAGTTAGAGCAGATATCCGCACGTAAATGTAACTTTAAAAGAAGTAGATAGTTACACGAAGCACCTATTTCGTAGATGAAATAACTCATTACTATCACAAACATAGTGTACGCAAGATAAATCATTCCACCGTCGTACTTAGTTTTCAACAAGTGCTACTTAACGAAGGTTAATATTCCCGTATCTAAATTTTACTTCTAAACTTAATCGATATCTAATAGCTTAATGATAAATAAGCTTATATTTGATTATCGGCTATTTAAGCCTTTTCTCGCTTTAAAGGTGAAGGTTCTGTAGGGAAGATAATAATTCACTCTGATGCAATAATTTAGACGTGCTTTTACCATAAGGCAGATGTATTGTAAGGCCGTGCACCAAGAGTTTAACACCCACCCACCAAAGTAGAGTGGAATTTTTCGATGATAATTTACAAAGAAGGGTCAATTCTTCTGTTGCCTGCTGCAGCGTACTTTGGATTCGGCAATGCCATCATGTAGTAGGCAATGGAGCGAGTGACCTTCGTTCGCCATTTCATTGTGCAGTATTGCTTACAGTCCAGGAAATACCAGTCATATTGAGCTCCGTGTGCCAGTATCATGCTTTCGCTAGCCCAAAAATTCACTACAGAAGGTGGTCGGCTGGAACGGGTTGTCGCCCCGTGGTCGGACCTTCCCGATCACAACAGTCGGGTCGGAGTTGCCCTGTATTCCAACCCATAGCCGCAACGGATGAGGGTAGCCAGTGGCCACTCCAACCAGAGGACTCAGTATTTGATGTTTCGAGATAAACCCAAAAGGTCTAGCGGCAGCATGAATCTTTCCAGCATCATCATGTTCCCGGCGTCGCTCCGCTCGTTGCATTGCAGGAGCCCGAGAAGGACAGATGGTAAATTGAGCTCCTTGAAGAGAAATGGCACAGTACCCCGATCGCACTTGCCAGTAGCATCATTCGTTTTGGCAACTGTTAGTCCTTCGGTGCTTCCTCTTGTGAGTTGCCTTCATCCTGCTCGTTTTGATTATCTAGCATACGCTCGTCTCGTTCGCGCTACATTAGAATCCTTAAAATTTATCCTGCCGTCTTCTCCGAATGCTGTCTTGCTCGTTTTCTTACCTCTTCTCGGTCCGTGTCATTGCGTCCAGCCCTTCGACATCGTTGCGTCAATGTGTCCTTCCCTGATCTTATTCTTCGGCTTGTTGAACATCTATGACTTTCATTATGAAACAATTCGTAAGGTCGAGGATCTCTGGGTTATCCTCTGCAAGTGTCGCCCTTTTCTTCTCTGAGATTCTTATGGGTCTCGAGGACCTCCTAGTACGGCTGTGCGTCTGGATGGGTTGATGACGGTTCAATGCAACTGTATAGAAAATCTCCTTGCAGCACTCGAGGGTGTATCCCATATCGTCAAAAGTCCCAATCTTAACCCATCTAAATCGAATACAACTCTGATCCCAAGTTCTACATCAGCACCTTCATCAGCAAATTTCCCAAGCACAAGAATTAGAGTTTTGCTAGTAGGCGCAGGCGATGCTGGAAGCAAGGGTGATTTGTAGGCACGAACAGTCAGCGCTAACAGCAGCTTTGGCAATTTGGTTTGCATCCAGCTCCTCCAGCGCTGCTAGCGCCGCCAGCGCCGTTAGTACTACTAATAATAGCCTTTTTTATAGTTCCCCTAATCTAGGGTCATAGCATCTTTACTGGGTAAAATTCTCGCTCTATAGAAAGCAGCGCTATTTAAAAAGAAAGTCGGTATTCACATGTCTCGTAACCGAAGCAGGCATGTACACTGGCGGCAACTTCTTTATTTTCGTCCGTTCGTGCATTCGTACCTTTGTACTTTCGTGCCTTTGTGCCTCCATGTTAAAAAATTTACACTAACCGTATTGCTGATAATACTAACGGTGTTAAGAGTGCTAGCAGTACTGTTAGTTTCTCTAGTGCCTCCCAGCACTGTTAGCACTGTCAATACTACTAGTAATATGGCTAATATATATTCTTTTATGAATGAAGGCACGAAGAAACGAAGATAGGAATAAAAACGAGTGTGAATAGCTTCTAGTATACGCCCGCGTAAATTTCGACTTACTTCTTCAACATCGTTGCATAGAGCGAGAGATCTTCACTGAAAAAAATTAACTCGGCTAAAAAGAACTTTGAAAAGACTATAGATAATTTTACTAACAGGGTGGCAGCACTGGAGAAGCTGGAGCTGCTGCAGGTCCGTTCCTACAAATAACCCTTGCTTCCAGCGTCACCAGCTCTGCCTGCTCTGCTAGCCCGACTACACCGTAGGGAAATCTGCAGATGCATCGGTTCAATGCTCGCATAATGGGGGTATTGAAGCCGCAAAAGACTTCACTCGGCACATTGACATCAAACTAAACCGACCAGTCAACAGCACGTATACACAAGGCTCAAGGTAAATTGCAATTTCATAACATTCTATACGTCGTATCTTCTTCTATCGCCCCTTTTCTAGAATCCAACATAATCGTACATCATCAATGCAAGCCGTAATCTCCACGCTCGGCCATGCTCTTCTGGCACGCTGCCAAAATGGTCGCCTGCCTGGCGACATCACCAAGGCGACCGATGACCTTCTTGTTACCATCGGCGAAGCCGTACAGGCCGTACGGAATATTCACATCGTCGCAGAACTCCATAACGAGACGTTGGGTGCGGCGCAGGTTGTGACGAGGAATTCGGGGGTAGAGATGGTGAATGGCCTGGAACTGAAGGCCGCCGTGAAAAAAGTCGAGCCACTCGGGGCAGTCGACGTCCATGGTGGTGCGCAGCATCTTCTGGGGGAAGCTCTCGTGAGTACCCAAGTCGGCGGTGCTCATGGCGAAGTGCGACAGCGTGATCTGCACGTGCACAGGCATCGTTACCATGTGGCTGATCATGACGAAGGCGAAGCGGTCCCAGCCAGCCGGGACCGACTTGTACACGGTCTGATACCCGAACCAGTACCAGAAGAAGATCTGGCCGACAATCTCAAAGTACCTGTGCCACCATGCAGGTCCTCTGCTCGGCGCCTGCTTGCTGAGCAGGTAGACCCAGCTCAGCCTGTACAGGTTGAAGCGGCCGAAGCAAAGGATGGGATAGTAGAGCATATCCTGGAACCTGACGAAGAATCGTGCGGCAGCGTCAAACTGCAGCACCTTGTCGTAATACGTGGATGTGAGAGACTCAAAGAAATGGTGCGAGATGGCAAAGAAAGGCAGGTGTTGGATATCCGGATCGTGCTCTGTGTGATTCGTAACAATGTGGTGAACGTTGTGGTTGCGCTTCCACCAGCCCAGACTGAGTCCGCCAAGGAAGTCGGCGATGACGATGCCGATGACCGAGTCCGTGTGGTAGTCGTGGGTGATGCCCATGTGGCCAGCATCATGGGCGGAAAAGACGAGCTGGTGCCAGAAGCATCCGAGGAAGAAGGCGCTGGTGCAGTACCAACCCGTCTTCAAAAAATAGAAAAACAGGCCAAATAAAAGCGAGTACCGGGAGAGTTCGATCAGGTAAGACGTGTACCTGCATTGATACAGGCCTTCTGCCTTGATCCGCTCGTCCAGGGCTCGGTACTTTCGGACAATCTCGTCCTGCACCTCCGGCTTCAGCGGTGGGTATTTGTCCAGATCCAGCGAGATTTCCTGTTGCGTCTTGATGTCGAGGAAGGACATTTCGGATTTCTGGCGCGGCTCTTCGAGCTCAACGGAGGAGACGGAGGTTGGCGAAGAAGCGCGAGTAAAGGTGCTGTCGTTCCGGCGGCGTCTGACGGCATCACGGTCGGCGGGCTCGAATATCGGCGAAGCATTGGAGCTTCCCTGGCTCGAATCGTCGCACTCGGGCTCTTGGTGGGCGGGCTGGGGCTCCAATGCGTCAAGCTCCGCCTTGGACCGAAATTTCCCACCTTGGATGGGCGGCACGAAGTTGAACCAGCGGCCCTCGATGCGGCCGATTTGGAAGGCATTCATGCGCTGCTTCGCCTCGGGAGAGTGCAAGCTGGTGTCGGCCACGGTTAGCAAGCTTCGGTGCAGGCCAATGGCCGCAGGTTTGGAAGCTTACACGGTGACCTCGTCGGTGGCGTCTCTACCGACCATGTGCTTGATTGCCTTGTCACCGCCGGGGTGGTACTTCATCCAGGCATCGCACTTGAGAACCTTGCCGTCGAGAATGACGATGTGTCGGCCGTCGGCGATCAGCGCCTCGATTTCCGGACGCGTGTAGACGCGGTCCTTGCGGCTTGCGGTCGGTGCGGGCGTCGACATGGCGGCGAAGGAATGCGGGGCGACGGAAAAAAAAAATCACTGGGCAGGCGACTGGCCGGCGGGCATGGCGGTGCGGAGGAAAGAGAAAGTTGCGGGGAGCTCGGTGGCCTTGGAGATGGCAAGAGGCCGGATTAACGAAGACCCAGCAAAGCTGAGACACGCGGTCAGGAGATGGTAGTGCGAGCGAACGATCGACTGACTGTCCACTGCTGTGCCCACGTTGCGTGTGGCGCAAGCACCAAGCTTGCGGCTCCGTCTGCTGCCCGGCCAAGAATTCCCCGTTGCGCCTGCTAGCATCGGCGGGCCCCGCTGCACTCTCCGGGCACAGCGCACGCCGTGGAAGTTTCGATTTCTCGCGTGATTGCAAGGAAAGATGGCCGACCGCCTATTTATTCATCAGAGCTGCAGATGAGAGCTGCAGACATCGCTCCATCCACCGCCCCAGGGCCACAAAAAGCTCCAAGCGTGCCCTGCCGAAGATAGGCCAAGGACCCACCGTTTTCCCCGCGGCCGGTACACACAAAACACCACACCTACCCACCCCGCTCCGGGTTTAGCAAGAGCTGCGCGACCCGAGGAGATCCGGCATCCCATCTGCTTGCACCCCGCGCCATGGCCCAACCGCCCATAGAGAAGCTCGCCGAGGAGTGGCTCCGCCTGGACAAGGATCCCTCGACACGTGATGAGATTTACAAGCTCCTGGTCCACGGCGACAAGCAAGAGCTTGAGAAGCGCCTGCGGAAGCGCATAGCCTTCGGCACCGCCGGCCTGCGTGCCTCGATGCAGGCTGGCTTCTCGCGCCTGAACTCCCTGACCATCATCCAGGCCTCGCAGGGTCTCGCCGCCTACCTCCTGGAAGAGTGCCCTGACGTCAAGCATCGCGGCGTCGTTATCGGCAGGGATGCTCGCCACAACTCGGACAAGTTCGCCAAGCTAACTGCTGCTGCCATGGTCGCCAAGGGCATCCGCGTGTGGTGGTACGAAGACACCGTCCACACACCGCTCGTCCCCTTTGGCGTCGGCGAGCTCTCCGCCGCTGCCGGCATCATGATCACTGCGAGCCACAACCCGGCCCAGGACAACGGCTACAAGGTGTACTGGGGCAACGGCTGTCAGATCATCCCTCCCCACGACTCCGGCATCGCAAAGGCCATCGAGCAGAACCTGGAGCCCATCACCTGGGACACCTCCGTGGTCGACGAGGGAAGCTTGCTGATCGAAGGTGCTCTGGGCCTGGTCAGAGATGCTTACTTCAGGGCAGTCAGGTATTCCGCCGTTCCCGAGGACGACCCCCTGCCCAAGTTTGACAACCTCAAGTTCGTCTACACGCCCATGCACGGCGTCGGCCTGCCGTACATGACGCAGGCCGTCAAAGACCTCGGATTCGAGGACAAGATGCATGTGGTCGAGGCCCAGGCGAAACCGGATCCCACTTTCCCAACGGTCAAGTTCCCCAACCCGGAGGAGAAGGGTGCCCTGGATTTGGCTCAGAAGAAAGCGGACGAAGTCGGCAGCACGCTCATCATCGCGAGCGACCCAGATGCTGACCGTCTGGCCGTTGCTGAAAAGGTCGACGGCAAGTGGCACCAGTTCACCGGCAACCAGGTGGGCGTGCTGCTAGCCTCGCACATTCTCTCGACCTACCCCAAGGACAAGCCGCTCGAGAAACTAGCCATGCTCGCCTCCGCCGTGTCGTCCCGCATGCTCTCAACCATGGCCGATATCGAGGGCTTCAAGTTCGAAGAGACGTTGACTGGCTTCAAATGGCTCGGCAACATCGGACTCAACCTCGGAGAGGGTGGCTACGACGTTCGCTTTGCTTATGAGGAGGCTCTGGGCTACGAGATCCCTTCGGTCGTCCGCGACAAGGATTCGGTCAGCGCAACTGCCACCTTCCTGGTAGCCAGCGCCCGCTGGGCGGAAGAGGGCCTCACTCCTTACCAGCAACTTCAATCGCTCTATAAGAAGTACGGCCACTTCGAGGACGCTAACACCTACCTGGTCTCGCCATCTCCCGACACGACAAACACTGTCTTCGCCGCCATCAGGGCTCTGGCGGACCCCTACCCCGAGAATCTGGGATCTCGCAAGATCCTGCGCTGGCGCGACCTCACTGTCGGATTCGATTCAGCAACAAAGGACAGCGTGCCGACGCTACCGGTTGACAAGGGAAGCCAGATGATTACGTGCGAGTTGGACGGCGACGTGCGCTTCACGGTCCGTGGTTCGGGCACTGAGCCGAAGATCAAGCTCTACATCGAGTGCCGGGCGGCGAGTTCAGAGGAGGCGCAAAAGGATGCGAATGAGGTCCTGCAGGATTTGTTGAAGGAATGGTTCAAGCCGGAGGAGAACGGACTGAAGTTGGCGTAGGCATGTGGCTTCTTTCTCAGCTCGAGTCGTTGCTCAAAACTCTTGAAGTCTTTCTGAGCTAGGGCCGTCGGTGAAATCTTGGGTCTTTCTAAGCTCGAATCATTCTTGAACACTCTCGGGTCTTTCTAAACTCGAGCCGTTGCTGAGAACACTTGGGCCTTTCCATGCTGGAGTGGTTGATGAAACTCTTAGGGTCTTTCTAAGCTCGAGTCGAAAAGGTGAACGGAGTTGATAGAGAAACGGGTCGCATTGATGTACGCGGACTCTCCTTTGAGCGCAGGCTGTTTTGACATTGGGTTTCTCATCCGGACCGCAATCCCTAGCAAGAGATATAGAAATGCATAGATGGTCATAGTATTGGATTTGTATAACCCCAGAGTATCTCATCAGCCTCTCACCAAAGCGACTTCATGCCAAGGAGGACTCTTCGACTTTGCCTACAAGGCACGGCTGACCAATCGATGGGCTTTCCCATGGGCGAGGTCAACTTCCCTGCTTGGTGGTTTCATGACGAAACCTCGCCTTACTTCGCCTTACCTCGCCTCATTTTCTGCTCCACCTCGCACCCGAGGTTCCACCCTCAGCCGGCCGAGAATGAACTTTGTCTCAGGCCCGCCGGCGCAAGCGACTCGGCGGGCATTGAGAATAACCTTTCTTAGTTCAGCGATCGAAGCAAGCATCCCCTGCTCTGCCACGCAGTGAGGCAAGAGCGAGAGCTTCTTCTCGTGCTCGATCGACCGGCAGATTGTGGAAGCAGCCAGACGATCACCGGGGTGGTAACCGATGGCCGGGGAATAAGAAATTCAAGAACTATAAAAAAAATGATAGAAAAAAGGACCAATCCTCGAACTGTTAGGTAGAAAAAAAGCAAAAGCCCCGCCTTCATCGCCATCAATCTTGGTCCGTAGTGCTCCTTCGGGAAATAGAATCCATCAGCAGCAGAAAAAAGAGCTACACCAACGCCAAAGGGCAGTGAGATTGATCGTGCGTACCGGACATAGGCGGTACCGCACTCGTCCGGAGAGGCCGTCGCCACCCTCATCTCAGCATCATATGAAGTCAAAAGAGAGTGCGGAAACGCGGTCGGGCCTGCGACAACAGTTGCAGATCCTGGGAGCGGACGTCCAACAGCACCGAAAAAGTAAAAGGGAAGAGTGGATAAGAAAGCTAAAAACACCGGTCTTACCCAGCTGCTAGCCCGCTTCTGGTCTTTTTAGCGGCGCCGTCGGCGTTAAGCTACTTGTTCACCAGTAACGGCAACGCGCGTTGACGAAGTCGCGCGGAGTCGGATCCTTCCCGCCCCTTGCGAACGGGACTCTCTCTTTTAGTAGCATGTTTCTCTCGCCTAGTACCACTACTAGTGACGTGCGACCAAAAGAAATCACCGGGGCTAGAGCAGTAGGCGCGCCAACCGACTGCAGTTGCTCAGAAACGGCGACGAGAGGGCCTCGTGCCGCGGGCTCGGCCGTGGCGGGCGTTAGCATTATTCGATTTTTTTTCCTTTTTGTTGTTGTTTTATTTCTTCTTCCTAGCGTTGGCCTTGCCGCGCCTGCTGCATGAATTGAGGTAACAAGGAAGATCCCGCGGCATGGATGGCACAGATGGGGGGGAGGGGCTTCCCTGGATTGGGGCAGCGCCGGCGTGGGGGTCTTAAGACGGGGAACGGGGAAAGGGTCCGCTCGTCTCGGGATCCTTGACCTATCCCTACGCCGCACACCACACACACATAGGCGCGCGCATGTGTGTAATCCATGCGAGATCTCACCCAGAGATCGTCCCCGGGAAAAGGCAGCATCGGGACCAACGCTCAGACGGCCGCGCATCTCTGTGGAGTGCGGCCACGAAAAAAAGAGCCGACGCGCCCTCCACGCGCTCTCACGACCGCATGCATCCGCGTCCGCATCGGACGAAAAGAGCATGTGAGACCGTGCTACCTTGATGGGACGAACCCATGACTGGGGCACGCGCCCGCGAATGCGTGAGCTTTTATGTCGCCGTCTTAGCATCTCGCTCGGGTCCCACCGATCTTTTTTTAATCCGCCAATATGAGGCTGAGATTCGCGAGGGGGACGCGGCGACGCCGTCTATCCCCCTCATCTCCATCGGAGACCGGCTGCTCTTCCACGCGGCGCTTGTCCTCAAGCCACGTACCAAGAGCGCCTTCCCGTGTTTTGGGTAGCCGCGCCTCGGAGGTAGTCTGCTTGCGTGTTACCCCTCCTCAACCTCAACCGTCGAAGGATTTCTGTCAATCGCGTCCGAAGCGGAAGGTGGCAAATTGCGGAGTGCCCCCTCTATTACAGAATATATGGTCAGGCATCAACAGGAGGAGGCTGAGCTGTGGTCTCTCGGGTTCGGAGGTAGACCCGGAGTCTGGACCGGATCTGCTATGAGGCGAGCCTCACATGGAAATCGCCAAATCTGGTCATTCCGGTTGTCGATGCTGCCTGACGTGCCGTTGGCCGGTGCCCAACGCGACCACGCTCGTAGCCTGCAACTCCCTTTCTCCTGCACGTCAATGCCTTGTTGGGTACTTGCTCAGCCTCAACATGGAAAGAATTGAATGTCTCTGGCTGACATCTATAATTTGAAATCTTGGAGAACCTCCCGAAACACGTAGGAGAGATCTGCCCTGCCTTAGCTTTTATTGTACCTGGCGAAACAATAACGCCCCGCGATGATGCACACGCTCCATACAACCCCAGATCTTGGGTATCATTGTACAATCATGCCTTGACCTCTTGCTGCGCCAAATCAAGCTTCTCCAGAGCCTCCTGCGCGCTTTTGCCCACGCTGACCTCCTGGGCATCCTTGCCCTCGACGCTGCCGTCGGGTTGAGCCTCCACATTCTTAGCGCCGCCGGGGTAGCGGCTGCCCTTGTTCTTGACCTTCTTCTCCTTCTTCTTCTTCTCATCGACGACCGGGGGGTAGGCCAGTTTCTCGATCTCCTGCCATTCCGGCGAAGCGTCGAACGCCGCCTGGATGGGGGCGAGCAGCTTGCTGATGGCGTCACCGACGCCGGACTTGAGCAACTGCGGGGTGAGAACGTCGGCGGCGTAGTCCTCCTTCATCTTCTCTGCGTCGGTGTAGACGAGCGGCTCGCCCTCGCGGCGCTGCACGGTGAAGATGGGCTTGCCGCCGTTGAGAGCGCCCACCGGCAGCAGCACGTACTCGACGAATGAGAGCAGGCCGTTGCCCTCGACCTTCTTCGGCTCGGCGAACGCCTTCTTCAGCTTGCGCTTCACCAAATCCGGGCCGTCAAGCAGGTCAATCTTCGAGTCGGGATCGGACGACGACATTTTGTCTCCCTGCAATGCGTAAGCACCTTTCTGATACGCCGTGTTGGCGCCGTTATTACCTGAAGTCCGGGGACCATTTTATTCATCAGATGCGCCCTCTCCTTGTAGCCCAGCTTCGGCAGCGCCTCCTTCGCCAGCGCGAAAATCTTCCTCTGATCCACGCCGCCAAACTGGACGTCGACGTCCAAGTACTGCTCGTCAAGGGCCTGCATGAGCGGGTAGATCAGACCAGACAGCAGCGCGTTGTCCGTCTGCTTGACCACCTCGGCACCGGCGCGCTTCGCGTCGTGCTCGGTGGTCATGGTGCTCAGACGCAGCAGGTCCATCATGTAGTCCGGACTCTTCTGGTACTCGCTGCCCAGCACGAACTCTAGGCGGTCGACCGACACGCCGATAGCCTTGAGCGACTCGGTGATGACATACTTGTAGTACTTGGCGCGGTAGTTGACCAGCTCGATGGGCGCCTTGAGGTTGTCCAGGAAGGCATGAATGTCGGCGAGCAGGATCTTGACGTGGCAGCCCGCCTGCAGGAAACTTCCAACCTTAGCTAGGGGTACTAGGTACCCGGCATGTGGGCGGCCGGTCGTCGCGGTGCCCCAGTAGATCTTGAGCGGCCGCTCCCCCTTCCTGACCACGGCCTCCATGATCTCCGGGTTCAGAGACTCCTGGAGGTTCTCGGTGATCAGCGCCAGCTTCGCCTCAGCGCTCATTGTGTCGGCCATAGCGGTGGTTATGGCGGGGCTCGTTCGACCCCGCGACGCTGCGATTTCGTGTGGTTAAAACGATTGGTGAGGCGGCGGTGCCGGCGCGGGTACTGAAAAGTATCGGAGAGCGAGCGGTGGTACAGCAGAGGAATGTGTGGTGGTTGCTTCGACTTGCGTTGATATTTTCTGACTGTGTCGCCGTCGCCCTGCAGCGGCGCTCATGACTGTTCGGTAGCGCACACGTGATCGCGGCCTAG
>RHKH01000061.1:90310-106054 GCA_009829795.1 Lasiodiplodia gonubiensis | reverse complement strand
TTTTTTTTTTTTTTTTTTTTTTTGCTTTCCCCTTCGCACGCAGGATCACACACGATAGCGCTTACGGCCATAAGACGGAGACTTATAATTGCGAACGAGACGTGAATTGCGCTCGCTCGCCCCTGCGCAGGCTCACGGCATTGCTTGTCGATAACAGAAAGTTGCCGTGGAATCCCGCAGGTCATCGGAATGAAGCGACGTCTCATCGTCTCGCTTAAAACCGTTGATCTGCCGCCCGGCCGCGCATCTGCCAGAGTCTCGCGGCTCGCTGTTGAACATTCACTGCCCGAAACAGCCTGATGCAAGATCTCGATTCTGCCAAAGCTCATGCTGCTACTACGTGTACGTGCTTGACCTCTTACGGCCAGACCGCGGCGCTGCCGCTCCTCTTAAACCCACCAATCAACCCCGCTAGCATTGACACGAAACGGCGCCCCCGACGTACGCAATCACGTCGCTAGGATCGCTCGGATCTCGCATGGGAATCTGACTCTCTCCTTCCCCAGTTCTGACGCTAGGATCCTCTTGACGAGGCACTATATCCAAAACGATCCCGTGCAGAAGCAGCAAGAGCGGGAACTGATTGGGACGCTTCGCCTGCGGCAGCTTACTGGAATCATCGAGTGGGCACCCTTATTTAGCACCTCGAGACGAACCCGCGCTCACGGCCGCTAATTAGACGCGAAGCGCTCTTCTCCTCGCTTGATGACGCGCAGCGGGACGTGCCCCTTCCGCATCTGGAGGGTGATGATGGTCCCCATGCCGTTCTTGAGTACTTCGGTGGCCTTGTCCGCAGCCTTCTGCCACACCTCCTGGCGCTTAGGACCGCCGCGTGACATGGCTGCGACCGCCTCATCGTCGGCAAATTCATCCACCGCAAGTTCGACGCTATGCGTGTGCATGAGCGCGGCAATGATGCTGATGCTCTCCACCTGAGCGAAACGCCGACCCATGCAACTGCGGTGTCCCTCGCTGAATGGGATAAAAACTCCGGGTGCCGGCTTGAACAGCTGCCCTGCCTTACCGGATGCTGCTCCGACCCCACCAACGAGCGGTTGGTTATTCTCATCAACGATCCACCTTTCCGGCTTGAACTGGTCGAGCTCGTCTCCAGGAGGTAAGGCCGATATATCGGGCCGAGCAGGCCAGTACCTGGGATTATTGTGGGCTCCGGGAGTATCAATGGAGATAAGGGTATCCTCAGGAATCACGTAGTCCTGGCCGTCGACCGTCAGCGCCTGCGGGCTGCCCTTCATCGTCCTCTTGGGGATGCCGACGACGGCGGGTATCATGCGGAGCGTCTCATTGATAACAGCCGCCGGCAGCCCGTTCATGAGCTTCGGCAGGTCCTGATCGTAGTCCCATTGCGAGACCGGCCGGTCGCCAACGATCTCGGAGATGGCCTGCTGCAGCCGGCGCTGGCTTTGAGGGTTCAATGCCAGCAGCACAAGGGCAAAGTGCATCGCGTTGGCCGTGGTTTCGTGACCCGCGAGAATGAAGATGAATGCGTTCCCCAAAATCTCTGAATCGCTGAGCACCTGGTTCTGGGGCTCGGCTCCACTCAGGGTCTTCTCCGTGATCCCAGCTCCCCTCATGACAGAACCTGACGCCATAAGTTAGCTGATGGAACGAAGCTAGAAGATCACATGCACTCAATCTTACCGAGCAGATCGAGCCCTTCCGTCGTTTGCCCCTCGCGGATGTGGGTCTTCTTCATCTCATACAGCTCCTTCATGTACAAGCCCCACTCGTCATACGCAACTGATGCCGTCCGGGGTCCCTCGAAGGGTACGATACCTGAGCGAACACGAAGTCAGCCTTGCGAGGAGCTATGGCCCTGTAGCATAGTATCCAGGAAAGAGCATTGACCCTGAACAGCCCAATGACCTACCACGAAGCCACCTCGGCATAATGGGAATCCAAATGACATTCTTCATCAGCTTGCTCATGGCTTCCTTGTACGACATGGTGTGACCGGGTGGCGGTTTGCTGCTCGTCAAGCGCTCATCTTGCCCGTCCACGTTCCCTGCAGCCTCCTCGTGGGGCCAGAGACAACGCACACCGAACCCTGCCTTGCTGATGAGATGCAGGCTCAAACTCATCATGTCGGCGTCCAGCTGATGCAGGCTCCTGCTCGAGTCATTGCCGGTGGTCCAGTGCGCGAGGATGGCCTGGGACTGCCGCAGGCTCTCGTCCCAGACGACGCGGTGGTTCTTCTCGCTGAACGACGGCGCCGTGATCTTGCGGTGCTTGCGCCACAGCGGACCCTCGGTCACGACCACGTTCTCGCCGTACAGCTGTAGCGTCTTGTACACCTCCAGCGGCTTGGGGAAGTCGAGGCGGCGGGTGGCGATGTCCGCAATGGCTTCCGGATTAGCCACGTACAGGTGCTTCTCACCGGGCGAGCACACGAGCAGCACCTCGCTGCCGAAGCGCTTGAACGGCTCGTACTTGGACTCGTATAGCCATTCGATCCGAAGGTACGGCAGCCAGCTCTCGGTCCAGGCCTTCGGGAGCCTGTCGATTATGGGGTACAGGCGGTCGCCGAATATCAGCCAGACAATGCCAAACTTGTTCCACGGCAGCACGATGTACGGGATGCCCGATCTCTTGGCCGCCTTGACGTTTGCGGCGAGGCATCTATAGAGATTCAGGTAGTAGACGGCTGCAAGGGCGATGACGGTGACGAGGAGCGCCGACGGCATGGTGGCAAGAGAGCAGCAGCAGCAGAAAGGGGAAGCAGAAAAGGATCGTGATAATGATCGACGCGGGACCAGCCCACGGCGCGCGAGACGAGCAAAGAAGAGGCTAGAGAAAACAAGAAAGACACGAGAGCTGAGAGAGAACGAGTAATTGCGACGTCAACGAATTCGTGTGGTCGTGATGCTGCGGACGATCAAACGTCATGGACTGCGGTGCTCGTCTGCTCACGCGCTAACTGCCCGTACTGCCTCGGAGAGTAGGTAGCGCGCCTGCCCCGCGCTTGGGACGCGTTCGCGCGCCGCTAGTGGGCCTTCGCTGCCGAACGAGACTGGCCTGCGGCTGACTCCAAACACCAGCGGTCATACGAGCGATAGCACGCCCCCATGTGCGTAAGCGACCGGGCAGACGTTCTTGTAAGTACTCTGCGAGCAAGCAATCATCGTATGGACGACCTGTGTTCTCGGAGCTAATGCGCGCACGGTACCTAGCCCATTACTATTCGACAAACGTCATGGCAGCTGGCCAGGCGTGCACCGCGCTAGGCCGTTGTACCCTGCGCAACCATGCCTGCTCGCCCCCCCAACTTCGGACTGTCGGAAAGCATCAAGACGTCTGACCAACGAGACTGATTCCGCGGGCCAAAAGGTTGATGCCCTGCAAGCTCACGCACACCCCGGACTAGCACGTTAGGGCCGCGAAACACTATTCTCCGAGGGCAATGACCAGCGGCTCAGATCGTGGGAAACGTCGATGGAACGCCAACCAAAAGTCAGCTCGTTCTTGCCGCCACTCTGCCGCGTGCACAGCCGGCCGCGGCCACTCAGCAGGCGCGGATGTCGAGGGACCGCAAGCGAGTGGTAGGCGTGTGCAGAGGATCCGTATCAGCTCCAGGGCGCCGCAAGCGACGGCGTGGATGGGGAAAGTTACGGCGGCATACCACCCTCTGTGACAAAAAGGGTCTGGGGTTGATTTGCTTTTGGCTGCTGGCTGCTTATGGGCGAGGAAAAGTGTGTTCTTATTCAGGACGCACGGTGCTGGCCGATGATGGTGGACCGAGGATCGTTTTGAGCACCGCCTGCATTATTGACATTCCGACCGGACGGCACAGGCGCACATCATGGCTGGCAGCAGCACGCGGAGGTGGTTGCACGGCGTAGCCTAAGGCAGCGACTGAGGATGTGCGCTTCCAGAAACATCGCCTGCCGCTGGCCAGCGTCGACAAGGATCCGGGCAGAGGTGAGGCTGCTGCTAGGTCGCGCTATAGCCGGGAATCTGGCAGCCCGCACCTACCTACTACTAGCCCTGCAAAAAAATAAAAAAGCGCCAACAGAAAAAAAAATACTGACCATCGAAAGCCGCCAGAACGCCGTTGGAAGTCGCCTTGTACCTCTAGCCCGCCCACGGGCCGCAACGTCCTACAGAGGAAGCAAGCAGCCGTCCGTCTCCGGGCGCACAGCAACGGTCATCAGGTTTTTTTTTTTCTCGTCCCGCCCGGCATCGCTCGCGCTGATAGCAACGCGGCCACCGCCTCGCAAGTGCGGTTGAAGAAGACGGTCAATGAGCCGATTGCCACACGTAATTGGGCTCTCTAGAACCTGTGGGATCGTCTTCGCACGGCAACAAAAGCAAATTGCTCGGAGATAATGCTGGATGCAGAGGTTGGCACGTGACGGAGAAGCAGGGCACCCTGCGGGGCGCGACTCGCGACAGATCTCGAGGGCGCACGCGGACTCGCTCTTTCGCTGCAGCTCGGATCTGGGCGTCGCACGCTGGGGAGGGGGCGGGTTGGTGTGTGGGCTCGTTACGCGCGCGACTGGCGCTGGCCCGCGTGGACGAAGCAGGCCTGTCTGACATTGAGCGGCGCTGAGTCGCTGTTTTCTCGCACAATTTGCCGGCAGCTGATTCAATCTGAAGCAAGGAGGAGCGTCTCGTCTATCTGGCCGGCGCTCGCCCTTCCCCACTTCTGAACCGGGTAAGGGCGCTCGCCGAAGAGCCTCACCAGTTACACCGCAGCGCAGCGCAAACATCGCCGACTCGTCGCCTGCGTCGCCACAAAGGCGGTCGCAGCGAGCGTATGCACGGCCAGCTCAGCCGGGACTATCGAGGGTCGTGTGACGGCGGCGAGCCTGTAAAGGCCAGCAGAAGCTCACCGCGCGCGATCTGCAGACGGCCGCCGTTGTCCATGCAGCGGCGCTGTACGACCTCAGGCCGCAGGCGGCGGCGAATCAGCGGTCGAGAGCACGCTGCCGAGGGCGAAGGATGGGCAGCGGGCGAGGGGACAACTGAAGGGCGGCGGAGCGGTACTGCTCATTTCTCAGCGGATCCGCGTGATGCGGTGCGCTGCGTGGGTGGCCGCCAAGACGAACCGCAGAGGGTGTAGCTTCTAAGCTTAAGTCAACCCATCAGCTCGACGCTAGAGCGGCTTTGCAGGGCGTGGCATGGCCGTGGCAGACGAGAGCCTAGCGGCAGCCGCACGTGGCGTGGCTTTGGCGGCGGCGGCGACGGCGGCGGCGGCGCGCGCTGCTGGGTCCGCGTCGGCGCTGGCGTTGGTGCTGGAGAGCTGGATCATCGCTTCTTCCCGAGTCCCGGCTCGCACATCAGCGACGGAGTGGTGGCGGATCGTTTGGGAGTGGGAGCCCAGATGCGAGTTAGATGGTGACGACGAGGGCAGGCTGGGCGGATCGTCAGACCCCTGGCGCAGCCGTGGAGGTTGAAACGGCGGGCTTCCCTGCGCGGGCGGGCGTGCGCGGGCTGGCGCATGACTGGCGAGGCCAAAGGCCTCCAGGAGCGCTGCATGCAACGGGAATTGACCGGCGATGGGGTGGAGCGGCTAGCAGCAGACGGGCAAAAGGCGCGCCTGCGCCTGACAGCGTCGTGGCGGCCCAACGCGGAGCGCACGAGGGCGCCGCCACGAGACTCGACTAGACGGCGGCCGGCCAGGAACGGGCTGCTCGCCCAAAATCGGCCCGCGCGCCTGCGATAGGGGCGCGCGCTGACCGCCGGAATAGACTTCGAGAGTCGGATGTTGTGCGCGCGTCACCGCTGTTTGCTGCCGACCAGATCCGAGGCGGCGCGCAGAAGAGGTGCAGCGCGGTGTGTGCGAAGCAGCAGCAGGCAGGCCGGCCGGCAGGCAAGCAGGCAAGCAATCAATCAAGCAAAGCGAGCGCAGCCTCGCACCGGGCGGCGGGCATCGAAAGGCAGAAGGCACGGCCAGCTCCCAGCCCACGGGTTTGGGCCTGGCGCGCAACGCCCTGCGGCCGGAGATTCGCCCACCGCGGAAGCTCTAGCGAGGCGCGCAGACGGCCATCGCGAGCTTGAGTCGTGCGCTGCCCGCCCGACTTCTCTCACCCTCCTCACGGCTCGCGTTTGCCTGTTCCTGATCTCCGCACCGCGAGGGGGCTGCGCGTCGTCCGGCGCTTCAGGCTACTCGCTCCCAGAACGCGCCCGCCGCCCACGCCAACGCCGCCCAGCCCGAGCACAAGCGCCGCCACCCACCGCTGCCGGCGCGCGCCTCTAGCTCCGCGCTCTGTCTTCTCGAAAGCCTCTGCCTCAGTTCCATGATCGCCAACCGTCTGATCGCCCCCTTGTTCCCTTGAAGCAGGCTTTTCCGGCTCCATGGTAAGAGCTGCCTTTCCCGCCTGGCATCCGGCACAACGTCTGGCCCTTCCTCGGTCCTCTCCCCCCCTCCTGCTCTGCCGTCGTTGCCCTCATCAGTCACACACCCTACGCGTCCGTCCGCCCGCCCCGGCACAGCCTCGCCTTTGCGAGTAAGAGTGCATGATTTGCTCGCCCTCGTCGCAGCTGCTCCCCTCGCTTGGCGCTGATCGAGCCAGAGCCAGATCCTTGCCCGCGACTTGCTAGCTATGACGCGCATTGGGCCCTCTCATTTCCCTTCTCTAGACTGACTTGCTGGAAGCTTTCGGCAGTCTTCCTCCGTCGTCCGCACCATAGATTGTCTCTTGTCGTGTCTATCTGAACATCGGGCCTCAGCGCGCATGGCCACGACCGTTGCGCCAACATAAGCATGGAAGCCGATGGTCCAGACGTCAAACGTCCCCGTTTGGATACTCACTACCCTCCTCACTCTTCTGTGCCTCCTCCACCGCCCGCCCGGTATCACGAACCAGCACCACCCCCCGCCTACCCTCCCAACACGCTGCCGCCACCGCCAATCCAGGGCCATCCGCCTTCCGTCCCGGGTACGCCTCTCGGTCCACGCGCTCCGCGCGCCCTGCCTGAACCCGTCAATTTCAGCCAGCACCCGAACCAACGCCCAGGCAATGCGCCGCCCGTAACCATCCCGTCGAGGTCCTACTCCGTGGAGTCGCTGTCGCGTCCGCCGAGCAACCCAAGCCAGCCGTCGCCCATCGACACACGGCCACGCCAGCTCGCCGTCTCCGGTCCGCCTGAAGGCCCTCCTCACCAGCAGCAACCACCACCACCAATGGACCATGGTGGCCACCATCCCGGCGCATATCCCAATCATGATCCCCACATGAATGGTGCTGCGCCGGCTCCCTACCCTCCCCCCGCAAATCATCACAATCCCTACAATGGCCCGCCGCCCCCCATGGGCCCTACCCAGGGCTACCACCCCTCACCTTACGGTCAACCAGGTGTATATGGCCAAGCCGCAGACTATGTAGGCGCCGGCCGCAAGCGTCAAGTGCGCGCCGTGCAGGTACGTTGCTCCTCGCTCTCCGCCGTCCCCCCTCTGCCACACTCACACTGCAACCGCCTAGGCCTGCAACAACTGCCGAAACCGCAAGCAGAAGTGCGACGAAGCACGACCGTGCCAGTTTTGCCGCGAATCCGGCCTGAAGTGCGAGTACAAGGAAGTGCCACCGCCGAAGTAAGCAATTTTTTTCACCGCCCTTTTTGGTGGCGGCGTGCTCACCGCGTATGAACCTGCAGGCAAGACCGAACGTTGCATGACATCGCGACCAAGGTCAGCGCGCTTATGGAAAACTTTGCGTCCATTCCGGGCCGCCTCGAGAGAATAGAGCGGCAGCTCCGGGGCCATCAGAATGGAGAGGGTACGCTTACGACTCCATCGGACCAATTCCCTGCGCCAACTCCCGCTGTAGCAGAAGAAGCTGAGGGAAGTACCTATGATCCAGTTAGGGAGAAAACGTCGTCCGAGCCGCCGAATGCTGCGGCAAAAGCGCTGTCCGGACCCAAGTACTCTCTGCCTCCCGACGCTTCCCAGACAATCGGCCCGAAAGGGCACCCGGCGCAGGTCCCGGACTTTTTCGAGGCCGAGATCACATTACCCGCCGACCATACGACCGCCGCCCACACCATGCTGATGGATTGGTCTGCGATGCAGCCCTTCTTTAAAGACGTGATCCCCGGCGGAACGAACTACCCGAGAGAGCAAGAGGAGAACCGAGGATTGCTTAAGCTTTACGGAAGAGGCGAGGGTGAAGACCTCTACGACGGTGCTCACGGAGGTAGTCCTGCAGCAGAAGGCGCCGAAGATGATGTCGTTAGCACTCCTGCCCCCTCGCCCGGATCCAACAGCTGGGGCATCGGCTTCACCGCGCAGCCCACCGGGGCGGACATCCATCGGTCGGATCCGCAGCACAATTGGGGCGGCTTGAATCCGGATGGCACCCTCAAGTTAGATGTTAGAACCGTGAAGCGCTTACATCACAGCTACCTGAGCCACATGCACCCACTGCAGCCGTTCTTGGACAAAGAGCGGCTGGCATCCATGGTAGAAAAGTTCATCCAGAGGTATAGCCCGGACGCTGGTAACCACAATGCGAGGTCACCCTTTGCCGTGCCGGACGCCTACCCTGCCGTTCCCCTCAAGCGGAAGAGGTCGAATAACGGCCCGATCCCTGGACCTGAGCCCGGAACTCCGCCCAGTAGAGGCAACTATATAGAGCGTACTATCGGGAACGCGATAGTCCTTCTGGTGCTCGGTCTGGGAAGGATCTGCGAGCACAAGACCCATCTGCCCGGTCCCCTAGGCGGCCCAAACACGGTCGTCGGTAGCTCTCTCCAGATGCCCTCTATGGATTCGCCACCGGCCACCATCAAGCCATCTCCCGCTTCGTCACATTCCACTCTGGCCAGCATCCCATCACCGGGTATTGATGGAGCACGCCTCATGAGCCGGAGACCGTCTACGGAGCATGTGCCCATGTCGGACAGGAGAGACACAGCGGCACGTAACATGGACATCACGCCGGGCCTTGCGTACTATGCCTACGCCGTTGAGATACTCGGTGCGGTCCACGGAGGAAACGATCTCTCTCACGGTCAAGCGGGTGTTTTAGCATGTCTCTACATGGGCCAGCTGGCTCGAGTTTTAGAGAGCTGGGGATGGATCTGCTACGCGTGCAGAGTCTGCGGCGTCCTCATCGACAAGTAAGATCCCCTGAGAGAGGACAGGATCCGTACTAACAACAACAACAACAACAGAGACAAGGAATCGCTCTTCCCCAACGCTCCCGAGCCCGACGTTTCGGACAGCATGGATCTCAGAAAGGTTGCCCCAGGCGTGTCCAGCGGCGTTGACAGGCGCAAGACGAACCTGACCAAGTTCCTGTACTGGACTTGCTTGCAGCTTGAAAGGTTGGTTCAAGGATTTTTATTGGACGGCTCGGGGTAAGATGCTAATTCTTTAGTGATATCCTTGCGGAGATGAGCCACCTCAGACCGAGCGGCATCTCAAAGGACGAAGAACGCATAGGTCTACCGAGCCAGATATACCCAGAACTTCCGTTGGATCCGCCCGAGGAGATGAACTGGCTGTACTACTCGGCCCAGATTCAGCTCCGCAAGATCCTCAACAGAACCCATCTGGCTCTGTACAGTAAACGTGGGAGGCCCCTTTTATTGATTCAGTGTTCACAGCTAACGGGCCGCAGAAGGGCGAAAGAAGAATTTCTGGGCTGCATTGCGCGACGACATGCTGGAAGAACAACTCCAGGGTTGGCGGGAAACGCTTCCGGCATGGCTAGGATGGGACGATTCCGACGAGCCGTCGGACGATATCAACAAGGCCCGCATGCGCGCCAAGTACTACGGTGCAAGGTACATCATCACGAGGCCGATCCTTCACTGGGCGATTCACACCAATCCGGCGCCGACGTTCCTGATGAAGCAGTACGGCTTCACACCCGCCGACGAAAACGACTCGCCCGACCCGTCGGAGAACCTGGTGTCGGACTCGCTGTCCAAGGCGAGCTGGCACAAGGTCATGATGGCAAGCAAGCGCTGCGTCGAATCGGCAATCCAGAGCACCATCGCCTTTGACGGCATCGAGAACACTAACCAGCGACTGATTGTCACCAACATTTTCGGCACGGCTCATGCGTAAGTGAAACGGGTTGGATGGTATTGCAGGGTGCTGACGTTGACAGACAATTCGGCAACTGCCTGGTGCTGGCGGCGGTGCGCAAGTCGTGGATGCGCGACCTCATCCCGCACGCGCGCGTCATTGCGCTCGTCGAGCGCACAATCAGGTTCCTGCGGCGGCTGGTGCCCATCTCGCCAACGCTGCGTGTGGACGTCGCGATTCTCGAGAACACGCTGAAGTGCTTGAATGGCGAGAAGTCGGATCCCGCTTCGGTGGACGCCTCGTTTGGGACATAGTCTAATTCTGCAATCGGAAGAGAGCGACGTTGAGGCTGTCGAAACCGTCAATCAGGCCATGCTTATCTTTTTCTGAGGTAAGGGCACGCGAAGACGATCAGTAAAGAGGCTGTCGCCGTGGCGTTCCCCGCCTCGCCTCGCTTTCGTTCCCGTCCGCAAGCCCTGCCGCGGCAGCCCTGCCGCCGGGGCGCGTGCAACCGTTGGCCATCTGTTTCTTTTTGATGCACACGCCATCATGTTCAGCAACATATACCCGATCTACGTACCCTTGGGAGGAGGCTTCGTTGTGGCCTTTATGATCGCGCCTCGCCTTCGTCCTTAACATGCATAGTTGCGTGGCGCCCTGGTTCCTTCTCGGCCTACTTTTTGCTTTTTCTTCGTCTTTTTTCCATTCTCATCGCATCGTTCATGCGCCTCGTCTTTTCGCCAGCATCATTGTTGTTTTTTTGTGATCTATATTCTGGGCGGATAGCGCTGTCTTGGCATTTACTTCGGTGTTAAGTATTTTCGTCACTACTTTCTCTCAGAGTCTCTTTTCGCCGTCTCCTTGGGAAAAGGAACGTTTCCGTTCCTTCTGCTGCCGGCACCCGAGAGGCCATCGTCGCGCGCCCGGGCGCTGCAGCTCTTCTGGGGCAAAGCCGGAGGAGGGGCCCCTCCTGCCCCCCGCCGACACCGCCGCTTTTGCTCGCCATTCGACTTTTCACAAGTGCCGGTATGGCGAAATGCGCAAATGCGGGTCATCGGCCACCACGCTGCAAGGGCTCGTTAGGATCCACGTGGAGAATTTTCGGACGGACATAACCCAGCCCCGGCATCTCCGGCTCATCGCCTCGACCGCTGTACTGAAGGGCTCTCTATTCGATGCATTGCTGCTACCACGACCCCGGTCCTTGCGTGCGTTTGCTTACGCACGCCACCCAGCCTGCGTCGTACCGGACACGCTTTTTTTCCTTTGGCTTTTACAGGCCTCAGCCGTTTCCGTCGACGGCCGTCAGGTCTGCAAATGGCCGCGGAGGTAGCCGTTTGGGCAATGGGTAGGTCGTGCGAGGAAGAAGGGGGGTTGTCCCAAAAAAGCAATGGAGGCAGCAGAGACTTCGGGCACGAATTTTTTTCAGGTGAAACGGCACGGTTTGATCCAATTCCACGAAACGGCCGACAAAGACATGACACGGGGGCGATCATCACGAAAGAGGGGAAAAAATAAAAAAGGGTCCAAGTGTGGCACAGGGGATGGGTGGCAAAAATCGACTAATATACCTCCCGCAACGGTCGATGTTCCTTTTTTGCTCTGGCATGGGCCAGAATGGTCTTTATTTGGTTCCGATGACCCTACCACCTATCTATTAGACGAGCGTGGCTGAGCCTGCAAGAGGCTGGTTGGCCGGCTCGATTGCAACTACATACGTGTTTGGATGCCTCGTGATTTTTTGGTTGGTATGATGGGAAGGAAATGCGTCCATGTGTTCGGATCAGGTTTACATATCAAATGGAAAGAAAAGAAAACAATACGTGTATTTGGTATCCCCACATCCTGGCCAGCGTCCTGCGGATACCCCCATGCGTGTCTCCTGTGTAGCATGCCCTTGGCCACAGGTCATCTTTTGGAGTTTTGGATCTTCACGTTGCCACTGCGCACACGGAGAGAGCCTTCGCACGTCTCTCCGACGCAGGCCTCTTTGCGGTACACGCTACTGCATCTTTCCGAAGAAACGATCCATCATCACCCGCGGTGGAGCCTTTTCGTCCAGTCGACTTGACACCGCTACACGGAACGATAATTCGCGCAATACTGGGTACCTGCGCCATTGGAAGATCGCATTTTCTTGCCGCAACGGGGCTGACGCCGGAGTAGGATAGGGAAATGGGCCAAAGACGACAAAAAGGCGGTCGAGCCTACGCAGCGACGCGGCACGGTGCAGTCCCAGGCGCCAGGTTTCGGACATGTGTGGCCCTCTACCTCGAAAGTATGACACGCATGCGAGCGCTATAGCTACGAATGAGCCGGCGGCTCCTCTACGAGTCAGCGAGCACGTACTTCTGCCGTATTCTCTCCCTCACCCCCCTCTCACCACGGCTCCAAACTGCCCGCGAAGGCGCCCCCTCCCCCTACCTACCGACCGACCGATAGACCGACCGACGAACGGACACACACACGAGCCCGCATACGTGTCTCCGATCCTCTCGTATAGACGCACGTCAGCAGGACTGCATGTCATTCTTTAAAGAGTCACACGGACCCTTAGGGGACAGAAGGCTTTGGTTTCACATGGCCCCGCTGGCTGGACTGCGGTGGCGACGGCGTCTCGAGAGTGAGGCAGGCAAGCAGCAGGCCGACTCATACACATGCAAGACGGAGGTAAGGTACTGCCTGACGCAACCGAGGTGGCTGACAACGCATAGAAGGAGAATGGACATTACATCAATCCACATGTAGGCGCGGTGCTTTAGGAAGGTCAACGCCCAACGCCAAAGGAGAGAGGTAAGTAGAGATCGGGGAGCAGCATGGACCCCACCACGGCCGACGACGAGAGATGTGCGGTGTGCAGGCTGCTGCTTCTGCTGCTGCTGCAAGCGGCGCCGTTGGCTACCTAGCGCCGCTGCCTCTGGCCGTGTGCCTGGTCTGGGGGCGAATCCTGACGCATACAGCCGGTGCAAGGCGACATAGCAGAGCAAGAGAGGCGATCCGCGCAGTCGCAGCGAGCACAATGCAGCTAGAGTAAGAGAAGCCTGTGTAGCAGGGAGAGAGATGGAGAGCAAGATGGAGAAAAGGGACGCTAGGCTAGGGAAGTTGCATTAGCTTGCGCTACCGTTGAACTGGGACTCTCCTCCGCACAGACGGTCCTGGCGGGGAACATGCTCTTTTCTTGCCTCGTGCAACATCAGGTTGGTCGCTTTCGAGATCTGTATTTTCCTTGGCCTTCCCTTGAGTCTCCCCGGCCCTCTCTTCCGCCCGTTCGTGATGCGCGGCGCGCGTCGAGTCTTCCTTGTGTTGAAAGAGAGAGCTACAGGGTCCTTTGCTACTTCCCTGCCTGTCGCTTCCAACCCGCGACAGGGGGAGGACGGGCATCGATGTACGCGACATCTCAGCCACAGCGCCGCCCTTGCCACCGAACAGCTGCCGCCCGAAAGCATGATTGACTGCCGGCGAGCACCAATTCCCCTTACAAAGTCTGCCACGAGTAATGTCCAAAGGTCGACCCCGGACCTGAACGCTGGCCACCGCCGGAGAAATATTGAACATGGACGGGGGGGACCCTTTCAAGGAAAAAGAGGGGCCGTGGGCATCGTACACGACGATGAACATCTGCAATTACTTACTGCCCGGCTGCCGGCAAGATGGCGAGACATTGCACATCTGGTACAATATAGCAGCGCGGCCGGCCATTGGGTCCCTCTTCTCTTTTTCCCCCTGCCTCCCAATCCTTCGGCGATAGCCGAGTGAGTCCAAGGAAGAAAAAAAAAGGACGAGGCACGCAATCCGGTTTAGGTGGCTGTGCCGCAGCACATACACCCGTTGCCTGTCGCTCCCCATCCCTTCTACAGACAACACAGACCTTGTCCTGTCAACGGTTTTCTGCCAACGCACACGCCCACCACGCATGCACACACACACACACACACATTCCCCGTCGAGACTGACTGGGGCCACATGGACGATATTCCAATGTGCATACGGCATCGGGAGGGGTGGGAGCCCATCCCCGGCCCGCACAGGGTCAGCAGCGGCAGCGGCGGCGGCGGCAGCGCGCGGGCGCGCGGGTGCGCAACGGCGCGGGGCGCAGCAGTAGCAGCAGCAAAAAAGAGCAGGGCGTGGAAAAGGAACATCCGAGAAAAAGAAAGCAATGGAAACCTGCTGACGCAAAGATCGTAGCGCGAGCTACGTGTGTTTCCGTTATTGCTGATTTTCTTCTTCTTCTCCTGCTTGCGGAAAGGTATCTGTTGGCTCGTTGCGAGAGGTTCATCTTTTTGCCGTGCCCTCCCCTCCTTCTTTTCCTGCCGCCTCACTCTTGGAGGTGGGTTCTCTGGTCCACACCCCCTCCCCTGTGCTTTCGAGATGATTGTGGAAGTGTGGGGGCCTGGACCGGAGAGACAGTCCGAATATGGGGAAGGCTCTGCGAAGCATGGGTGGGGGGGAAAGGTCTGAAAGATAGAGAAGGAGGAGGGGGGATGAACGGGAGTGACGGCGGGGTGCCGGCCGCGTCAGGAGCGGGAGTCAGAGAGGTGTGTGTGTGTGTGTGCTGTACGGCGCATGGAGCAAGGATATCTGCCCAGTTTTTGCGTTATTGTGAAAGCGTAGCGCGCGGCTCTGCTGGGTGTGTGTCGTCCTTGGCGACAATGCTCAGAGGGTCCCCAATGGGGTGGATGAGATGGTGTAGGGTGATGATGGTCCTTCAGGGAAGGGAAGAGAAAAAAAAAAGAAAACAGGATTCCCGGTACGTTGCCAACGCTTTTCGTGGCCTTTCCCGACTGCCCGTGAAGCTTTTTTTTATTTTCTTTTTCTCGCTTTCCGATATATTGAGGCCCGAACGCCGTCTCCGATTGCCGCGGCCGTCGGAGCGGCCGTCACCATCGATCGCAAGGGCGGGGACATGGGTATGGCGGGGGCGCATCGCGAAAGAGAAAAAAACCGTTGTACCGCCAGCCGGGGACGTGGGCATCGGCACTGCCCCTCTCGAGCGCGGAGCAGAAGGACCCCTCTTCGCTCAGCAGCGGTGGGATGGCAGCTGCAGCATGCAGTGCTCAGGAGCAGGCTGGTTGCTGACTTGCATCCGTCCTGAACATCACCTTACTCGCGGTATTGGAAGGATGGAAAAGTGGCCCGGAGATTGTCATTTGATCAGTCAAGATCAGCGGACAGGTGTGGGCGGCGGCTGCAGCTGTTGGCCGGGCTGCGCGGCGTGGCTAATGCATCCAGCTATACGAGCGGGCCAGGCATGTGCGAGGGCAGGGGCGGCGTCGAGGGGAAAAGGTTCTCACATGTCTATCAGAATCTAGTTCATCGATCTAATCTCCACCATCTGGCGAGCCCAATATGCATGGAACTGGTCATAAAAATAAAACGCCATCTGGGAAGCCGCGCGCTAGGGAGGGAGCGGTGGCACTAGCAACGGGCGGCCCGGGGCGGGAAGTCAATCTTGCGCAAGCCGACGCTCAACGCCGCGACCTCAAGTCCAGAACTATCTATGCCCGCCAGCTCACGCATATGCAGCGCCAGACGCCAGCACGGCACGGCAACGCTATCAGCGGCACGGCTCGCAACGCTACCCGGACCTTTCGCCCGGTTCTTACTCTACTCCCGACGCTCTCGACTGCGGCACTTGATCACTGCTGCATTTCCCGCGTCACAGTCTGTGCCCTGCAACTGCCTGCTCACGCCTGTCCTGCCTGCAACCGCTCAAGCCTGCAACCACCCAAGCCCTGCCCTGCCCGCGC
>RHKH01000061.1:30983-62104 GCA_009829795.1 Lasiodiplodia gonubiensis | reverse complement strand
TGATTTTTTTTTTTTTTTTTTGATGTCATCTCATGGCATGTTCTTTGCGATGAAAGGTGAAAAAGAAAGTGGGCTTTGTGCCATTTGACAAGGTGAGGAGCGCCTGGCGCCATTTGCGGTTGCCAGAACCTTCCCTTCATTCATGGTGTATCTAGTCCTTCAATATGCTTAAGTCCAATACAACATCTCAAGACATTGGTACTCGTTTCTTCTCCTAGCATAGCTATTTGTCAACCCAGAAAAAGTACGACGCTGCACTGATTTCAGTCCAGGCTAATGGTCTTGATATCCCGAAACTATCAATATTGTAGGTTTCGACTAGTAACTATCAGCTTTACATACCCATATGCGATGCCCGTGAAAAGTCCCTCATAATGTACGGTGACCTGACAAAAGTCTGCGCACGGCGCCTGTTTACACCAAAACCGACTTTCCACAACATATCTCAGCCCTACAGGTCAAATAAATCTAAAATTTAATGCACTTACATGATAAGCTATGGTACAAATCCTATATAGTTCTATGTCTATCAATGGTTTTTGCTAACAGGTAAATAATTTTTCTTTGGAATGCCTAATTAAGGTTGTATATTTAGATGCCTTGTCTTGATCTTAGCATCGTGATTCCGGCGAATCTCTGACGAAGGAATATCTTCTAGGTTCCGATGAAGCGAGATGCTTTATAAGACATGTCTTCGTCTGGCATGCGACTACAGCACATTTTATTAAAAACCCGCAACTCCTAAACGACAATCAAGACGGATGTTATCTCCTACGGCGTCCTTCCGTACCACCTCTCAGCCCACTCCCCAGGGCGCTCACGGGAGCTGATTTTACTGGCGAAAGGGTTCATCATCATGCCAGATTACCAACTAGTTCTGCAAAGGTTGAATAACAGAAAAGTGGTGATCTTGAAAGGAGGTGATCCGGGAGTCGGCCTAAGAAGACGCCACGGGAAGAGATACACATTGGGTGTGTCTTCGGAATTCCAAGGTAGTCATCCCAGGATCATTAGAGCGGGCAACAGATCTCATCTTCAGCACAGCAATCCTAAATTTTGTCTTATACTCTGGATGCAAGGGTAGAAAAACAAGTGTTGATAAAAGAAAACAAGAATCCTATCTTTCTACCACGAGATAGACCCTCTCCCCACCTACACAGCGTGCACACAAACTAAGGCTCCAACACCCGCAGAAATGTGCAGCGCATTCAGAGTCATTGCGTCATTTCAAGACCGTCATCCACTCAATAAAAAATCCCCCCACCTCAATTATTCTTTTTGTACCAAATCCTCCCCTCCTTCACATCCCACTTCACAGGCACAACCTCAAGCCGCTCGCTGGTGCGCCGAGCTGGCAAACCTCGCAGACCTTGCAGACGGTGCCCTTGAACTTGGCCTGGTACTTAACACCGCAGTACTGGCAAGCGACGCTGGGGGAGCCGGTGTAGATGGGAGTGTAGCTTGCCGCGCAAATCTCGAAGTCAGCGAACGTGTCGAAATCGATTTCGACCGCGTCATTGGGGTTGCGTTCGCAGACAGTCTTGATCTTGCGTGCGCTCTCCTTGAACTTGGCGTTCGTCGAGCCGCGGTCCAGCAGCGTGTTGGCGAACGATAACGCGCTGTTGTGTTGCTTGTTCTTGTGGGAGAAGTTCATCGCGGCGAAGAGGGCTAGTGCCTTGTGCGCCGGCTCGAGGTCCGGTACGGTAAAGTAGGCGGCCAGCTCGAACGCCCGTTTTCTTGTGTCCTCCTCGAGAGCCGAAATGTCCTGGCTGCTGTTGGTCAGGCGGCGGCGCTCAAGCTCGATGCTCATGGCTAGTGTGTATTGGCCGGCGGTCGCGATGAGCCTCTTGGCCTCTGCAACTTCAGCCTGGGTAGTGACGGCATTGAGCAGCATCAGATGCAGGATCTTCTTCCAGGTCACGACGCCGTCTTCCAGCTTATTGGTGCGCATCGCGTTCTTGCCGGCCGCGAGCTCCGTAGCAGTGATGGATTCCAGATCACGGGGAATGATGGGAAGGACCTTCCTGGAGTCCGTCTCGTCGATCGTTCTCCGGACGTAGTTCACGAGCGGGGGCAGACCGACGCTTGCGGGCAAGAACGTCCTCGAGGCCTGGTAGATCTCTTGGAATCTCCACTCGATCGGCTTAAAGTTAACCGCGCCGACTTGCCTGTTGAGAAGCTGCATCGCACTCTCGAAGGAACCGCCGGCAACGTGATCGGCCGCGATTGGGGAATTCCTCGTCCACATGTCAGCCTCGCTGCTGCCGGCACCGGCCTCGACGCTCTCCACGTTGACAAAGTCGTCTTCGACTTCGATGTCATCGTCGCCTCCCATGTCCCAGCCAGCCGCATCCTCGTCCTCCTCGGCATCCTCAAAGCCACCGTCGCGCGCGGTGTCTTCGGTTTCGATGAGGTCCTCGTCGCCATAGCCGTTGGTCGCGGGCGCCAACTCATCCGCATCCAACTCCTCGCCCATCAACGCCTTCTCGAAGACCGAAGCGCCGGAGCTCTTGACGGGCCAGTTGGCGGTGTAAGTGGGAACGACCGGTTTGGGAGGAGCCAAGGGCTGGCCGATCTCCGGAAGGGAAATTTGATCCTCGGTCAAGCCGCTGGCCTCGAGGATGTTCTGGCACTCTTCCTCCAAGCCATGCGACTTGGCCAGCATGTATGCCAGGGGGTCTATAACGCAATCAGTCTCACCGAATACGAATTCCATCTCAGGAGTGCTTACATTGGTCGATTTCCTTGAACATCTCGATGCGGCTCTCGACGTCGCCGAGGTATACTGCGTTTTGGAATCGGGAAGTCATGTCACCGCGGTGCTCCGCAATCTTGGCCATACGAGTGAGCTTCTCTTTGTCACCGGTCGAGAGATACAAGAAGGAGAGCTTGTCGAACGTGCGCAGCTTCTGGTAGGTCATCTCGACGACCTTGTGGTTTCCGTGGGCGAGAGCCTCGGAGCTGAGACGGCTCCACAACTGGGGCCTGTCAAGTTGCTTGGCCATTTCGACCGCCACGTCGAGGTTGCCGCACTCGATTGCGAGCTCGAACCTGGTCTGCGGGTCTTGGACGAACTGGAGCGCAATCTCCGGGTAGCCCTTCTTCTGCAGATAAGCTATGATGCTTTGACCAACGAGGCTGGAGGTTTTGATGATGTTGAGCATCTCGTCGTAGTTGCGCTTAATGAGAGCGAGCTTGAAGCGGTATTCGGTCGGATCGATTTGGAGAATCTTGGGCTTGGCAGAGCGGTCCAAGCAGTAGACGCTGCGGCCCTTCACCCTGACGAGGTAGACGGTGTGCTCCAGAGTGCGGACAATGCCGTTATCTCCGTTCATGAGCGTGTACTTGATGTGGTTCAAGGTAGAGTAGAGAAGGACGCCGGCATCGTCCCACGTGGCGCTCTTGATCCTGATGGTCTCGTGCAGCGTAGACACCTGCTCGAGGTTCTTCGTGACGATCGTGACGTTGTGCTTGCTCAGGAGCGCGGCGTGGAGACCGTCGTTGGACCAAATGACGTACTTTACGCCGTTGACAGCGAGTTCGGCAAGGTGCTTCTTCTGCTGAATGTCATAGAGGACCACGGACGTGGGCGTAATGAGCAATAAGCAACCAGTTCCACCGAAGTAAATGTCTGTGGTGCCGTGAGGCGGCTTGATCGTCTTGGTCGTAGAGTTGGACAGATCCTTGATGTCGATCTGTTGGTTGCCCTGGTTGAAGACGGCAAACCTATTGCGAGCAACGAAAACCGCAGAGTTTCCGGATCCACGCTTAGTATCCGTCGGCTCGACGGCTCCGCTAGCATCACGGGGCAGGCTGATCAGCTCGTAGCAACCTCCGTCGGTGGGCGAAGTGACCAGGATCGCGCGTTCGGCGGGGTTGTAGGACAGCGTTCTCGGAGGCACCCACGGGCTGCCCAGCTTCTTCAGCGATAGCATGGACGGCGATTCGAGGTTCTTGGCGAAATCGTAGGAGCGCACGTGCTTCTCTTTGGTGATGTAGAAGAGCTGGTTCTGGTAGACGGCAGAGGCAGGTCTCTCACGCTCGAGCTTGAAAACCATCACCCCGTTGTCGTGGCCAGCAGCAAACAAGTTGATCTCCGGATGGGCCGCAATTACCCAGAAACGGTCATTTTCCCTCTTAAACGACATCGCGGACGTGCGTTTGTTTAAATCAAAACACCGCAAACTTTTGTCCTCTCCCACGGAAAGAATGAGGTCCTGGTGGGGGTGGAACAAGCAAGCAGACACGTTCTGGAAGTGCCCTCGGCAGGTGTCCACCTCCCAAGCCTTGGTCTCGCTCATCCTCCACAGCTTGACCAGCCTGTCATCGCCAGCGGAGACGATCAATGGAAGCGTGGGATGGAACGCAACCCAGTTGACGCCACGGTCGTGGCCCTCTAGCACGAACTTTACGACGGCGTCCGTGTTGCCAAACATGTCGGCCTGATTCGCATTGGCGCGTGCCATCTGGTCTTCGAAGGTCATCGAGGTCGGAGCGGAGTGCTTCTTGCGGAGTCCAGAAATATCCCAGACGCGCACGGACTGGTCGAGCGAAGCGGAGACGACGAGATCATCCTTGGGGTGGAACTGCGCGCACATCGTGTAGTGGTTGTGACCGGTCATGGTGCAGACTGGGGGGAGTTTGTCAGTCTCACAACTACGTGTCTCGAGCGCAATGGCGACGTACTGAGAGAGCGGTTCTGCCAGTTCCATATCCTGATGGTCTGGTCATCGGAGCTGGACAGGATCCACGGGAGCTCGTGGTGGAAGAAGACGGTGCGCACGTAGTCCAAGTGGCCGTTGAGGGTGAAGAGGCAGCGGCGCGTCTGGTACGACCACACCTTGATCTTGTAGTCGTCTCCTCCTGAGACGAAGAGAGGCTGGGTCTTGTGGAAGTCGATGCCGCGGACGGGGCCATCGTGCTCTTCGAAGCGGTCGATGAGGGTACCCATGCGGTAGTCCCAGAGCTGAATTGTGGACGAGTGCAGGGAGACGAGGATCCATGGCCTGCGACGTGTCAGTGGAGGGCGGGACGTCTGGACGAGGTGGGGAGGCGCACCGCTTGGGGTGGAAGGCAATGCCTTTCGCCCTGGACGACTTGGACTCGAACTGCAAGGTGGTCAGCACAGGTGTTGGGGCAGCGAATGCGACGCGCAACGTGCCTTGGTGAGCATGTTCGGGGACGACATGTTGGGCGTTCAGGGAGAAGCCGCAGCTTCACGCAAGGCAGAGGAAGTCGCGCAGCGCCAATGATCTGGTGGCGAGAGGTAGAGGGCGACGGCGAGGGGAGGAAGACGGAAAGGAGAGCTGGCGTCGAGGGTGGTTCGTGGTTCGGCACCCGGCCAGCTTGAGCTTCGCCAGAAGTGCAATGCGTGCCTACTGCTGTGGACGGTGAAGTGTCCAGTAATGCTGCGATGCCGCCGACGTTTTTCCGGAGAGCCCTGCCAAGGCCGCGCGGAGGTCGGAGGTCAGGACGCCCCGCCGGCGGAGCGCGAGCGGTTGCGGCCTGAGGCGACGACGGGTGCCGAGTCATTGAGCCTCGCGTGACGGCATCACCCCGCATGTGCAAGCTCGCCGCTGCGGCGGCTTGACGACGCAGCCCCGCCAAAAAATAAAAGCGATCACCCATTGACCAAGCATGGGGCATCCCTGGCGCCTGCGGTGCGGCAGATCCACTGGCAGCATGTCGAAGGCGACCCGCCGTGCTGATCGTGGCCTCCGGGCAGGACCTCTTCGTCATGCATGCGCAGACGCCAACCACGGCCTGCATCTAGCCACCGTTCAGCCTGTGATACCCAAAATCCCTCCTGTCGCCGCCCGTCCAGCCCTGTTCCTCAGCGGCTGCCGACCGGCCAGCTCGTCCACAATCCCGTCGGCAAGTGCTCGACGCCCCGTCACCGAGAGCAGCCAATTTGCTCTCCCGCCGTCAGCTACACCCCAGCGCCACTTCTCATCCCATCCGAGCCGGCGTGTTCTGACCGGTTCCCTCCCGCCCATACGTCCTTCTAGTGCCCCCTCTTCCCCTCGTTCGACCCGTCCTGGCAGGAATACGCTCCTGCTGCCTGGCGTCATCAGTCCTCCGATAAGAGGAGCCGTCGCATTGCCTGTCGGTCAATGAGGCGCGCCCTTCTCCCAGCTCTGCCCATTGTCGACTTCGCATCCCATCGCCTGGAGAAAAATGGTCCTATCGCGATTCCCAACCAACATCGCAATCGGGCCTCGCAGCTTAGCTGGATCGTTGTCGAAGCGTAAAGCACGATATCCCTGCGCAAAACGAGCCGAGCAGCCGTGAGCTCGTTGCGAGCGGCAGCGGTGGAGATTATGGATGGTCTGAGATATCCTCCGGTGTTCGATGCGCCACTTAACCCACCATCCAGCCCTCCAAACACGCCTTGTCCCTACTTGGCTGCCTCCCATTACATCCACTTCCACGACCCGCCCCCACCGTACGAACAGCACGTCGACTCGCCGCATCCGGTAGCGCCCTCGCCGCCGCAGGCAAGCGCCGAACGAAAGGGTCCCACTTACAAATTTTTCTTTCCCCAAGTGCAAAGCTACGAATCCCCGGCCGACTCGTCCGACATCTCGAGCCCGTCCGCAATGGAGGATGACTCGACGGGAGATGACTCGGACTCGCTCGTGAGCGACTTGCCTCAGAGGGAGGACAGGACCGTCATCACCGTCAAAGATGGCGATTTCGATCTCGAGGAAATCACCGAGGACAATATCGGCTACGACAGCGACGCCGAAATCGTCCGCCCCGACGGGTTCGAGGATGCCGGGCGCAACCGAGATGACGCGGGCATCTCGGAAGGCCTCGAAGAACTCAACTGCGACGACGACTCGTTCGACACGGACGAAGAGCTGCGGCGCCGTTTGGAGCGCAAGAAGCGGCGCTGGAGCATCCGGCCGTTCAAGCGCACGCACAGTCAGATCGTTGGCAGCGACACCGACGATGCCGATCTCGACGGGCTTGGCACTCACGAGGCCGGGTCCGGGGCGCGTCGGTTGAGGCGCAAGCTGAACGGCGGCCGGCGGGAGAGGTCGTCGCTAATATTTGAAGACCTCGGCGAAGCAGATAACGAAGAAGAGCACGGCGTAGCGCCTGACCAGGAAGGGTTACAGACCCTCCCGTTTTGGGTGCTGCAAGAAAATCGCATGGAGTTAGATTCAAGCTCGAGCGGGCCGCCTTCGGTGGCATAGCCTTATTCAAAGTGTTTCGAACGTTGCGCTCAGCCGCCTCCACTCCACCACAGCCACGGCCTGGCGCCCAATCGCGACGCCGGCCAACTCTCGGCAACTACGCATCCGAGGAACGCATCGTTTTCCAGGCATTTTCCGGGGCGCTTACCTGTGGCGCGCGCAAACGGCGTTTCTGCAGGGGCTTGTTCCATGTTTCCCACGACCGTAACGACAGCGCATAGATTTCCGTCCTTTTAGCAACGCCATCGGGCTGGTAACGAATCTCATTTTTCTTGGCAACGGGGGATTTGGAGGAGTCGATGCTATCTCTAGAGTTGCTTACAATGTATCATCGACCAAGGGTCCCGCTTATCCAAATGTGGCTGCCATCTAACTTGTTCGGCAAACTCCAACCTGCACCGCATCCACGTCAACCAGAGTTGGTGGCGTGGCGCGTGGCACGCGCAGCCCGGCATCCGAGAAGCTGTGCCACCGTTCGTGCCTGCGCTTGACCACTCACGTCCTCCGCTTTGTCTAGACCGCTCCCAATTTCCAACCCTCAGGATAAGCTTAGGACTTTGAGTGCGCATCTGAGTATAGCACTAGCTCCTCTGCCACGCCTCTGCCCCGTTCGGAACATGGGCTTCCGAAACGCTGGGCATCGTGGCTTACACCACGAGGGCGGAGAATTGTTACGTGGATGCGTTCAAGTGATATATAAAACTACCGGGTACAACCCGAGAAAATGTCCTTCCCATTCATTATCCACAGCAACAAAGTCAGAACAGTCCAACACGAGCGCCTTTCCGATTTCCTCTATTTCTTAATTTTTTTTCTCTTGTCTCTTTGAGTCCTTCTCTAAATCAGCATCGGTACATATCTCATTAAGAGCGACCAACCCAGACATACAGCAACAATGCCTTCCACCATCGCCAAAGTCCTCATCGCCGCCCTCGCCGCCGGCGTCTCTGCCCTCCCCTACGAGTCCAACACCTCGAGCTGGGCCGCCTCCACCACGTCTGCCGCAGCCCCCGCCGCAACGATGGACAACACTGCCCTGATCGAGAAGCTCAAGGACGCACCCCGCGCCATCGACCGCTTCAAGCTCCTGCTCACCAAGGACGGCAAGGGCCAGGAGCTGCTGCCGGCGGACGAGCTGCAGAAGGTCATCGCCTTCGACTTCACGGCCAACATCGACCGGGGCAAGGGCAAGGGCGGCGCGCTCAAGTCGGCGCAGATCAACAACTTCCCCATCCTCACCGACCTGGGCATCTCGACGACCGTCGGCTTCCTCGGGCCGTGTGGCCTCAACACGCCCCACACGCACCCGCGCGCCACCGAGTTCCTGACGCTCGTCGAAGGCGAGAAGCTCGACTTCGGCTTCATCGTCGAGAACGGCCTCGTCGCCGACGGCAACAACGCCGAGGCGGCGGGTTCGCTGGGCAGGCTGAGCGGCGCTGTCTTCCCCATCGGCTCCATCCACTACCAGTTCAACCCGACGTGCAACAACGCCACCTTCGTCGCCACCCTCACCAACGAGGACCCCGGCACCAGCCAGACCGCCCAGAACTTCTTCGGCCTGAACGGCGGCATCGTCCAGGCGACGCTCGGCTTCCCCGAGCAGCTGGACGGCGCGGACCTCGAGTCTTTCAAGGCCAATATCCCGGCCAACGTGGCTCTCGGTGTGGAGACGTGCCTGCAGACTTGCAACATCCCGAAGAACTAGATGTCTAGGTGGCGGTTTGCTATAGAGCGGCGATGTATATAGATAGACGGAGGTGATTGTGTATATGGGTGCGATGGTGCTGTAGATCAGGATGTTGATTTTTGGGTTTTTTTCGGACACGGATGATGCTACGAATTATGCTGCTCACCATTGCGGCTTTTGGGCCTGTTTCTTGCGATATACTCGATAGATCTGTCGTTACTGCCTATACGGACACGAATAATATCTAAACGTCTTGTTGACACCGGTTGTTCGAATACTTGGAGGTTTCGTAATCTGTGAATGAAGTAAATACATACTACGGTCCCCACGCCTCCGGGACCATGATTCCAGCGGTTGATCGAATAGCTGTCGTGGATTATGGGAAATGCCACAGTGTCTTCCAGCGTCGGAAAAAGTGGTAATGAGCCAAAGTAATAAAAACGGATGGACAGGGTGTAAGAGGATTGACAGAAAGCCCCTATGAGGATTTAGGGGCACATTGAGCTGTGTAGTGCATATTGGAAGTGAGGCGAGAAAAATATTTGAAAAATCATATTAGATGCAGATGTACTTTTAAAGTATTAGTTTTTACCAGGGGTTTCTCTGCCTTTTAAGCTTCCAGAAGTTGACTCCATCATGAAACCACCCTGCAGGTAGATGTCCGAATCTCGGTTACTTGTAATCCTTCTTCTTGTTTTCTCATCCACCAGAGTAATCTCGGTTGATCCAAACTAGACGGATACTCCTTCCAAATGCAGAGGGCTCCGATCGAGAAGTTCAAAGTCTCTTTGGGTTCTTGATGTATGTCATCATGTCGTACAAAAACTCCGGTCGCTGCTGCAAGGGAATTTTCATGAGTCCGGTGTAGAAAAGCTCCGCATGGTGCCCTACGAGAACGGAGAGCATGGTTTTCCGAAGCTCGCTTTCCTCCATTGTGAAGTCCCATACCATGTCAATAAGGTCCAGCCAGTCGTCAAGTTAAGAGGTTCCGCAAGAGAGATGAATACAGGCACGTTGAAGTTTGTGGTATTGGCCAAGCCGTGAACTTCGTATTTGTCGCCAACGATGTAGAGTCTGATGAGCTGCTTGACATGCTCAAGCTGGAGGCCAAGATACTTTATCGTGTAGTATGTATAAGGCCTAGTTGAAGTGTACATGAAAGAGATCATCTCGTCGATTGCTCCTGGGTTGTCATCTTCCAGTTAGATTCTTCGAGTTTTCGTTTCGAGATAATCGTGATTGAAGAGGCGTTTGAAGTAACCGGACTTTAGGCTAATGATGTCTTGGTGTACCTTTTATCAGGACGTCAGCTCCACTTGTTCTTTTCTTCTATTATGTTGTTCGAGTGTTCTCGCTCCTGTAAACGGTGGCATTGCTGTACCTTGAAAGTACTGCCCTGACAGACAATGGTGAAGTCCGGGGGGTGGCGCCCGTCAAGTCTGGATATCGTCAGAAATATTAGTCGTCCTGATCTTGCCAGTCTTACTTTCTGAGCGCCCGCCTCTTGTCTTCCGACTGGAGCCCGGTGTAATCGTCATCCCAGGGCACCTTCAATGCCGGTGACCGTTTCCACCGTTTCCATGAGTCGGACATCATCGAGGGTGTAGAGCGTGAGGGAGAATCGGGCAGACGGCGAAGTTGTGGTGCGCTTTGCACCTACTTGTTTGTTCTGGCAAGAACAAACCTTTGTTTTCAACGCGGCAAGCGCACTCTGCAAGCATGAACGAGCGCCTACTCTCCTACGCGCACCTTTCTGTGCCGCTCGACTTCGCCATTCTCAAGCTCGTGTTCCAGCTTTCGATACCCACAATATCGTACAACTATCTTTACCACTCCTGAACGCGCTTGGGGATTGCACAAAAATGCGCACCCACACCGTCTCGGTGCCAACTGTCTTCGAGTGCATGCGCCTTTCCCATGGTTCGTCGGAGTTACATGGTGACATCAATGACAAGTTAGAACAGTGAGGAACCGAGTTCTCAGAGCGCCTCACAGCCACTAACAATTCTCAGGTGCTACGCCGACTAGAGGCCGCGGGATTTCACTATCATTAATCTCAACCACCCTGAAAAGGCAAGCCACTTCTAAATCAAGTAAACAGCTTGAAACTGACACCACAGACAGGTGCCGGTGCACAAAGACGTTCTCTCACTCAAATCCGGTTTCTTCAGAGAGTACTTCCAAACCCATGTGGGTTCGAATGAAACGGTAATAGCTGGAGCCGTCAACGTTTGTACCATCTTGATCGAGTACATGTACGCGAAAGAGTCCTACAGCTTCCCGGCGTACGGCTCCTTGTTCCTGGTCGACCTGTTCCTCGCTGCTGAAAAGTACAGGGTTGTGGGCCTCAGCGTTGCTGTGGCGGAATGCCTCAAGGAGGAACTTGAATCGAATTACGACTACCACAATGAGTGGACACCGGAGAAGATCATGGATGTGGTGGAAAAAGTTTACAGCGAGACGAAGAGGCCTAGTGTGTTGAGGAAGCAGTTCATACGTGGGCTGGCTAAGGAGCCAGAGTACAAGGAAATGCTACGGGAAGAGACTGTGCGGGAGCGATTGGCGAATCAGTTGGAGTTTTTGATGGAGCTGGCGGGATTGTAATGCAGCATTATCCATCATGAGGCAGCAGTGATCGGCCACTTTTTGTTCCGAGCAGGAGGAGCACGGGCCACATGGTCGAGCAACTCCATCGCCGCCATCACCATTCGTTCTCCACCATTGCTTGCCAACCGCAGTCCACCTCTGCCCCGCCCGCCCTTCGCCGTCGTCGACGACTCCTCCGCACTCGCCTACACCCGTCGTGCTCCGCCTGCACCCGCCCATTCCGCAATGGCCGACCCGCAAGAGACGTGGCGCAACCTGCAGCGCCGCCTAGTGCAGGCACAGCAGCAAGGCCGCAAGTTCGGTGCTGGCGGCGGCCCCGGCAAGGGCGCCTTCGCTGGCATGGGCCTGCTGCTCACCCTCGGCGGTGCTGCCGTCGTCATCAACAACTCGCTGTTCAACGGTGCGCCCTCTTCCCACCAATTCATTGCATCATGACGCTGACGCCCGCATCCAGTCGACGGAGGTCACCGCGCGATCAAATATACCAGGGTAGGAGGTGTCAGCAAAGAGATTTACAGCGAAGGTACACGCAATCACCCCTCCGATCGCACAACGACGCTGACCGGCTGTTTGCCCAGGCACGCACTTCCGGATTCCGTGGTTCGAGACGCCCATCACCTACGACGTGCGCGCTAAGCCGCGCAACGTCGCCTCTTTGACCGGCACCAAGGACCTGCAGATGGTCAACATCACCTGCCGTGTGCTTTCGAGACCCCGCGTCGACGCCCTACCCCAGATCTACCGTACTCTGGGCACCGACTATGACGAGCGTGTGCTGCCCTCCATTGTGAACGAGGTGCTCAAGAGCGTTGTTGCCCAATTCAACGCCAGCCAGCTCATCACCCAGCGTGAGAATGTCAGCAGGCTCGTGAGGGATAACCTGGTGCGGAGAGCGGCGCGCTTCAACATCATGCTGGACGATGTGTCGTTGACGGTAAGCATGCAACTAATCTCTATGCATGTTCAGACTAACGATTGCACTAGCACCTCGCCTTCTCCCCCGAATTCACCGCCGCTGTCGAGGCCAAGCAGGTCGCCCAGCAGGAGGCTCAGCGCGCGGCTTTCGTCGTTGACAAGGCCCGCCAAGAGAAGCAGGCTGCTATTGTCCGCGCCCAGGGTGAGGCTCGCTCTGCTGAGCTCATCGGTGATGCCATCAAGAAGTCGCGCAGCTACGTTGACCTGAGGGAGTTCGAGAACGCCAGGACGGTCGCTGGCATCCTGCAGAACAGCGCCAACAAGGTCTACCTCGACTCGAGTGGCCTCGGCCTGAACGTCACCAAGGGCGGCACCGAGTCGAAGTAAACGATTTGATGCGTCAAAATCGAAAATTAAAATTGGAGTGGAGTGGGATATGCAGCATCATCTCCTTTCATGGCTATTTGTATAAAAGAATTTTTTGTTGAGGGACCATAGTCGAAGCGGTGTTTTTTTCAAGGTGGGCATCAACTTTGCCCTGTGCGCAGTCTGGGACCATTCCACTCTTAACCACTTGCTCATGGCATGTGGGCGCTTATTCCATGATATTCAACCCATGAGCATGTCGATGAAATACAAATAATTGGACAATGACTGCACGTTGTGCTTGGTTGTGATCTGTATTGACTCTATTTCAGAATGGCAGAAGGTAACCCCCATGGATGAGGACAACCTCCCAACGGCTTCGCTGAGAAGATTGTCTCGTGGTACTTTAGTGTAGTGCCAAGACGATTCTACGTCTGATAATGATGTAACTTGAGTGCCACTCAATCTGATGATAGTTTGCGTTGAGTTTGTTGATTACTGCTATCGTGCGGTGTTTTGAGTCCTGATTTGATACTTTCAACCATACCGTATATCCGTCTATTTCCTTTATGACTCGTAAGACCCTGATAGTTTGATGTTGTAGTTCTAATACCTGCTCTTCGAAAACAGAAAGTGTATAACCCAAGTGAATAGTGATATCTCTTGACTTGCAAAGCATCAATACATTTGCACGACATTTTGTCGAATGCGGTTTTACGAAAAGGCCGGTAAGGCACCGTGGAGATGTTTCATGTAACTTTGGCTGGTTGGAATGTCGTTGCAATAGACACTATAGGCAACAAGCGAGCGATGCCGCTAAACTGAATGAGGGAATGGCTCAAATTTGAGGAAGCGAGCAGCAACCGCAGCGTGCACCTCCC
Organism: Lasiodiplodia gonubiensis; assembly: GCA_009829795.1. Classification (NCBI taxonomy): domain Eukaryota; kingdom Fungi; phylum Ascomycota; class Dothideomycetes; order Botryosphaeriales; family Botryosphaeriaceae; genus Lasiodiplodia; species Lasiodiplodia gonubiensis. The sequence goes on along the minus strand of RHKH01000061.1, from coordinate 48,446 downwards.
ACGTCCAACAATACAACACGACGCTAGAGCCTACAAGCACGACATTTGATAGAGCTGAGACCACCCTTGGATTGATGTTGCAGACATGACTTCAATCAAATCCACCCGTTCTCTAACTCTAGACGTCCCGCCAAGCTGCATAGAGTTCGTGCCAGGTCACCCGGAGATTTTTGTGGTGGGTACTTATTATCTCGAGAGGAAAGATGAGGGAGGAAACGGTGGCACGGAATCAGCTACTGGACAGCCTCAGCAAAGGACAGGGAGCTTGCTGCTCTTCAAACTTGAGGGGGAAGAAGTGTAAGAAATTCGATCCAGTTTGTTCGACGTATTATCACTTCATCAAGTCTCATTAATTTCACCCATTCTTCCACACTTCCGTTATTCAAGTTACTCAACGCAATGATCGCCTCCGTGACTCAACACTCCGTCCTGACTTTCGCAGAACACTTCAGCATACACTCTCCACCCCTTTCGCCATCTTCGACATCCACTTCGCTCCCTCATCGACGCCTTCATCCGCACCCCTCCTCGGCGCCGCCACCTCCACCGGCTCCCTCGCACTGTACCAAATATCCGCCTCCACCCCCTCAATCGCGCCGCTGTCCGTCCTCCAAATCTTCCCCACCACCTCCCTCATCACCTTCTTCGCCTGGCATCCGACCATCCCCTCCCTCGCCGCGCTCGCCCTCTCCTCAGGCTCCATCTACCTCTGCGACACCGCGACCATCGCCGCCAGCAGCAGCAGTAGCAGCAGCAGCGCAGACCCCACGCCCGTCCTCGAAGACGGCGACACGACGCCGACGGCCGCGTACCTGCACGCCCACGCCCTCGAAGCCTGGTTCGTCGCCTTCACGCCGGACGGGAACTGCCTCCTCTCCGGCGGCGACGACAGCACGCTGGCATCGCTCGCCCCGCTGCACCCCCCGTCGTCGTCGTCGTCGCCGCCGTCAACCGCGCAAGAGCTGCTCGCCGCCGTCGCCGACGCGCCGCCCGCCGTTCAGTGGCAGGACCGCAAGATGCACCAAGCGGGCGTGACGGCCATCCTGCCCCTGGCACCGTCTAGCAGCAGCAGCAGCAGCAGCAGCAGCGATGAAGAAAGCCAGCAGCCGCCCCTCGTCCTCACCGGCAGCTACGACGACCACGTCCGGCTGCTCGCCTTGCCGACGCTGACGTCCTTTCCGCGTCGCCCTAAACTGCTCGCCGAGCTCGACCTCGGCGGTGGCGTGTGGCGGCTCAAGGACATCACCGACACCGGGTCCAAAGGAGGAACCGAACGAGGCGGCCAGCACGAGTACACCATCCTCGCCAGCTGCATGCACGCCGGCGCGCGGGTGCTGCGGCTCAAGGGTTGCCGGGCGGCGGCGTCGTCGCAGGATGAGGGGGGCCTGGAATGGTCGTTCGAGGTGCTGGCGGCCTTTGAGGAGCACGAGAGCATGAACTACGGGAGCGACGTGCAGCCGGGTGAGGGAGGCAGGAAAGTGGTCAGCACGAGCTTCTACGATCGACTGCTGGCAATGTGGACATGGTAAAGGCAGTGTCTGTGAAGAGGGAGGGGAGTTATGAAGCAGGGCGTGGACTAGCCAGATCGTAGTAAAGCAGAGCAATAGGGTTTTCTGAATGACCAAGCAAATATCCTTTTCTGGAGAGCATCACTAGCACCACAAGCTAGGCTTTGTACGGGACTTTGCATTGTCTTTCATTGTCTTGTCTTAGTTTCTTTGTCTCATCTCTTTGTCTTCACCTAATCGGGGAAGCTGCTCACAATATTCGTACGTATACACAAGCACATTGGTCTCCGGAGGACCAGGAAAAACAAACATCCAAGCGCGAAGACAGCCACAGTGCTCCATCTTGCATACATCGCCAAGAGCCATGGTCCTGAAGATCACGCCCGCACGATCTCAGTGCTTGGTAGAGCCTACATTTTGCTCTCCGTGCTTGGGTTCGGCTGAGGCGCTGGATTACAGCTGGCGGCATGCTGCATGGAGCTCATACCCAAACGCCGAGTGAATCAACATCAAACGCTCCTGAATGGTTTTATGGGCGTGCCAAGCGTATGCACTTGATTAGGAAGGCCATTAAAACCTTTCGGCGGTGTGATTAAACAAGGTGTATTAGACCGGAGGCCTAGGATTTGTTCAAGAGGTCAGCATGCACAAGGAGGCACCCACCAGAGACAGGACGGCGTAAGCTGATGACCAAAGAAGGGCGCAATTTCGTAGGACGGATTTGAAAGTGGCGTAGGGTGATGAGGTGAGATTTCGTAGTTCGGATGGCGGTGGACGGGGCGTAGGAACGGGAACTGCGGGGAGGTGCATGTCGGGTATAAGGCGTGTCGAACGGTAAAGAAATTGGCGGTCACGCGGGGCTGATTCGAATCGATGTTTTCTTGGGGGTTCCGAATACGCAGACATGGGATTAAACGGGGGCCTGGCCGTTGAAGCCACTGGAGGGCATTCGTTGCATCTACGGCCGAAGCACTTGGCTCACAAAGGCCGGAAGCCCGTGAACTAAATGTCTCCGAGCCGGTGCGCAAGCCTCAGTGGCTTCTGTGGCCAAGTCTCAGGATCGCAAAGCCGAACCTGTATAATCATGAGTGATCACATCCATTTTGGGCACCGACGTCATGACACGGAAAATCTCGATATCACTCTGTAGTTACTAGCAGTTATCGCCAACGAGGAAGAGGGTCGGTCAACTCGCTTCGTGTGGGGCCGGGGTGCTGAGAGTTTTTCAAGCAGGCAAAAAGAAAATCGGGTCGTCCGCCGAGGGCGATTCCGCTGAGGACAGTCGGTGAACCGTATATTCCGTACCGTACCGCTCGATCGAAACTAAGGTGCATCAATTTTGAGGAGACGCCGCATGTTGTGATAAGGAAAAGCCAACGGCCGCAGTTTCCGCAAAGGAGGCCTGAAAACATTATCAGGCAGAATTTTTCAACCCACCCATGAAAATTGCCAAAAGTTAGTTACCGGGGTATAGCCGACGTTTGGTCTTGTCTATTCGGCAGTGTCGAGGTCATCGTGAGCAGGAGGGGGAGGCGTTTCCTCGCCTGTGGATGTGTTAGTCGGATGCTTTCCGGAGTCATCGGATGTCTTACGCTTGTCGCCGCCATTGGTGCCGTTCTCACGGTCGCGCTCACGGTCACGATCCTCCTCCTCACGGTCACGGATGTCCTTCATGTCCCTGTCGCGGTCGTCGGGGCTGCGGGAACGGTCACGGTCGCGGCGGTCGTAATCGCGTTCACGACGGTCATCCTTCCGGGGCGAGTAGTCACCACGGCTGCGGCGGGGAGGAGTGGCGCTGCGACCACGGCGGGGAGAGGCATCGCGCCTGCGGGGGCGGTCACGACCGGAGTCGAAGCGCCACGAAGCGGACGGAGGGGTGCGGGCCCACTACAGCTCGGTCAGCGGTGCTCCACTCAGGTGAGAGGCGATGGGACGTACCTCGATCTTCAGCAGGTCATCACGACCGATGCGCTTGTTGTGCATCTCGTGATAGGCATCATCAGCATCACGGCGAGACTCATACTCAACGAATGCGAAGCTATGACGTTATTAGTGTCGAGCCAGGTACATCCCTGGGAGCTTTTCGAGGGGAGGACTTACAGACGGCTGGAGGCCGAACGCGGAGCAGGAATGTCACAGCGAACAAGACGACCATACCTTCGGGTGGATGTTAGACTGGCTATTCTTTGTCGTTTCGCGGAGGGACGAAAAGCAGAACGAGGTCGATGGTCCGACGGCGCCGGGGGTAGAGCGAGGACTATCTACACGAGGGCACGGGGTGGGATCGCTCGATCGACTCGATTCGTAGGGGGCATGCGAGAGGAAGGATGCTGAAGTCGAGGAACCGGTGCGCTCGAGAGGCGGGCGACGATGACCGGTCGGGTTCACGGATCGTGGTGGACGTACCGTTCGAATTCGTAGGCAAGGTCGCGGGCGCGCGTGCCGTGGCCGAAGCCAGTGACGTAGAGGGTGGTGCCGCCGCGGCCAGACATCGTGTGCAAGCTCGAAGGCGGTTCAATACAGCGGTGCGCGAAGATGCAGTGGATGTGGCGTCGGGGGTACCGGGAGTTTGGAGGTCGAGGGTGGTGAGGCGGTCGGACAGGAATCGAAAGGCTGGAGGAAACGCAGGACCGGTTACGTAATCCGCGCTAGCGCCTGCCAAGCCCCCGTCGTCCTGCCAGGCTGCCCCAGGCGCAGCTTTGTCTGCCGCGCCTGCCCATTGCTGCACTTCACGCCCGCAAAGCTCACCTCAAGGCAAACGCCGCCGCCGCCCACACCCTCGCGCCGCTGCTGTTTCCACCTCAACGCTGCACGAGACTCAATTTCCTCTCCTCCTGTGACCACGATCAGCTTCCCCGCTCGTGCCGCCACCGCCTCACACGCCTGAACGTCGCCTCTAAACGCGCCCGCCACCCTAGTCGAGTCGCGCCGTCCTCGACCGTCTTTGTCTCACCACTCCGCCCGCCGCCCATCATGACCACGGAGGTGCAGATGGGCACGCCTCTGGCAGAGGCCATCCAGAGCGTCGTTCAGCCCAAGCTCGCCGAGGTTGGCTGGTCGACCGGAGGCTCTGACGACACCGCCCTATCGGAATACATCATCCTTATGCTGGTGAACGGCAAGACCCAGGAACAGATCGCGTCCGAGCTCGCCAGCGACCTTTTGAGCCTGTCTCCCGACGACCCTGCGCCCAGGGACTTTTCGCGGTGGCTTTTCGAGCAGGTCGACGCACTGAACGCCCAAATCAATGGCGTCGGATCTGCACAAGGCGCCGGTCAGGGTCTGCCAGCGCAAATGGCAGACCCTCAAGGGTCGACGGAGATGATGGGCATGGATGCTGAAATGGGTGATGCTTCGCAGTCCTCAATGTTAGTAATTACCCGCACCCCGACTCCATGTAGTGCTAACCCTCTTACCCAGACCCACCGGCCCCAAAGCCATGCGCAACGGCGGACATCCGAATAACCGCGAGAAGCGCATGCTTGGCCACCTCAACAAGGCCATGGATCGCTCGAGCGATGCCGCTCTGCACCGCGTAAGAGGTGGTGGAGGAGTCGGTCGTGTCAACGCGCACGGCGGCCGTGAACCACCCAAGGGACCTCGGCACCAGCAGAACCGCAGCATGGCCATCATGAACGGCCTGAACGGCATGCAGCAGCACAATGGAATGGGCATGCCGGGTGCCGGCAACATGGGTATGCCAGGAAACCCGAACCAGATGATGGACGCCTTCAAGATGTACGAGAACATGTCAGCACAGATGGCACAGATGAGTCAGATGCTGGCGTCGGCAGGATACTCCCAGCCCCAACAACCCTTCATCAACCCGGCGTTCCAGAAGAACCAGCGTGGTAATGGAAAGTCGCTGTTCGACCGCGTGGACAACTCGGGACGGAGGAATAACCGGCCCCAGCAGAGCAAGAGGCAACAACCGCACGACATGGAGATGGGTGACGGCGATCAATCGGCTGCGAATGGCGAAGGAGCCGAGTCCATGGATGTAGAGAACAAGTCTGAGGCCAAGGCGGCGTGGGACACGATGTGCAAGTTCAACACCTACTGCAAGAACCCGGAATGCCCCTACGCTCACCAAACGCCGGCCGGCAATCCCGGAATCACCGTCGACCTCAGCGACGAGTGCTCCTACGATGTCAGCTGCAAGAACCACAAGTGCACAGCGAAGCACCATTCCCCGGCGAAGAAGACGGCTTTCCAGTCGGAGGTGCCATGCCGGTTCGGCCTCAACTGCAAGAACCCCCACTGCGCATTCCAGCACCCGCCGCCTCCTTGCCGTTTCGGCGACAACTGCAAGAACCCGGAGTGCAAGTTCACCCACTTGGAGACCAAGTGCAAGTTCAACCCGTGCAAGAACCCTCACTGCCCTTACAAGCACGAGGAGGGCCAGAGGGCGGCTAACGGGTCCGGTAAGGAGCACGTCAGCGAGAGGAAGTTTGTCGACGAGAATCTGGAGGAAGAGCTCATTCTCCCTGGGAAGTCGGAGGAAATGGGCGAAGCGCAAGAGGCTCAGAGCCAGGATGTTGATGTTGTGACGTAAGGCGACCAAAATTGGAGGAGGATTTCTTTTGATGAGTGGATTGGATTGGTTCGACGGCCATTTAAAAGGGAACATGATGGAGAGCATGGCCGCAGCGACGAGAGCATGGCAAAACGACTTGAGGTTTTGGGCTTGATGGCGATGATTGAGTTCAGGAGATACCGCTGTGGGTGCATAGAGCACTACGGTTGCTAAATGGCGTTCTTGGGTAATGGCTGGGACTGGCGGCAGGCAGCTGCTTTTCAGAAATGCGGTCGGATCATTCTATTTGTAAAAATAAGATCACTTTTCTTGCGGACAGGGGTGCTTCTCCGGTCCTGGTTCATACGACTGTCCAGCCTGAACGTGATTACGAGGCAATTGCAGAAACGCGAGGTCAGTCGAGATGTCGCGCGGCGACGGATTCCTGTGCAAACCCCTCATACCTGATCTGTGACGTCGATACTACCCGTTCCTAGGCGCCATTGCCAAGTCACGAAGCTTCGAAACGTAGCCTCCCTGCACGAGAAGCACGACCTCTCGGAGACGGTAATTGAAGGCAAATCGTCTGCGTGTCGAGTAAAGAATCATTCGTAGATAATTGGCGGCTCGTCCGAGCATCACGTCACTACTTTCGGCATCGGCAGGGTCCAACACCAAACTTCCGACAGGCTCGCTCGCAAGAGCAGCTCCTCCCACTCCGCACCACGGCTGCTGCTTCCAGAGCAATGCAATTCCGAAGCCATGCGCTCCCCCGTCGCATCCACGCTCTGCGCGCCCCATTGAGCCCCGCCGCGCGCCCCGCCAGTGCATCGTGCAGCCAGCCGCGTCGCCTCTACTCGCGCCGTCTCGACTCCGTCGGAGAGCGGCAGAACATCGCCATCCTCGGCGGCGGCATCACCGGACTCGCTAGCGCGCACTACCTGACGAAGACGCTGCGCAATGCCAACATTACAGTGTACGAGGCGAGCCCGCGGCTAGGCGGCTGGCTGCAGTCCCAGCGGGTCGAGGTGCCCGGCGGCAGCGTGCTGTTCGAGCAGGGCCCGCGTACCATTCGCCAGGCCAACAGCTCGCTGGTGACCACGCACCTGGTGAACCGCCCGTTGCCGTGCCGTTCGGTGCGACGTATGACCGTACCCTGCTAACGCTCTGGCGAACTCGCAGGTCCAAGACCTCGGCCTCATCGATGAGGTCGTCTACACGTCAAAGACGTCGCCCGCCGCCAGGAACCGCTATGTATACTACCCGGACCATCTCGTGAAGATGCCCGGCCCGGGCATGGGCGTCTTCGAGGCGGCCGCCACCTTGCTCTTCGAGCCAGCCTTGGGCGGCGCCATTTCGTCCTTCCTGGGCGAGGTTTTCCGCCCAGGACGCGACGACGATGTCACCGACGAGAGCATGGGATCATTCCTCGAGCGCCGGCTGGGCTCGCGCCAGGTTGCAGATAACCTGGTCTCGGCGGGCTTGCATGGCATTTACGCCGGCGACATATACCAGTTGAGCGCCAAGAGCATAATGCCTTTCCAGTGGTATCTGGAAGGCAAGTACGGAAGCGTCTTGAAAGGACTTTACAAGCTCCAGCAGGACAGTTCCGGCACCGTCCCCATTACGCAGCGGGAAGCCGATTTTATCCAGAGCTTCCAGGACGAGCCGGCGCTCGAGCGCGACTTTTTGCAGAAGCTTCGCGGCGCCAGCGTCTTTTCTTTCAGGAATGGAATCCAAACGCTTGTGAATAGATTACATGACAATTTGTTAGCCAAGGAAAATGTCGAAATCAAGACGGCGACCGAGATCACCAAATTAGAAAAAGACGAGAAGACGGGAAAGATCAAGGTGAGTTGGTTTGCAAGAGTCCGAATGCACGCTCCTGACGCTCCCTCGTGCAGATTCACAGCCAAAAAGATTCGTCTCCTCAAGCGAGCGATCTAGTCATATCGGCCTTGCCTGCCAAAGCTTTGGCAAAGATTGCAACGGCTGGCCAGACGACTGCCAGCCCTACCAACTTCTCGCCTCTATCTAATATCTCTTCGGTCACGGTTATGGTGGTGAACCTTTTCTTCTCTGACCGGAGCGTGCTCCCCGCCTCTGGCTTCGGCTACTTGCTGCCCCGCAGCATACCCTTCGAGCAGAACCCCGAGCGCGCGCTGGGCGTCATCTTTGACTCGGACGCGATAGCAGGGCAGGACACGGCAGACGGAACCAAGGTCACGGTGATGCTCGGCGGTCATTGGTGGGACGGATGGGCGCCAGAGGACATGTATAGCCTCGCGGAGGGCGTGGAGATGGCGCGCACCGTGCTGGCGCGGCACCTGGGCATCATGGCCGAGCCGACGGCGACGAACGTCCGCCTGCACCAGGACGCGATTCCGCAGTACAAGGTAGGCCACGAGCAGCGCATGAAGGACGCTCACTATGCGCTCAAGCGCGCGTTCGGCGGCAGGGTGCGCGCAGTGGGAAACTCTTACACGGGCGTCGGCGTCAACGATTGCCTCCGCGCGGCGCGGGACATAGCACGCCAGTTGAACGATGAGGGCATTATGGACGACAAGACGGGACTCGAGCAGTTTGTGGAGCCGCGCAAGTGGGTGCGGATGGGCACGGTTGTCCAGTTGGGCCAAAGGAGACAACCTAAGACGGAAGAAAAGAATACAAGGTAGAACGTGGAGGAACAAAAATGAAAGCCATATTTGTCGTCTATTGTTTAGAATCTATCATGTTCCGGAACCATTATTTGAAATCAGAACGCGGCTGCGAATTGCGCAGTTTCTGAGGGATAAAAGCTGCCTGAATTCAGTCAGGCACCCTAGTGTTTGCTACTAGCGTATGGGGCCACCTTTGTGGAGGCCCGCGGATCAAACAAAGCGGTGGCTGATCACCGACAATCGCAAATACCTACTGCGGCCGCGCCACTCGTATGCTCGGCCGGTGGTAAGCAAAACGTGACGCCTGGAACCTCATAGTCTTGCGACGCGTGCCCAAGGGACAACTCAGCCACGCTTGGCCACCGCCATCAGCGACGTGCTGTCCGGCTCCTACCGGGCGCCTGAGAGTCAAAGCATCGCGGCGACTGGGACACCCAAGGTCGGGCCCGCGTTTTTCACGAGAACGTTCACGAAGGGTCCAACAGGTGAGAGCATCAGCGCTGAGAAGGCGTCTCGCGAGCTGGGCGCGTGCGGGAAAGGGCTAGTTGCCGCAGAGCCGGGGCCAAGCCTGCATGACGCACGGGGAGGCGCAGCCGCGCCTTCCAGGTCTTCGCCCGTCCGTCGCCGCTGGCGAGGCACGGGTACTACATAGACTGACGACGCCTGCTGCTCACACGCCCCGTTTGCAACCCTCGCTCTGCCTCAACAAGGCTTGGCCCCGATTCCTAGCATTCCCGCCCGCGCCCTAAAAGCCACTCGACAACCACTCCCGCTCGCTCACGCCCAACAACACTTCGCCCGCGCCTACGCACCCGTCGCGACCTTCTGCGCATCGACTTTGTGCCAACATGCCCGTCCTATTGAAGCGAGAGTAAGTTCGCCCGCCCCCGCTCGTGCATATCTCGCCGCAGACGTCAGTCCACGGCTTCCCCACAATCCCCAGATGCCCGCACACCCAATCGTGTACCTCAAAAACTAACACAACCTACAGTTGCTGGCGCGGCAATGACGGCTACCAGTACTGCACCCGCTCGCCCTGGAACGACTGGGTCCGCTGGGTAGTCCTCGTCATCATCGTCGTCCTCGCCTTCCTCCTCTTCGTCGTAAGCAGCCGGCGCCCGTAACGCTTTCAAAATCGCATACTAACCTCTCGCTAGTTCTGCTCTTGCATTACCGCACGCCGCCGCCGCCGCGCCGGCCGCCAACCCATGTGGGGCACCGGCTGGGCGACGCGCAACGGCCACGGCGAGCCTCAGTACTACGGTCCCGGCCAGCCGCAGCAAGCTCCCTACCAGACGGCTGCGCCATACTACTACCCGCAGCAGCAAGGCGGCGCCGCGCCCGCTCCCCCTTACTCGCCGCCGCCCGTCGGGGGATACTACGCCAACCAACCGCCCCACGCCGGCGGCTACGAGGCGAGCTCGCCCTACCCACAGGCGCCCCAGCCCGCCTACACGCACGACAGCTCGCGCGCCGGAGACAGCCTGTACGAGCCGCCCGCCGGACCGCCGCCAGGCAAGACGGAGAACGGCGTCGTCCGGTAAAGCAAAGAAAAAAACGAAAAACCAACAACAAAAAATTAACGATTCTGATGCCGGATGCGGTTGGGGGTTCCTAATGCACTATGGGATGGAGAACGAATGAAGAGACCCTTTTTACTTTAAACTTATTCAGCTACGGTTTTGAACGACACCTTTTCCTTTGAACATTTTCTCTTCTCTTCCCCCCTCTTCTGACTTTGGTATCATACCACTCGTTGTTTTTCTCCTGCTGGGGCTTCTCAAAACCGGGATGGTGGAGGCGTTTTTCTCTTTACCTCTTTGTTACGGGTCCGGGGATTATACCAAAGGCTCTACGCCAATAAGTAATTGCTTTGATTGACGGAATGAAGGGGGTTTGAACATTAAGATAGTGGTTCCTTCTGGAGACGGAATGTATTAAGTTATTTTCTTCGTTGGCACTCTTTGCATTTGCAGTGTCTAGATTCTTGTCGAACTACGGTGGAGCCATGCTTGATCTCCAGCGAGGCTCCACCGCAGTCTAGAATCCTTGCATGTGCCGCAATCGCGCGTTTTCGTCTCAGATGTTGCTCTCCGGATATCGGTTTGGTGGCATGATTTGAATCCTCCCGGTTGTATTTTGTCCGTTGTACGGGTTCACATATTCTTAAATGGCCTCAGATAAGCGGACACAGCCGACTGGGATCTTGAGAAGTATTGCAAGACTCACTGTTTAGAAAGGTACTGCGGTTGAACTGGAACTCACAGCGCACTGCTTTTCTAAGGAGAAATCTGTGATTTTAGACATGCAAGCGGCCGGTAGAGCCTTAGTTTGAACCCATGGATTGTCCTATCAAGGACCTTTTTGAGAGACGGCATCTACAATGCACCGTTGCACTTTTCGTACAATATTTTGCTTTGGTCTGCTTATCGAATACTTTGGACCTCAAACAGCCTTTGCGAGGTACGGGAATAAGATTGGGCTTGACTCTCTTCTCCCTGGATGAGAGCTTGATAAAAGTATTTTTTTATCTTAACGAGAGGGTTTGGTTTGTAAACTTAGATCGAAAAAGAAAAGTAAACCCGACACAAATGTCAATGGACACGAACCAACCTTCTTAGCTTGACGCATATACGTTTTTCCAAGCGCTACCGGGCTCATCCAAGGGGAAATGGCGGCGCATACAATCCTTGATCGCTGAACAAGGAGCTGACTGTGACCGACTGATCGTTCTGTTTACGTAGTGACGCTCCTCGAAACTGCGAAGAGAAGCTATTAAGTGGGGAATACCTCCATCTTTATCACACGTCCCCGTTCTTTTTAACCAGCCTCTGAGGATGTGTGTAAGTGGACGATTGACACTGTCAAATGCAGGCTCTTTAACCCCAAAGGTTGGCGATGATGTTGGCCTTTTGATTGGTTTCAAGGCAACTCTCTGCATCATCGCGCCCTACTTTGCACATGGTAGTGCCAGTCTTTGATATCTACCTCACATACCGACAAGCCGATGGATGAGAACATTTGAATAAAAGCGAAGGTTACACTTGAAGTTCGAGAAAGCTTGGTCCATTCAAATGGACGTTGACTGTCGTGTCATCGCATGGTCATCTATCATTGCCAGCTACGGTTCACGGTCATGCTCAGCTTCCTTGACCGGAAATTACTCTGGACTAAGGATTTAAATCCCGATATTACACGGAATGACGTAGACCTATTTATCTTGGGCACGCGTTGTTCAGGTCACTCTTCACATGCGCAGCAACTGCTCTCACGCTATGGCATCAAGACGTAATAAAATCATGTTCGCTCACTTTTAACATTGGACGGTCGGGGAAAGTCTCATGCCTCAGATTTCTCGCTCTACAGTACGGCCTGTTGCACTAGCAGACCACCAGAGCCGGAAGAAAGACCAGATTCAAACGCCCAGAGCCCATGAAAATATCCCCTTTTCCTTTTCGTCCAACCGTCACCGGAACATCTAAGCCTCAGTCTGGAAGGCGGTGGGGAAGCGGCGCATGTTGTCGGCGATCTTGCCGTGCTTGCTGAGGAACTGGACGTAGGCACCGTCGACCTTGACCTCACCAGCCTGGCGCTTGGCAATGTACTCGTCGCGGCGGAGGGGAGTGAAGCCCCAGTTCTTGGAGACGATGATCTTCTGGCGACCAGGGAACTTGTACTGGGAGCGGCGGAGAGCCTCGATGGCGGTGGCACGGTCTGTAGGATCCAGTCAGCACGGATTCTTGCGGGGTTTGATTGGGGGAACGTACTGTTGTCCTTGGTGCGGACGGACAGGAGGATCTGGCCGATGTTGACACGGGCAACGGTACCGTTGGGCTTGCCGAAGGCACCACGCATGCCGGTCTGGAGACGATCGGCACCAGCGCACGACAACATCTTGTTGATACGGATGACGTGGTAGGGGTGGGCGCGGACGCGAAGGTGGAAGGATTCCTTGCCACCGGTCTTGACCATGTACTTGTTGGCGCAAATACGGGCGGCCTCGAGAGCCTCGGAGCTCAGCTGCTCATACTCGTTGGAGACGAGGTGAATGCACGTCGGGAATTCGTCGACCTGGAGGCATCGCAATGGTAAGCAAAGCGGCAGGGGTTTTGAAGCGTGCGCTCTCTTGGACAGCCGGCACGAGTGAACATGCTGCTGTGGATGAAAGGAAGTGTTTCCTCACATTCGCTCTCTTCCTGCCCAGGTCGAAAATCCTGATCTTGGGGTCGGGCACACCACGGTTGAAGCGCGACTTAGGGTACGGCTGTAAAGGCGCAAGTTAGTTCACATTCGCTGAGGATGTAGGGAGCGCGGTCGGTCGATCGATCGGTCGTGGTGCAGGCAGGCGCAACGGACCTTGTTCTTGCAGTAGCGGTAGCATCTCGCGGGACGACGGGCCATTTTGACGGTTTGTCGAGGGTTGTGCTGTGGGAGTTAGCGGGGTGGGTGCAGTGTCGTCGTCGGGGGCGCAAGAGGTTTTGAGGTCACCCACTTGAATTTCTAAGCAGCGGAGATTCGCTAAGCGAGCGCTTTGTGCGCTTTGCCACAATCGTCACGGCTTCAGCCTTAGGCACGCGATAGTCACCAGAAGTGTACCAAAAATTGCATGTCTCAGTATTTTAATCATTTGCGAGCTAAGTTGCTAATCATCGGTGATTTATCAGCTCAAGATATTGCACTGCCCACTACTTCATGCCTGGCCTGAGGGGATTGTGCCTGATCCAAGGGGAATACGACGTGTAAGTCGATCCTCGAGTCAAGGGGAATGTCAACGTTGGCTTCTCACGCACACTGCATTCGCACAAATAGATCCCGACCATAGAACGTGCATTACTATCTGGAGTACATCATGCTTCCCAGATCGCCACGCCCCATGCCTATGCACCTTTTTTGTTTTGATTCACACCTCACGCATTTAAGCGCTGACGTTGGAGGCAAGAATGTCGGAGTCACCGGCGTCAAGGATCGCCATGGTGGAGCAGCGGAAGAGCTTTCCGCACGCGGTTCCCAACTCGACTGTAGTAGGAGATTGGTCAGCCAGAAATATTCCCTCCAAAGCCCTACATGGGGACTTTTTCGCAGGGAAGGCTCTCTCGGAGAACAGAGCCTGGTCACGAAAAAGCTATGAGATCTTTGACTTACTGTTGTTGCCGCTGAAGTGGTGAACGTTGGTCTTGGCCAGCATGGCAACGTACTCGAGCTCAGACTTGCGCAGGGGCGGGGTGTTGCCGGCGATGATGACAAGCTTGGCCTTTGGGCGCGTTAGAAAAGAGAATGCAGGTCAGAGATGGAAAACAAGGGTCTTGAAGGGTGAAGTGTTGCCTCACACATGGGGACTTGGCAGTGCGGACACTCACCGGCAACGAAATCCTTGCTTGAGGTGAATGTACAAGATCTCGTTGCCGGTGGATGGCCAAGGCTGCCGTGTCCCCATGCCCGGGCTGTGAAGGGCATATAGGTTCATGAATGTGCCGTTCTTGGTCGCGAGTATATACTCCGATAGCTCGTTTTGTTTCATGAACCTACTGTGTAGGGTGAGGCTTTGGGTCCAGGGGCCGGGGCGTACCTTTCCGGAGCGGAGCGACTTCATCGTGGATTTGTAGCCGACTTTTCGGACTGTCAGAAGTGTTCATTCACTGAAGGCTTCAGAAGAACGTACGGGTGACCTTGCCGGACTTCATAACAAGCGCAAGGCGCGAGTTGATGGAGTCGGCGGACTTCTTGTTCTTCTTGGGGGCCATCGCTGCGCGTTCAGATGTTCGGTCGGGATATCTGAGGTGTCGTGGTTGCGCTCCGGTTGAGGTTGCAAAATCGAAGTTGAGTTTTCTCAAAAGCAAGGGCGTGGCGGCATCTGGCGCTAGGCCGGGAGCGGCGGTGCAAGCGAGCGAATCGGACTCGGACAGGTTGACCCTGGGCACAATCTGGGCTGCACGCCTCGCACGCCCCCGCCAGCATGACCGCTCTTTGCGATGGGGCCAGGTCTGCGCAGACCAGGCCGGTGGCTGGGACCCAGTCACTGCCAGCAATTGCGGGTTTCTTGCGGCGGTGATGCAGCAGCGCGGCCGCTGGGCCAGTCGTGCATGTGGCGGATGACGAAAGCGAAGGCCTGTGAGGCCCCGCGGACGCTTTCGGCGCCTCCGCGTTCCAGCCCTACCACCGCAGCCTGCCTTTCGCGATCGGCCGGTGAGCGCGTGCGCAGGGGCTCAGTTGCTCGCTGGGCGTGAAGAGGTCCCCCGTCTCCATGGCAGCAGCGCTACTATGCTCTCTCTATTGTGAAACGCCCGAGCATCGCTCCCTAAATCTTGCTGGATCTGCCGTTATTTCCCGCCCGGCTCAAGGAGTCAAAGCAGACTCAAGTAGCCCGTCAACACCGCGCCGCCGCCCGCCTGCTTCCATAGGCTCTCCTGCGCCGATCCGCAGCACCGCAGCAACGCATAGCCTCGACAGCCACAGCCACTATCTTTAGCACCCGCCCGACGTCAACGTTGCTCACGCGCGCCACGCCGTCGATTTTCTGCGGGCTAGCACACGTCAGCCATGTCGACCGCCGTCAAGAAACCCTCTCCGCCAGGCCAGGCACAACGCTCTTCTGCTGCTTCGCCATCCGGACTCAATCGCTCGCCCTCCAGGTCTTCATCGTCCATTCCGACCGCCGCTTCCACCACGAGGAGACCGACTTCTACCCGCACCAACTCCACTAGCGGCCCGTTGTCCGCGCGTGCCTCTGTCAGGAGGCCCACCCACTCCTCGACCCGCAGCATGTCTTCTTCGGCGGCCATCGACAACAGCGCGGAGGAGGACGCGAAGGCCGAGACGGCCGCTCTGATCAAGGAGCTCAAGGAGCAGCTGCAGAAAGCCGAGGCCAGTTCCGAGGAATTCAAGGTGGGTTGTCGCACGCGCGCACCAAGATCGGAATGACATTGCTAACCCGCCCCCCGCAGAAACAAGGCGAAGTGCTCAAGACGAGGCTCGACGATGCGCTCAAGGATCAGGCCAAGCTCGAGGAGCGCACGCACGAGGAAGAAGAACGCGTCGAGATCCTAGAGAATGAAAAGCGCGAGACGGTCCGGCAACGCCGTGAACTCGAGGCCATCTACGAGGCCGAGCGCGCCGCCGCCATGAAGGAGAAGGAGCAGGCCCAGGCCCGCGAGGAAGAGCTGCAGGAGATTATCCAGAGACTCAAGGACACAATGGCCGAGCGCGACCGTGAAGGCGCAAGTTCGGGCGAGGAGCGCCGGAATTCCAAGATCTGTATGTGCTCTCCCTCGACTCATCTCGTCATCGATGCCCCTTGACCCCCCTAACCAGCGTCGCAGCTTTTCCCAATTCGCGGTCCAACTCGTCGCAGAACCTCGAGAATGGCCACTTCGCCCCGCCGTCTTCGTTGCAGCGCAGCAATTCGCAGAACAGCTCTAAATTGATCCTTCAAAAGGACAAGCTCATCGAATCGCTGCGCCTGGAGCTCGCCGAGGCGCAGATCAAGGCCATCGAGATGGAGAACGCCGGCGGCGGACGGCTGCAAGAGCTCGAGAAGATCCTCTTGGAGACGAGGATGGCCAATGCCCGTTTGATGGAGGACAACGAAAGCTTCCAGCTCCTGCTCAGCGAGAAGACGCTCAACGGCGACTTCATGCGCAGCCTCGGTGCAGGCGCCTCGCGCCCGCCCTCGCAGGGCGAGAGGCCCAGCACGAGTCTCGCGGACGAACTCGGCGCCGCCGCCGACGAGGAATCCAACGAGCGCCGCCTCGAGTCTGAGATTAACTCGCTCAAGGATCAGAACAAGGCCCTCACCTTGTACATCAACAAGATCATCGAGCGTCTTCTGCAGCACCAGGGCTTTGAGGCCGTCCTCAGCCACGACCAGGAGCCGCCGCCCAAGCCTCCGGTTGCCAAGGAGAACCCGCCGCCCCCACCGCCCAAGGACAGGAAGGAGGGCCAGTCTTTCCTACAGCGGGCCAAGTCCGTCGCCCTCAGCTCGGGCAGCTCTAACCAACAGCCAGAGAAGCGTCCCCGTCCCATGAGCGTCATGCCTCCTCCTCCGCCCAAGCCGGAAGAGAACAGCATCACTTCCGATCCCGCCACCGCTCCGAGCATTCCCCTCCGTCACAGCTCCGGTCAGCACCGCCGTGCCAACTCCGAGTGGAGCAACGGTGCCGCCACCGTGGTCAACAACATGTACCGCAACCCGAGGTCTCCCGGAATTGTCTCCCCGCGGAACTCGGTCTTCAACTTCCCGCCGGGTGAGGGACCTGCATCGAACCGCAGCTCCCGCGTCGTGTCTTCTAGCAGCATGCCGCGCCAGAGCGTTGATGGAAACGGGGACAACTCCGGCCAGGACACCATCAGCAACACCGACAGCGGCGTTGCCGTCGATACGCCTTCCCCGCCTCGAAGCATCGCCAGCAGCTTCGACCGTCCTACCAACAGCGTCATGACTGGCAACAAGCCGCGTCCTCTCAGACTCGTACAGGAATCCGAGGAGGCCGAGAAGGAGCGCAAGGCGGCGAACCGCCAGAGCTGGATCGGCGCCTGGTTCTCCAAGACCAACGCTGAGAACTAATTCCACTTTGGTTATATATCGATGACTCAAATATCCGATGAGCGCTACATTTGACGAAGGAGATTCACCAGCTTGCCCGACACGGAACTTTTGACAATACTTTTTGCGCGCGTGCGAAGTTGCCCAGATTACGGCAAGTCTTTGAGAGATGGCCAGTTTTCAGCTTCGCTTTACGCCATATATGGGTTCAAGCATGAATGAAATGGAACGTCAGTAATG
>RHKH01000061.1:0-30826 GCA_009829795.1 Lasiodiplodia gonubiensis | reverse complement strand
TTTTTTTTGGCTTCTGAGTCACTATGACAGCCCCCCCTCGACCATGATCCAATGAGGAGAAGGCAAAGAAGAATATCTCTCAATTATTGCAAGCAATACCCCAAAGACCGGTTGTTTGGTTAGGCAGACACAATTTTCCTCTCGGTTTGATATGAACATCATGGAGTCCAATGCGGAAGGGGGCTAAGAGATTGAATTTGGCGGATCATCACACCCTACGTCGTCAGCTCGCCGTGTACGCTTACAAGTTTGTCTGTGTTGGGGCCTTGGACCTAGCGGGTTCTCCTTACTTCCGTTTCGATGTAACTTTCTTCATGTATCGACCTTTTCTCACACTTTTTCTCCATCCAGAAACCATGTGAAGAGGAAACTCCTACTCAAATAGATGGACCGGCGTTTTTGTTTGGCCCACGATGCCACTTTCGAATTTCAAATACCCTTTGCAAGTCCGCTACGTTCCTCTCTATCGTGCCTCCTCCAGGAATCCACGCACTCGACGAACCCCTTGAACGAGCGGACAGTCGTAAGGCTAGCGATGATGCATGTAACATCGACAGAGAGGGCGCTTCCTTCCGTGATGGAGATCATCATCCCTTTTCCTTTCTTCCAAGCCTCGGGGAGTGAGATCTTCTTCATGCGCCCCGCATCGGATGCCTTGCAGGAACTTCCGCGTGACTCCGGTACATGCATTGTAAAATTGTTCTTCCCTGGCCGATCGTACGCCTCACATTCCCACGAGCAACCCCTGACATGGGGTCCGGGAACTACGTAAGACAAAGAGACGGCCGGCGCCATTCCCCGTACGACCGACGGACGAATGCGCAGCTCTTATTATTACAGTACCAGCGAGCATATTGGGAAAAGAACGCGACTTGACTTTTGGAGTTAGAAGGGTTCTGTAGGCCCGGCCAACCAGCCCGTGCTAATAATAATCAACGGCTGACCGGTAGGCATTCGAAGGAACGGCGAGAAAAAAGTGCACTGACACTCAGCTAGGCAAGTCCCGAGTACCAATGTCCGTTGTGAAGGATTCCCGTTTCCCACTGCACCTTGCCTTATGAGGAGCGGGTAATATTATTAGGGCGGGTTAGTGGTGTAGTAGCCTGAGACGCAACCGTAGTATTTACTCGTCCCCGCCCTCACCAACCTTGGCGCACCAGGGAAAGAAAAAGAAAAATCGATAGTTGGAAAGGAAGAACGGGCGTGGTGGCGGTGACGTGGGGCTTTGGCGCGGTTGCGGTTTCGGGGAAGAGGGGCTGTGCAACCTCAGCTGCCATTGGACGGCGGGGCTGGGATAGGGAAAATATGCGGAACTGAACGTGCTTTGCAGCTGCTTCAAACTCGAGCGACCTGAGGGCCGGAATGAAGAAGCCCGTCACGGCAGATGTCGTACCGCGGAACGTACGTTGTGTGGGACAATCAAGGGTGCCGAAACGTTCGATGCGCTGGAAAGGATGCTGTCGGGAGCCATATTACATCATCTCTGTAGATTGACGCATTTGGATATCTTGGTTGATTTAGTCCTCGCAGAAAGGGCTGGCAAGAGACAAGTGATTAGACTTGTTGGTTAAGACAAGAGGGCAAAAAATGGAAATATTCTATACCATCCATCTTCAACTTCCTCCCTATCCTACATAAGAAAAGGTATGCACAGTGGTAGTCGCGGCTCATCATTATGTGTTTTCTGCTTCTTCTTTTTCTCAATTCTTCGAACGCCAATGGTCCATCGGGGTCCCAATGACTAACTCGCTCGCTCTCACTCGCTCACTCATGCCAAGTAAACTGGAGAGAAAGAAACCCACCATTTTCCCACTGCACCGTTGACCCTACCGTTTACGAACCCGATGATGCATGACGCCAAAGCCACGACTCGTCTAGTAGTGGATGGCCTTGTCGTAGGTGTTGAGAGCGGCCTCCTTGAAACTGTCCTCGAAGTTAGCAATGATGCGGTAAATGTCCATGGATTGAACTTACGCTTCGCTGAGCGTCGGGTGGGCGTGGCACACCCGCGCAACGTCCTCGGAAGAGGCGCCGTACTCGATGGCAAGACCAGCCTCGGCAATCATCTCGCCGGCGTTGGGGCCGATGATGTGGACACCGAGGATGCGGTCCGTCTCGGCGTCGGCGATGAACTTGACCAGACCCTCGGTGTCGAGGTTGGTCTTCGCGCGCGAGTTGGCCGAGAAGGGGAAGGTGCCGACCTTGTACTTGATGCCGGAAGCCTTGAGCTCGGCCTCGTTCTGGCCGACCCAGGCGACCTCGGGGTGCGTGTACATGACCGAGGGGATGACGCCGTAGTTGACGTGACCGTAGCCCTTGGAGATGTACTCAACGGCGGCGACGGCCTCCTCCTCAGCCTTGTGGGCGAGCATGGGGCCGAAGGTGCAGTCACCAATCACACGGATATGGGGGATCTTGGTGCGGTACTCGTGGTCGATGATCACACGTCCCTTCTCGTCGGTCTCGACGCCGATGTTCTCAAGGCCAAGGCCGGCAGTGTAGGGACGACGGCCAATGGCGACGAGGACGACGTCAGCGTCAATCTAGAGCTCGCAGTTAGCAGCGGAAAAGTATCGGGGAACAATTGAAGCCCTACGCTCTCCTCCTTGCCGCCCTTTGCGGCCTCGACGGCAATCTTCACACCCTCGCCCGAGGCATCGCCGCTCGAGACCTTGGTGCCGACCTTGAACTTGATGCCCTGCTTCTGAAGGATCTTCTGAATGCCCTTGGCGATCTCAGCGTCCATGCCGGGGCCGCCAATCTGGTTCAGGAACTCGACGACGGTGACCTCGGAACCCAGACGCGACCAAACGGAAGCCTGCTCCAGTTATTACGTGCAACTCGCAGCAATTGCGTTCGGACCCACCATCTCAAGACCGATAATACCGCCGCCAATGACGACCATCTTGTTGGGGACCTGCTTGAGGGCAATGGCGCCGGTCGAGGTGATGACCTTCTCCTCGTCAATGGTCATGCCGGGGAAGGGAGTGGCCTCGGAACCGGTGGCGATGAGGATGTTCTTGCCGCGGACGGACGTCTCGCCGCCCTCGATTAGGTTGACCTTGACCGTGTGCTCGTCGGCGAAGGCGCCGGTGCCCTTGATGTACTCGACGTTGTTCTTCTTGAACAGGAACTCGATGCCCTTGGTCAGGCCGGAGACGGACGTCTCCTTGGCCTTCATCATCTGCTCGAGGTTGAGCTTGACATCGCCGACCTCGATACCGCGGTTCTTGGTGTCGTGGAGGATCTGGTGGTAGAGGTGCGAGTTGTTGAGCAGCGACTTCGAGGGGATGCAGCCAACGTTCAGACAGGTGCCGCCCAGGGAGCCGCGCTTCTCGATGCAGGCGACGTTCAGGCCAGCCTGGCCGGCCTTGATGGCGGCAACGTAGCCAGCGACACCGCCGCCGATGATGACCAGGTCCTTCTCCGCAGCCTCGGTAGCATATGTCCGCAGTGACCGGTCAACGAGCGGGAATGTTGAGGAGACGGGGCGGAAGGCGCTGCGGCGCGCAGCGAGGGCGAACGGCCGGGCGGACGTCTTGGGTATCAGTTGCTTGAACATGGCGGCGACGCGGGATGCACGCGGAGGGTGGGGAGGTGGGAGGTGAGGGCTTTGCAGCTGGCGATGTCTGACAATGGGCGAAAACACTCGGGGCGTCGGAGCGCGAGGCGGCAAAATGCGGCAATTCGCGCGCTTGGCACGCGTGTGATATCAGCACCCGACTGAATGGTTAATCGCGCAGAGCATCCAGTGTTATTCCACCTCCTTTTCCTACATAATACAACTACTCGGCCTCGATGCGCTGCGTCGCCAGCACCGTGAGCCCGTCCGCCGCCACCCTCGCGCCCCACCGCACCGTCTCCCTCTCCGACTTGCTGCCCGCCGCCTCCGCCTTGCTGACCACTTTCTTGAAGAAATACTGCAGTCCGCGTGCAATTTGAGGTGCCTCTTTTGCCTTCATCACCACGTCCAGCAGAGCTTCCTCGTTTCGTTGGTCTGCCGTCTTCTTCTGAGACCGTAGGATCACGGTTGACAGCAGTACTTCGACAAAAGCCTCCGTCTTTGGTTGCAGGTAGCCAAAGTTGAGCGTCTGCGGTGATCTGTCAGCGGAGTTTCCCATCAGAAATAACCGGATTGCCGTGCATCTGTTGAGTGGAGTGCTTTATCCGAGACCGTCGGGAATTGACGGGACGTGGGCGCAAGCTCGGCTTTCACTTCACGATAATGCTTGGAGAGAAAATGATCAACGTACCTTCAAAGCAGAAATGGACAGGCCGCCTTCCGAAATCAACGTGCCAAACATCTTAGCCAGGTTGACAATCGCACGTGTCGTCAGGGCCTCTTCTCCGTCCTCCTCATCAAAATCCGCATCGTCCATTTCGTCCTTCTCGCCCATGCGTTTGAAGAGATCCCAAAGGCTGAACTGGAACGCTTTCTTGAGCGGCTTCTCGGAACACAGGCGCCTGGCGATCAAAGTGTAGTAGGGATTGTAGCTTTGCTCCGCGCCTGCGCAACGGATGAGCACCCGCGGAATCTCGAGTTCCTGGGTCTTCTTCAGCCGAAGCTTCATTAGACGCAAATGTGCGTCTTTGAAGTCCGAGGCGGACATTATGCTGATGAAAATTGAACGCCTGATGTCCGTGTTCATGCGGTGCTCTTTTGCCAATTGGAACAAGTCCGTGGTACCGCTCACGATAATTTCTTCGGCCGGTGCTTCCTTAGCCTTCTTCGCTTTCGAGGGCTTCTCTTCCGCGGCGGGCTCATCTGCCATGTTGTTCCTCCAACTTGCACCGACGAGCCACCACTTTCCCTTCTTCTCCGTATCCCGCAGGTCGCTGAGACCGATGCGTAGCGGCTCGCTCGCCTTGATCGACCTTGAGTTCAGAGAACCAAGTGTCTTCTTCATGCGAGTCGTGTGCTCGGAAGTGATTGCCGATGCAGCTACGCCTGTCTTCATCCGGTTGTTCTTGAGGTTGTTGATCGTCTCGATCATGAATTTGGTGCGGACCGAAAGGTTCGCCTCGCCGGCTTTTGTTACTGATTTCTGGAGGAGGACGACGATGTCCTTCAGAGCCGTAGGGTCGTCCTGCCGGAGCTGAGGACCAGACATCCGGACGATCCGCAGGAGCAGTTCGGTGTTGACCTCTTTAAGGTTCTCGAGGAAGATCCGAATGTAATCGAAAACGAGGTTGCAACCGACGACCTGAAAGTTGTACATTTCTGCCAATAACGAAATCAGGTTGGTGGTCTCTTTCCCGCTCGACTCTTCGTTGTAGTTGCCGTAGTACTTGTCGAATTCCGTAGCGAAGCGTTCGACAATCTGTGCTCCAAAGTCCATGCCGATGACTTTGTAGACTGCCGCAATGAAACCAGCGTGAAGAATGAGGAAGGTGTCTTGGAGGCTTGTGCGATCACATACGAGTCCGAGGAGGAGATCTATGAGCGTTGTTGTAACGTATTGACGCGGGTTTGTTTGGTAGAGCTTTTCGATATCCTTGAGAATCGAAAGGAGATTCGCTTCGGATAGACGATTTAGAAGACCTTGCGTTTGCCTCTTCAGTCTCGTCATGGCCTCCGCGTCGGAGGATGGTGGGCCTCGTAAGGACGGCGGGATGTACTTCCCAGCCGGGGCCACCTCAGCTGGTACAGGAGGCCTGTACGGGTTCTCTCGAATCTTTGGTTGCTCCACTTCCTCGTCTTCGTCAAAATCATCCTCTGATCCCTCCGCATCCTCGTCTTCTGAAAATCCAGCAAAATCATCCTCTGCGCCATCTACTTCCGCCTCGTCTGAGCTCGTTCCCTCTTCCAGATTGCCTTCTTCATCTGAGCCCAGAAACTCGTCCTCTTCATCTCCTTCGTCGTCGATGTCGTCCTCTCCTTCACTATCATCGCTGAAGCTTTCCTCCGCCGTGATACCCACTGCAGCTTTCCGCCGCTTGTTGTCCAACCACGCCTGGTCCTCCGACGATCTTTTCCGCTTGCCCGTCACGGCATATTCGAGCTCGTCATCCAGGCCGTCCAATAGGTCTGCCAAGCCATCGTCGTCAAAGTCCTTGGGCAGCTTCTTCTTTCCCTTCATGCCGAGTTTCTTCTCCAGCGCCGCAATTTCGGCATCATCCTCCTCAAGCCTTGCCTGGACTTTCTTTGGTATTGCCGCCGCTGGCGACGGGGACGGCGACCGCTTCCTCTTCTCCTTCTTCGACGCTTTGGCCTTCTCCTTGGTAGCGCTCTTCTTCGCCACAGGTTCCGCAGGCACGTCGGCACGCTTGAGCGCGGACTTCAGCGGCTTCTCGTCCGCCTTGTTCTTCGCTGGCTTCGCGGGCGGAGGGGAAAACGCATCTTCGTCGTCGCTCTCGAATTCGTCTTGCGGAGCAGAGCGCTGGAATTGCTGCCGGGGCTGGTGACGCTGCGATCTCTTCTGCTCGCGCTCCGCCTTGCGGCGGTCTTTGCGACCTAACGCCCGTCCACGGGAACGACCACTGCCTTGCGAAGCTCCGGAAGCTGCGAAAAAAAAGTTAAACCGGAAAAGCACGAGCGCAGAAAAGTGAAAATACCTCCAAGCTGGTCGAGGAGCTCGCGCGGTAATTTTGGGCCTCCATGGCTGCTTTGGCGCATCTTTGCGATCAAAAAATGGTTCCTCGTTCGCAAAGTCAAAAAAAAAAATCTCGAGACGAAGAACGGCGTTGGACCCCGGAATGATTTACGGGCGGTAAGGCGTTAGTCGGCGGCGCTGCTGCAGGGCGGTGAAGAATGACTCGCGTGTCGACAACCCCCGGCGCACGCTCCCGCCGCACTCGACCCGCGACGTCAGTCCGAAAGAACCACCAAATGCCCGCGATTCCTCGACAACATGGCTGACACGCACATCAGCAATGAGGAGGTGCGCAAAAATCCTTCGCCCTGCTCGATATCCACCACAGCAAAGCTAATTCTCACACAGTTCTTCGCGCGGCTCAAAGAGCTGTTCGATGCGCGGCGCACCAAAGATCATGGCACCGTCTACTTGACGCAAAAGCGACGTATGCCCTCCTCGTTCCACCGATATGGTCTACAGACGCTAGGAGCTCTCGGTCTAACGCGCATTGAACACAGTGACTTTCGACCTCAACTCGCGTGAGGCGACGCCCACCAAGGTCGCCGACGACCCGCTGTGGGACACGCACCCGCCGAAACCGGTTCCCATCATCGTGCGCGCCACCAACGGCAAGTCCAAGGACAAGCGCGACCGCAAGGTCAAGCTATCGACCATCGTGCAGTCCGACCAGCTGGAAGGCTTCTACGTCCGCTACGCCGACGTGTGCAAGAGCGGCATGTCGGCCCTGAAGCCGAGGGATCGCAGCAAGAGGAAGAAGGACAAGAGGAAGAAGAAGGCCACTGGTGGTGGCGAGGGCGAGAAGAAGGCGTAAAACGGCCTAGGCTGCTCGGTACGAAAACCGTGATTCGCGGGAATTATGACGAAACAAACAACGGAAACAGTATGTCGATGCGGAACGAGGAATGAGCTTGTCTGCTGGTTTACACGATTTTGACCGTGTTGTTATGTGACCAATCATGTGAGAAGCACTGGACCGCATAAATTTTCTTTCCGTCCTACTACACTCTTCACACGTAGTAAATATTTAAGCGCGGGTCCGCGTGTGGATGGTTAAATTAGATGTCTGCATGCGTTTATACGATCGCGTGACTGACGAATCCCAACGGAGAATCGTACGAATACGCCCAGAGCAGCACCTTATTACAAACAAGAACCATATATCCAGCAAGGGGTCAAATTCATTTGACGCCTGTTATAAGAGGAATCCAACGGATTCGGTCGCGGGCGGGCTGACTAACGTGAGCTACCGCAACATACAGCCGGCCATGGTGGTCATTGATAGGGCAATAACTCCCGCCATGAACCCCCATTCCGCAGAATGCTCCACCCCAAAGTAAGGTGAAACAAGTTCGGTTATCACCAAATCCACGAACCTGAACAACAAAAACAGCATCCATCGCCCGAATGTCGTATCTAGGAACGATTCTCCACCAAGAGGTCGAGATAGAATGAACATGAAGAACGTGATGCCCAGGAGCACGGACGGACCGATCACCGCATGGGAAGAACGGCACGGACGATTCTGTTGAGCCATGGCTTCGAGGTCTGACTCTAAGTAAATAATCGTTTCATTTTTTACCTGGCTTGACTCACCGTCGGAGGGGCAGCTCTGTGGCTCTGGGTTTAATGGGGTGTTTGTTTCGTCTTTCGAAGAGTTATTGCGGAGATTCGAATAGTCCGTCATTGCCGATGATGGTGAAAAGGATTTTAGGAGGAGCCAGTGCACTTCTTATAGAGGAGCCCCACCGGCCCTGGATGTACTTCAAGCTGGTGCCTTGAAATATGATGTAATATAGACCCTGAGTACCGCAACAAACTGCAAGTGGATTTGACCTCCTCAACCATGGTTCCTGGAGATACCGTAACCTCTACGTGGGTAGTTAGACCTCATGACCTTATGGATTTATTTTAGGGCAAAAGCCAAGATCAACTCATATCGTGTAGAAGATACCCACCCACTACTTGCGCGGGCCAATCTAGTCTATAAGGTGTACATGTCAGAATCCTGTGTTTAGAATATTTCCTTTCACTTTGATTAATATTTAGAGGCTTGACTACTGGCGTACTGATAAATATGAACTTAGATCCCATTTTCATTGAAAATTTCAACACTTTGAACAGTGTTTTTTTTTTAGATGGATTGTATCTAGTCCGCACGAGTAGTGGATATTGCAATGAGTCGTATTGGGTTTTACCCAGTTAACAATCGCACCTCCGGGATTTGCTTCGACTGCCCACGTAAGAAGCCTGTGACTTCCTTCGGGATACAAAGGACCAATCAATCTGAAACTTGCGGTGAATGCAGATGTTGGGTAGTGCCTGCGAGAGATTGGTCGACAGGGCAAGCTTGCCAGTCAACGATTCACGGCGTACGAAGATGTGATCGACGGCGCAGGATCGAGCTTGGCAGAGAGATGTGGTTGCTTGCAGATGTGATAGGTTGATGCAGGCTTTCGTATGATTGGCCCTCGCGACGATGCAGCATGCACCTGTCCATCTGACGTCTGCTCGCCGTCCACGCCAGCGGTTCAGGTGGAAACTTGAAAGTCAATGAGTCCATACCTGACGTGTTTGACCGTAGTGATCGTCCGCTGTAATCACTGGTTAGCACAGAGCCCATGTCGAGTCCAATGCCGTCGAGGAACGGGGCCAATCAGGACCCAGATGGCACATCCCAGAATAGCAGCAAACTAGGAGCGAGCGGCCTCATTGAGTTTGGCATTCGCTGAGTCAGCTTGCCCAGCCTATACAAACTATCGAAGAGCATGGGTATGCGGAGGAACCGAGAAAGAATCAATCCGGTTGCGCCAGTCCCGCCGAAAGCAAGAAAGTGATCTAGCACCGCCGCCGTAGAAAAAAAAAAGAGCCAAATGTTTTTGCACGGAAATGAAGCAGAAATTTTCTCGCCAGCGCCTTTCTTTTGATGAAGAAAAGTAAATCCCCTCTCGTGATGAACCAAACCCAATAAAATCCAAAAATCATTGTCATGAAGATGGAAGAACCCTACACGGAGTCGTACAGAAAAATTTACATGGCGGCCAATCAGCCTTGCGAAGGAGACTGTTGCTGCTGCTCGGGCATGCCTGGTCTCTGGGGGCTGCCCTGACCAGGGGCGCCGCCGGGCTTCGGCATCTGGCCCTTCCAGCCCGGGAAGAGGCCCTGGAGCTTCGTGTACAAGTCATTCAGCGGCTGTGGCGCGGCAGGAACGGTCATTATGGCGGGGCCGGGGGGCACGGGCTTGCTCGGGTTGGCGTTGCGGTCGGCAAAGCTCGCAAGGTACGACAAATTGGCCTGCAAGCGGCGCATGCAGCTGGAGGAAAAGGAATCTCAGTCAGCAGGGGGACGTCGCGCCAAGAATCGCACATGTATCACGTACTCGTAGTACTCCTTGGACGCCACCTGCTTAGGCGCGTCGCCGTCTTTGTTGGCGTCGGGCTGGTTGCCCAGGACGCCGCCCTTCCCCTGCTCCTGCAGGCGCAGGACTTCCTGGAGCAGCTCGCGGTTGATGTCGAGCAGCAGGGTGATTTGCTCGCGCTCGCGCTGTAGCTGGCCAGGCGACGCGGGGGTGTGGATGGCGGGCTTCGGCTGCGGCGGCTGGGGCTTGGGCGCAGCGGAATGCGACGGCAGGCTCACCGGGGCGGCCATGGGCTGAGATGAGTCCGGCAGCGATTGCGAGGGGAAGTGCTGCTGCTTGGTGGGGGTGGCCGCATACGGCGAGACGTGGCGGGAGGGCGAGTTGAAGGACTGGAAGGACTGGTGGGGGGCTTGGATGGGTGTGGAGAAGGACGCGGTGGTGAAGGGACTCTGCGGGACTGCGGGCCAGACGTCAATCTCTGAGCTTGTTGGGTTTGGGGCGTGTGAGACAGGCAGCGCGACGGATTAGGCGAAGGCAGAAGGGGGGTGCGTCCACTCACCTCGCGGCGACTGCTGCTGCATCGCGCCTGGCTGCATCATGACCCCACCGGCGCTGGCTTGGGCGCTACCCATGCCCATGCTCGAGGCCAGCGGGAAGCCACCGCCGCCCGCTGCAGCGGCGCCATTGCTGAAGGCCGGGTGGTGAGGCGGCTGGATGCCCTGTGCAAACTGCGGGGGCGGCGGGCCGTGGGCGGGCTGGGCGTGGGCGGGCGAGCTGCCGAACTGCTGGTGAGCACTGGTCTGATTAAAGAAGGACGGGTTATAGGAGTCCATCTGATTCATGGCTGCGTTCGGGGTGGTCGTCGCCTGGGTATGGTTGAGATGCGATCTTCAGCGCCCGGTGGCGCGGGCCCGAATTAGCGCTGCGGCTGCCCTGGCACTCTCAGCCCAAAGCTCGCCCGCGCAGCCTGGCACACCTCCTCCACCAGCACAGCGCGGCGCCGGCGAGCAGCAGCAGCAGCAGCAACGCCGGCGGCAGCAGCAACAGAAACAGCAGCAGGCCGCCCACCGCGCAGGGCCGCCGCGCGCCGCCAGGGCCGCGATTGGATGACGCATGGCCGTGGCCCACCTCCCTGTCTCTTCTGCTGCTGGGCCTTGGTCCGTCCTCCGGATCTTAGTGTCACAACGACGGATAGAGCGCATGCCGCCACGGCACGGCGGGTAACGGCTGGAAGAGCCTTGCGTGCCAGCGGCCGGGGCCAGACAAGAGCCAATCCGCGCCGCGTGGGAGCCATCCACGGCGCTGGACAGCCTGGCTAACGCAGGGCGCGCATCAATGTGGTAATCCCCGAGAGCAAATCCATGCTGATCGAAGCCATCACGCGCTATCCCGCAGACGACTGGAGATGAGGCTAATAAGAGAGCGTCTCCCGCCCCCGTCGACGCCGCTGACACGCTGGCCTTCCAGAGACCGCTCTCCGTGGCAAGACCAGATTTTCGGTCTGTGGAGGTTGCCCTGCTGGCACCATCTCCAGAGACCAGGCCCCCCAACTAACGGTCCGACGCGAAGTGGATCCCTCCATCCAGCGCGCGCTCCTCAGGTGACGGCATTCATGCTAGCATCCTTCTCCAGACGCTCCATGCCTCTGGGCTGAGCCGGTGCCACGCCGCCGAAGCCGCCGGCCCGGCCTCACTGCAGCCCGGTCCAGCGGCTGCATGGAAGCGCTGGGTGCAGGCCCTTTGGTCCTCAGCACGTAGATCAAGGTTTGAAACGTACGTACGAAGGCCCAGAAACATCACCGTACCATGACTCGCCGCTTTTTTCCATCCGGACATGGCCACGGAAACGGAAGTCGGACACGGCCTAGCAGATTGTCGTTCATGCGGCTAGTGACTGATTCAATCGCTCGTATACAGAGCGCATGTGTGGAGATGAACGATGGCTGGTGGCGAGCAGACTGTAAGTCGCGCCAAGACTGTGTTCCTGGCCAGGGTTGGAGAGTGGGGGCATACGCCTCTACGTTGCACGGTTGTCCTGTGCCCGGCTGACCTGATGCAAACGAGCTCACTCTCGGACTTTAAACTTCGATTTGCCTCGGTGCCGCACATTAATCTGAAAGTTTATCGCCCTTTGCTAAGCTTTCTTTTGTGGAGGTAGACCGTCGTTATCGAAACCGGGGTTACACCATGCCCAAAGCGGTATTCCTTGTACGACGGGTTGTTCTATTTCTAGCATCAGTCAGCCGTGGACCTCGAATACCGCCGTACGGATACCACTCAGTAACGAAACTTTGAAAGGCTGAGCCCAGAAGCAACCTTGGGCCAGTGACGTTTAGCTCAGGCACGACGTGGATACGAGGTTCTGAGTTAAGCCAAGGCCAGCGCAAAGAATGGCATCTGGCCAAGTCGGGAGTCTCCGCCTGATAACAGCCAAGTATCGACGTGGGAGTCCTGAGTGAGTATGTGGGTGCATGTGTGCACAACTTTACGCAGAGCTGCAGCCAAGTTGCCTGGCTCAACAAGACTGACGTGTGCAGAATGTGACACTGAGCGTTTGGTTCGAAAGCACACCCAAGGGTCGATTTGCAGGAGGAAAGCGGACGGTATTATCAAAGGTGAGGGGGATGGGAGGGGGGAAATTCCAGCGCGACGTACTGCATCCTTCGCAAGGTGTCCCTTTCAGCTGGAGAGGCATTGATGAAGGACAGTGGCAGTGTTGTGGGAGAACGAACCTCAGCCCGATGTACATGCATCGCAAGTTATCCCTCATTCTGATGGTAAAGGCATTGACGAATGACAGTGGCAGTGTTGTGGTCAAGCTAATCTCCGCAAACTTTTCCTCATTAGGGGCTACGATGGCTCATCATTACTGTGGAGGATGCGACCAACACCAACAAGACATTGCACGGTGACGCAAATAGAGAGAGGTACGTTGCGGCTGACAAAAAAGGCGCGTCGCGAAGCAACGTGGGCAATTTTTGCGTGGCAGCTGATGCAGGAGAAACGGGGCGGCGAGCAAGTTTTCATTCAGCTATTGTCAGCGGCTGAGTAGCGGTGCCGGCTCGTTCTCGTCGGCGACCGCGACACGTTCCGAGTCTTTCTCTTGCGCGCCCAGCCCGACCGTGGCTGACCCGCTCCCGACCAATCCGGTGCGCCAAGACCGCAGCCAGCCCTATGGCTCAGATCTCTGTTCGACCTGACGTCCAATTCGCGATGCGCGGATGACTGCTCGGGAGGCGGTGCATGGACTGCCGCGGCCCCCTTCTGCGGCAGCCGGTGCGCAGCTGTTCGCCGGCCACTCCTTCGACTTCCGTTTTAGGTTAGACTCGCATCCGGCTCGTCTTCGTGCCACTGCCCTTTCATTCATCCCGTCTTAGAAGAGTCATCCATATAAGATTGCTGCAGCGTGGTGCCTGGCGGATTTTTGTTCCCTACTCCAGCAGTACACAGTCACAATTACTCCACTCTATTATACCAACAAAACTCACCAATGTACACCACCCGAACAGCTACTGCTTGCACCAGGACGAGCGGGCGGGCTGCCGCCCAGGCCCTCAAGGCTCTCAATGGCCTGCCGCACCAGGCAATCGTCGTGAGCATCAGGCCCGGCTTGATTTCCATTCAACACCAGCCGTGGTCGGTCTCGAAGAGGAACTTCTCTTCGACGCCTGCTACTCAAATTAAGGAGTTCTTCCCCGTGAAGGAAACCGAAAACATCCGAAAGACTCCTGCCTCGTGGGGACACCCAATGTGAGCACATCATCCCATACTCGCCGTTCTGCTCGCGCTGACGTGGATAGCTACACGTACGAACAGATGAATGCCGTCAAGATTGCTCATCGCGAGGCCGAGACGTGGTCGGACTGGACAGCTCTGGCGATGACAAGGGTGCTTCGCTGGGGCTTGGATCTAGCTTCCGGCTACCGGAAGGCCAAGCCTGGAGAGAAGACGATGACGGAGCGCAAGTACATGATCAGAAACGTCTTCCTCGAGAGCGTAGCCGGCGTGCCCGGCATGGTGGCCGCCGTCATCCGCCACCTGCACTCGATGCGCCGCATGAAGCGCGACAACGGCTGGATCGAGACGCTCCTCGAGGAGTCGTACAACGAGCGCATGCACCTGCTCACCTTCCTCAAGATGGCCGAGCCCGGCTGGTTCATGCGCCTGATGGTGCTCGGCGCCCAGGGCGTCTTCTTCAACGCCATGTTCATCTCCTACCTCATCTCGCCCCGCATCTGCCACCGCTTCGTCGGCTACCTGGAGGAGGAGGCCGTCATGACGTACACGCGCGAGATCGAGGACCTCGATGCCGGCGTGCTGCCCATGTGGGAGAAGATGCAGGCGCCCGACATCGCCATCGACTACTGGAAGATGCCCGAGGACCGCCGGTCGATGCGCGACCTGCTCCTGTACATCCGCGCCGACGAGTCGAAGCACCGCGAGGTCAACCATACCCTGGGCAACCTGGACCAGAAGCAGGACCCGAACCCCTACGCCAGCCAGTACAAGGACTTGACCAAGCCGCACCCGACCAAGGGAATTGAGTGGCAGCGCCCTACCGGCTGGGAGCGCAGCGAGATCGTTTGATCGTATTTCCAAAAATATGTTCTACGGCACTGTACTTGTATTATTACTCCACTCATGTTGGCATTGGATTGGGATTTTGGCGTTTGGTGATTTTCTAGAAGTTTTACCGACAGCGCTGCGATGCTGCGTTTCATGAGATACCTTAGACATGCAGTGTGCAACAAAAGAGCACATGCTAGATTGATGCTCAGCATTTGAATGGCAGAAGTCTTCATCAACTTTTCTATTTGAGTTCTCACCACTGAGTGACCACTTCGCATCACCACAACGCTCGATTGCTCTTCGGCATAAATCGGAGCGCACGTCTTCCGTATCCCTAGCATATGGCTAAGCTGGTCGCCTAAATGGAATTCCAAAAAGCTGACACAAATTTGAGAATTGTTGGCCTCGGATGGGCTGCGGTCCGGTGTTCGCCCAAACTCGGCTCGTTTCGGCACGACGAAGATCGGCAAGGCTGCGCAACGAGAACATCCGGTCCGGGAACGCGCCTACCGCACTTGCCCGTGCTGACGCCGTTAGGTACCGTATTTACGAGGTCACCCGAGTACAGATGATGGGTGGGGGGTCAACAATCCTTCTGGACCGCGGACATGGAATCCAGAGAAGAACGACGTCACCTTGTTGCTAAATTAAGCGAGCTGGCATCGTATTCATAGTGACGTCGTCTCTTCTTTGCATTGCTACCTCCCTTGTTTGATCACCTTTGCTGTGCCCGGTCTTAGGTGGTATACGAAGCATGGCATAGCGAGGTCACTTTGACTCAATGTTGTTCTTTGTAGAGGCTGTCCAGAGTCTAACCTGGCGCTCGCGATGATAAGAAATGAAATATCCTCTCATGCAGCTGACCCCCAGAGGGATAATCCATGAGTTCAAACAGTGCTGGGGGCCGTGCCGAATGGTCGCGTCGCTCAAGAAGATAAGTAAGGGGCATCTCTCTGGACGAAAAGCCCCGTTTGGGGACCGAGTATTCGCCCATACTGGGATCCGCGGCTGCGCATACTCAACATCAGCTCGTAGAGGAAGTCCGGGCTCTGGTAAAGGTCTTCCCTCATGCCATCCAGCAAGTTGTCAAAGCGAGGGTGGTTCAGTGCGTTCACCAGGATCAGGCGGAGCTCGCTGCCTTGGACGGTGGAGTCGTATACCGTGTTGATCAGCTGAAGCAACTCTGTGGCAGACCAATCTTCCTGAGGACACGCCTTTAGTGCCCACCCAAAGGCCTCCAGGACGGTACTGCGCAGGCCTTCAACTTCATACTTGTCGGCCATGATGAAGAGCTGCACGGATCGTTGCATGAAGGCGACGAAGGACTGGTTGATTTGCATACGGTACAGGGACGTGCTGTACATGTAACCGACCATATCTGCGATGGCGTCTGGGTCGTCGTCGGAGAACTCGATCTTGTTGCTGAGGGTTTCCAGGTAGGGGTGCTGGAACATCCTTGAAAAGTACTGCGACCTGAGACTAAGGAGTTCCCCGTGGACCTTGGTTAAAAGTTAACCGGGGGTTTTGGATTCAAATTTGCTTCTTCACGTGCCTTGAACTCACGTCCGCCGCAATGGATGGTGAAGTCCCTGGTTTCAGGGCTTTCGCGCATTCTGTAAAGTGTCAGGGCCTGGCAGCACTGCCAACACCGTTATCGATTTGTATGTGCTTACTCATCAATCCTTTCTCTTGAATCCCAACATGAGGGTAGCCAACCGCACCTGTCGAGGTCGCACTTCCTCGTTTCGTCGTCCATTGCAGAGAGGTCTGGTATCCTGGCTATTGGAATGACGAGGCAAAGAGTGAAGTTCAGTGTTTTGGGGCTGCAGGAATATGTAGCCCACGGGAGAGCGATTGGTGTCATTACATCACGGCTTTGGTTTCTAAATAGCGCGCTTCTAAACACAAAGACATTCTCGCATACGGAGTTTCGTAACAAACATCCTGTCCGCCTATCGCTGCCAAACACCACGCCCGGGCGGACGAGACTTCCGGTACGGACGTCCGTACAAGCACTCGTAAGCGTGAATGCTAAGGCACTTGTGAGGCCTCTTTAACTAAATAGGCTTAGCCTAAGAATGCACTGTGTAAGTGAGGAATATCAAAAAGAGACGTAGAAACTAATACCTGACACTACGACTTATTCTATAGCTAACAAATAGATGTAGAAAGTTGAGCCAATTTTACTGGGAACTCTCCTATAATGTCTAGACTATTATTATTTTTTTTGCATTAATGACAAGATTTCTTGGAAGTAGCAACTAATCAAGCGGCTTGGCTTGCAAGCGGCTTTGCTCAACAAACTCAACACCAAGCGGCCCCCTGAGCCCGCTTGCAAGGAAGCAATTCCAGCAGTTCCGAGACAAAGGGTTTGCTGGAACCTTGATCCCGACCACCACTTGGACATCGTGAGATGAACAACAATTAACAAATACAGAAGGGTTCCCTGCCGAGTAGGACCATCATACACTTCTCTCCCCTTACACGTCAGCGGCCACATGGCGCAGGACGCGTCCCATCAACACCGGCCGTACGTGGTGATCCTCGTGCTCTGGAGACTTCACTGCATGAAACGGCGCCATGAACGCAGGCCGGGCCTTCCCTCGGCGATGTGCCGTCCGTGCGCCGGCGTGTCTCCCGCAGGGAGTTGACTCGCAAACGACCAATTCTCAGGTCTCCAAGATGCGCGCTGACACGCAGGCGAAGAAGACGGCGCCATGATGTAGCGAGGGATCAGCGAGGTGATAGATGGGGTTGTAGGCCTAGAGCCCGACGAATGGAAGCGGCACGTGCGGCAGGCTCAGCGGTCGTTTTTGCGGGATGCGGTCCCGTTAAGAAGTATAAGAAGATCTGGCCATCCTCATACTGGTCGGCAAATGCAGTCATGCTGAAGTGCTCGGCTGGAGGGGCATGAGGGACCAGTGCTGGGCGGGGAGCACCGTTTTCAGTGGGCGGGCGGCGGATCCCAATTATAAGGCAACCGACGAGGGGTTTCGGTTTCATGAATCAGCACAGCCAAAGGCAAGCAAATGTGGGTGTCATGTAGAAAACGGCCGTAATACCAAGAAAACAGGATGGAACTATCTCCGGCCGGATGATGCATCGGGCCATATGAAACACGTGTAGAAACAACTGATCAACCCGTCGGCTCGGATTCTCAAGACTTCGGAAAGCTCGTCGAGATGCAGAATTGACAGAGCAGCCGCGGCAAATTGCGATGCCGTCAACTTACAGTGCGGGGTATCGGGGTTCCCCTCTTTCCTATTCGAGAAAAGGAAAAAATGTCATTGGTGGAGAGTCAAGCATCAGGAAAAAAGGCAAGAAATAATGGTCTCGCCTGTTCGGACTCTTTCCAGCTATCAAAGCACCGTCGATCCCCG
The DNA here is from genome assembly GCA_009829795.1 of Lasiodiplodia gonubiensis. Taxonomy (NCBI): domain Eukaryota; kingdom Fungi; phylum Ascomycota; class Dothideomycetes; order Botryosphaeriales; family Botryosphaeriaceae; genus Lasiodiplodia; species Lasiodiplodia gonubiensis. The sequence goes on along the minus strand of RHKH01000061.1, from coordinate 12,927 downwards.
GCTGTTGTTGCTCGAATGGTGGATCGACTCTATTGATGACTTCACATCTAGGGCGGCCCATGCATCCGATTGGGAGAATGACTGGTGGCTGGCTGAGAGGAGTTGCGGGCCGAGCTTGAGCAGCAGCAAAAGAAACAAGCAGTGCACCGGGATTGCCTCGGCATCCGGGCCGAAACATGTAGTGCGTCGGCGTCGCCCGTTGAGCCCACAAAAACGCATGCTTGCTTAGCGCTCTATAAAAAGGATGTTTGCCGGTGAAACGGAGTGGTTGCCCGTGTACCTGTCAGTTGGGAGGCGATTGCCACGTGAGACCCACCGGGAGTTGATGCCCAGGCCGCTAGCTGCAGGTATACACCTCTATATTGCAGCCTATAATGGACATGGGAAGGGATTTAGAAGGCGGCTCGGACCTATTTTCGGATTCGGTGATGAGGGAGCCACCCAACACGCGTCAGCCGTGCGTCGGCACTTGACAAACATATGCGTTTCCCGCTAGGATACCAAGCGATCTCCCCATGTTTCAGACCTACCCCTTTGCGTACCACTGCCCGCCCCTCAGCCATCTCCGTCCGCGCCTCGCGGCAATCAGGCAAGTCGCTTATCGACCCTGGCACGAGGCGCAGCTGGGACGTGCCGTTGCCCAATGAGGTGGCCGCAAGCAGCCGTTGTCGCGCCTTGAGACAAGGCCAGGACTAACACCCGTTTTTCGACCCTGGCCCGAACACCAAGGGAGTCTCGGACGCGCACCCGTCCTGGTGCGACGAGGCCAGCCCACCGGCCTCGTTTCCAGGAGGCGTCATTTCCCGAGCAATCGGCTGATTGGCGCCATCCGGCTTGCCCGTCTCAGAGCCGCTTTTTCAATGCTTCGCTTCCCCGCAAGGATGGGCGTTGGCTTCTCTTGATTTCTCCCGAACCAGTTTATCTTAAACGCTCTGTGAGCGCCTTCTGTTTCGCAGGCGATTGCCCTTGGCCCAGAATGTGAAGATGATCATTCCGCGGAAAGAAGAACTCGACCAGGACTACGTCAACCCGCAAACTGAACTCAACGCTGGCCTGTGGACGCTCTACGCCGCCGCCACCGCCTTCCTCGCCCTCCGCATCTGGATCAAGGTCACCCGCCGCCACGGCCTGTGGTGGGATGACCACATTCTGCTTCTCTCTTGGGTGAGCCAGCCACCGCAAATGGCCAATTCGAGAGCACCTCGCTCACTGTTGCCCGCCAGATCGTCCTCACCGCCAACAACAGCATCATCACCGTCGAATATGCCACCGGATACGTGACCAAGACGTGGGACGACCGCATGCACATCCTCATCAACATCACCTCGTGCGGCACCGTCATCGGCCAGGCCTGGACCAAGACCGCCTTTGCCGTCACTCTGCTGAAGCTGACCAAGGGCTACCAGCAATGGGGGCTGTGGTTCTGCATGGGCACCATGAACCTGTGGGCCCTGTTCCGCTGCATCTTCCAATGGGCCAAGGTGTGCAACAAGCCGAGCTACGACGTGTGGTACCGCCTCAACTTCTGCATTGGCTGGACCTTTCGCGATAACTTCAAAGAGGGCGGAAATGGTGAGTCCGCGCCCGCCCTTCGCTTCTCTTCGCCGTCGACTGACCGCCGCCAGTTTATAATATCATCATGGACTTTGTCTTCGCAGTGTTCCCGTGGTTCATCACGTGGAACCTGGATATGCGCAAGGCAGAAAAGATCGGCCTCTGCCTGACCATGAGTCTGGTGAGCAATATTCTCGTTCCGAAGAACGCCGAACGCGACTAATCAATACCAGGGCATGATCGTCGCCATTGTATCAGCCGTCAGGACGGGCTGGAAGGACGAAGGAAACGACAAAGACCGATATTACTTTGAGCGCAACGCCCACTCCAACATCTGGTACTCGTCGGAAGTTGTGGGCACCATTATAGTGCAGTGCATTCCCATCATGCGGCCGCTCCTCCGCGATATTCACACGTCATTAACATCAAGAAAATTGGGGTCGACTACCGACGAGGTTGCATTACACAGGGTAGCCGTAAGAGCGAGCAAATAGACGCAGCGTTTGTGATTTAATAATGTAAATATTTAAAAAGTTTAAGTGCTATAATCGACTGCACGACAAGTCCTGTTGACTGTCCTCCCATGCACACCGTCACAGTTCACCTCCACAATTGCTTTCTAGTATCACTAAACAGCTACCAACGGGAAGTAAGCACTACCGCCATCATACGACTCCACAAAAGCAATTCACAGGGCTAGAACAAAGTCATGACCACAATATTGCTCACTACGGTACACATGCCGACCGAATCTCCACCCGGCGGCGCCGCTCTTCCATACGTCCGTCCACACACCCACCCACGTGCATCAAACCCATGCGAGTGGTCCTTGATCCCGGAGTAGGCAGTTAATCACCGTGCGCTTCCGCACCCTACGTACATATCGGATCGCAGGGACTGGATGAGGAAAAAGATGATCATCAGCCCTTCTCACCGGCGTTGCGGGCCTTCGGGAGCGATCAGTTCGCAGAGCGGCGGCCCGATGTCGGTCGGCTAATGCTTCGCTTTCCGCCGGATCTGCGATCCATCCATCCATCCACCCACCCCAAAAAAAGGAAAAGAAAAAAAAGAAAATGGTGACAAACCGGAATGAACGCCAACAGGAAAAAAATTGCAAAACGTACAACAGCCGGGATTCCCCAATGGTCACCCACTTGAGTACTAATCGGCCGATTCGCAGCTTAAGTACGGCTGAGCGGACGGGAAGCCCTGCATTCTGCGATCTATGGTCGTACGTGGAAGACGGTGTTGCAAAATGCATTCATGTATTCCAGTCAACAGACAGTCGCTTGGCTGTCGACTAGCAGTTAGTGATTAGTGGACTAGCATGTACAAAGAATTAAAAGTAAAGTGGGACGTAGCTGGAATGTTCATGAAGTGGGGAGGAAATTAGCGCGCTGGCGTCGGTGATCGACTGGAAGTCATGCGTCGAGTCTCCCAACAACTCGGGCGCAGTGCTACTAGCAGCCTGGGCGCAATCCACTTTAAACTCACACCACACATCTTTCTCAACCTGGCTCCACATCCGCCACCCCAGCAATATTTGTAGTACGGACTCTAGCTGCTTGCCAAAGAGTTGATGGGGCAGCTGGGTGGTTGGACGGGGCAGCGGCGAAGTCAGGGTGAGAGTTACCAAATTGCCAGCAAGATGTTCTTTCTCGACGAAAGGCTGTGCGAGTCCTCGGGTCATTACGCCGGCAGCGAGAGACACAATGACTATTTGTACTGAATGATGACAATAGTTATCCCTGCATTGCACTAATCGATGAGGTAGGAACTGTTGTAGATTTTCGCTTCTCAGCCATAAGCGCTGTGATGAATTTCACGGGTACGTTGATTGCCACCATCTGGTACATACCAAACCTACCGTACCATGTGAGTGTGTAGTGGCGCTTGAACCTTCATGTATTACAGGGCATTGTCGATATGGCATTTATCAGGGTCAGAAAGGGACTATAAGCATTCCTACTCCCGCTGTCTACAAGCCCAAAGCCTTGCCTTGTGAGTGACCCTTATTTCAAGTACACTCGCGAGTAGTAGTTTCAGGTCGGCAGAATCAAGGTCCCCGTGGACAGGCAAATAGCCAGCAAGCAGCCTTGGCCTACGCAATTTTACCACTGGTATTTCAGTGACTTTGCTATGGTAGTGTAGGTTGATTGCTAGACCCATCGTAAAGTTGACCAGCTGATCACTCTCAGACACGTCGTCATTCAGCAAAAGCCATGCTCAATGCGATTCAATGGCCCAATCATTATCTGATCAAAAGTCAAAGTTTCATCTCCGATTTGTGGCACGGTGTTGGCAGGTGCGGTCTTCCAGGGGCGTATTCAGAGCCTTCTTTCGGGTAGCTTAATACACCACCAGTTCACTTCAGCAGTCTCGCACCACAGAGCATCTGAACGAGCAGATAAGTAACTCTGACCAACCGATAGCCATTGATAAGGAATAATCAAACAAAAACAGCCACGCTAAACGCTGCTCCGATCCGTAAAAGCCTCGGTCCAGCTCGACACGGACCGCGAGTCCTCCCGCTCCAGCACCCGCACTTCCGGCGCCGGCGTACCGCCCTCCTTGTCCTTCCTCTCCCTCTCCCGCCTGACCGAGTCCCCTCTGCCCGCTACATCCAGCCGCGCAGCAACACCTAATGCCGGCGCCTTCAGGCGCGGATGCTCGGGGTTGACCAGATCCAGCACGCCGAGCAGATCGTCGCCCTTGACGGTCGTGGGGATCTCTTGGTTGCAGCCTTTCCAGGTGCCCAGGCCGAGCTCCTCGTGGGCCAGGCGCTGCAGGTGCAGCGTGTCGTTGGCGCACCACTCCAGCCGCGCGTAGTTGCTGGCATCGTTGTTGTCCTGGTGACTCTTCTTCGACTTCCTCCTCTGCCAGCAACCGACCAGCGGCTCCAGGAGCCAGGAGGTGAGGATGATGGCGCCGCCGACGGCGTAGATGAAGGAGATGCCGAAGACGGAGAAGTTGCTGTAAGCGGTGCTGAGGATTTTCTGCGGAAGAGACCGTCAGTTTTCCGTCATCCAGCAGCCTGGATCGCTCTCGAAGAAGCTCGAAAGTGATAGGAAAGAAACAAACCCACCTGATTCCCACACAACCCCTCCGCCTCGGTCGTGTTCGGCTTGACGACGAACTTCTCGATCCCCTCCCCACCCCCCACCGGCCCCGTCGCCGTGTCCACCGCCCTCCCCTGCATCGCGGCCAGGCTGACGGCATGCCACCTTTCGACGTCGCGCTGCCACTGCGCCGGCCCCAGCGGGCCCTGCATCCCGTAATTCAGTCCGTCGCGGCTAGCCAGCCCGCCGTTGCCGCCCAGCGCCGCGGGGACGGCTGCCAAACTCTCTGCGTCCTGCAGCGTCGCCCAGCGGTACCAGTTCAACACATTACGCTCAGCCTCGTCGGCCACGATTCCATCCACGCCGGCGTTGGCGTCCAGGTAGCCGCCGAACGGCGTGCAGCGGTCGAGCCGCGGGTTGCACCACTGCGCGCGCGCGACGCAGCCCAGCGCGGCCGCCGGCTCGGTGCGGTAGTAGAAGGGCACCGCGCGCATCGTCAGGCCGAGCCCGTCGGCGCCGGTGGCGGGCACGTAGTAGTGGCCGCCGGGCCGGTGGGCGGCGTACCACGGGTCGTCGACGGGGGCCGTGTAGGCGATGTCGTTGGCCGAGAGGAAGAGGAGCGCGACGTCGCCGGGTGACGGGTCGCGCGGCGTGAGGGCTGCGAGGGGGAAGAAGGACGAGTGCGCGGCCCACGTGGTGTTGTTGGCGACGTCGGCGGTCCAGGCTTCGACGGAGCCGATGCTGTAATCGGCGGCGGCGCTCAGCGTCTTGCGGTCCGCGGCCTGGAAGCGGTCGACCAAGGGATACTTGTAGGTGGCCGTCTCGTTGACGTCCGAGTTGCGCGGGCCGTAGTAGTACTTGGCGTACGCGGTGGAGAAGTTGGGGTCGCTGCTGTCGGTGAAGTTGGAGATGTTGCGGTAGCCGTCGGCGACGAGCGGGGCGCAGTGCGTGGTGCGGCGGTACAGGAAGCGGCGGTCGGGCGGCGCGTTGAAGCCCAGGTCGGCGTGCGTGTCGAGCAGGCCCGTGTCGAAGAAGATGTTGGCGTCCGGGCTGCGGCACATCTCGGCGCTGAAGGGGCACGAGGCGTTGCGCGTGATTTGTGCCTGGAGCTGCTTGGTGACGAAAGTGTTGCACTGCTGGTCCGCGTTGGCGCTGCTGCTGTAGCACTGCTGCGCGTAGTTGGCGTACGACGACATGCGCTTGGTCGCGTACGGCCAGTAGATGGTCAGCTGCTCGGTGATGTTGTCCGAGATGGCCACCGGTGCCGCGCAGTTCGGGCTGGATATCAGCACTTCGTTGCCCATTGCCGTCGACACTCGAGACGAGAAGCCGCTTGCTGCCCCGAATCCGTATACGACGAGCATGGCCAATGTGATGACGGGGAGAATCCGCCGGACGGGCTTGGTAGCCGAGCTGCGCCAGGCGAGAAGCATTTGCAGTGATCTGATGAGGCCGCTCATGCCGTTGGCTGAATTACGCAGCGTGGCTTGTCGTTGATGGTATAGTGCATCGCAAGCTTCGCCCGACGAGTACACACTGTGCATGCCAAAGCATGCTATTCTCCAAAAGCTCGTGCCAACAAAAGTGACGAAAAGAGCGGTAAAGGCAATGAGTAGGTCGCCCTGGCGTCGAGAAAGAGTGAGCGTGAGGCCCATTACCTTTCCGTGGGTCCAGTTCGTCCATACACCACGATAAATGGTATACAGGGATTCAGTCTCGGTCTGTGCAAACGAGTCCATTTTTTCTGAAGTCCTCGATGCTCTGGACGAGCTATGGAGCATTAAATGGCCCTGTTAATGGCCAATCATTTCCGGTTGCAGAAGGTGGTGATGTTCAGTGCACAGCCGGAGCCTCTTCCTCAGTTGGTCGTAGCTTTGGACCTCTGAACCATGGAACTGACGTCGATCTGCGAACACCATCAGCTCGCTGCAGATATGTATACCAAAAATTACCCTGTACCCTCGCATGGAGGCGAATGCTCCGGCCGAACCTTGCAGAATTGAGAAGTCATTGGCAGCCATTTATGCTTTCCATTGCACAGGTGCCATGACGATTACAGCAAAGCTAAACCCTCCCACACACAGACCGAGACTTGTGCGAGCGCTTGCTGAAACGCAGTGCGACTCATCTCGAGGTGTGGTGGCAATGGTATATTGCATATTCCCCGGTTACCGATATAGTGGGGGCCGTTTGTGGGGGCCGTTTACCCCTCGAACCTGGGGACCGCGATAAGGTTCAGGGCCGTCACTGGAGGTACAATCACATGCACATCAAGATTTAGAAACGAATGGTACTACCAAGGCTAGCGCCATGATTTTCGGCAAGGGGCATCAATTATTGGATATTCACATCCATTTATAGCATGCGCCACCACAACGTCCAGCCAATGCAAAGTTTTATCGGACTAGACGGAAAACTTTGAATGGCAACATCCGTCGAAAATGGCAGTGTCGGTGTGTACAAGCACGTGGTACAGAATGTCAATGACGCCTGCCGTTGCAAGCTATGGCTTGACTTTGCTTTGAACGCCACTGTTTTAGAATCCTTGTACTTCATCTACCCGACATCACAATCACCAGATTCCGTCTCAGAGTCTTGGAAATCATCAAATACTGAGAAATGTGAAAGGATAACGACTATTAGACGCAGCGAGCAGTGGTGATATACCACTGTCAAATGAGTTAAGCTAAACCTAATCGGGAAATAGCAACTCCGTAGTGGTAACAAAGGAGCAACCCAGGCAAATAGAACAAGAAGTCGGCAAGCCGTTGGCCTCATGGGAAAGCGCTCCCGGCGGGCTGCATGTCAAGCACATGGAAGAAATTATCTAGGTGTTGATGAAATCTTATGTTGATCAAGTAGTGGTTATGAAATTTGCCTCGGTGGCCGAAAACATGAACTCGTTCAGCTCAGACAACACATGAAAGAATAAAGTAAGCATCTGTATGTTATTCACCCAATGAATTGAGAATTGAATCAATATATCAAGGCTATTACATCAAAGTGTCCTCCAGTCAGGTGTGGATCATCAGCAGCATTCTCAATGACATCTAGAGAGATATCATACCCATGTTGTCTATAAGAATAGTTTTCTGACGGGTGGCCTTGTGCAGCGCTGTGCATTGACTCGACTGGTAAAGCAAGCGCCAGAGTCATACAGTCGGTCTTAAATCGAAGCTGAAATCCAACGCATGTCTGAGCGGCCGCCTTGATGAGATTATGCGTGGACGGTTCCCGGCCGCAGTAAGCGATTGCCACTACATTCATACTGATCGATGGATAACGTCATGGTAGCACGCATGATGCAGCTGACCAGTCGCACAGCTCGTGAAATCCGGTCCCACCTTCCCGCGCCAATCACTTTGACATCCATCAACCCTAACCGTATACGGAGGCATTCTCCGCGACGACGGCGCTAGATGGATCTTCGCACAGCGTGCTGCAAGCGCAGATCCGCGTCCCCTACGTCGCAGCCGACCAGCACCATGACCGCAGCCATGCCCTTGCCGCGAGAAATGCAGGGAGTGATACGCGTCAAAAGTCTATAGTGGTTCAAGCGCCTGCACACGTACATGTAGAGATGTTGACAATGAAGGCACCTGCCAAACGCATCACTGAGCTTTCAAAAGAATCCCAACCTCATCCGAACACATTGAGTTGGTCAAGAGCACAGTCCAAGACGCAACAGTTTCCATGGTGCAAGAAAGGGGCTAATCATCTCATTATGTCTGTCTTGAATACTCATACTACCGGGGCCATTTCCACGTCGAGTTCCTGGCTTGCAAATACGTCCCGCTCTGAATCGCCTTCCCGAGCGCCCAGATGCCGCTGACGGGCCACGTCTCCCGGATGTACATGGGCCAAGACGACGCAATCATGCTCTTCTCGGCTTGCACGTCGACCTTGACCTTTTCATACAAGCTTGGAAGCGAGGTTGCTCCATACTTCTCCCGCAGAGACTCGTACCACGCACGATCAAAGTCCTTCCAGAAGTCGTCTTCCGAGTAGTAGGTGTGCGCGTAAAGCCACTTCATCCCTCCGAGTTCGTGGACCTTGTCCTCGAGCTTGCGGTTGAGCTCAACGAATTTGTCGTGGTTGGTGGGGCCTTTGCCCCACACGCCGACGTTCAGCAGCGGCTGGAGGGTCGTCCCGTCGGCTTCCACCATGTCGAAGTTGTGGGGATGCAGCGTGGGGGAAGGACTCTGTTTCAGGGGGCAGAGCCAGAGCGGCCAGATGCCCAAGTCTTCGCTCGTGTACTCGATGAACTGTTCCGCCGAGGAAAAGGGCAACGCCAGGTCCTGGACGACGAACTGCTTCGACTGCCCGCTTGCGTGAAGTGCCGTGTACAGCATCCGGGTGTGCAGGAAATCATCCAGCCACCAGCGTGTGAAGTCGTTGAAGGGAAAGTAAAAGTAATCGAACGCCGATTCCCCTACCCAAAATCCACCCCGGTCGTACCGGAAAAGATACTCGGCGAGGGGAATTGCTTCGGTGACGGACTCGGCCTTCGCGCGCGTACGTTCTTTAACGTGGAGATAGAACCATGGATCTTTGGCATCGCTGAAGCACTGGATTGGTACGTCATCCGCAGGACTGTCGGTGAGACGGCCGGTGATGATGGCCCCGTGGGTCTTTGAAAAGAGGATTCCGTCCACGTATTCGAGAGTTGGGTCGTCGATGAGAGACTTGCATTTGGCGACGGCCTCGGCGATGCTTGATACTGGATGGTACGTCGTTTCGACAAACTTTTTGGCTTCTTTCAACCGGAGCTCCACCAAGGTTGTCGTACCCAGGCTTCCCGCAGCGCCGGCCGCTCCGTGAAAAAGGTCAGCTCGCTCTGTTCTCGAGCACTTGATAATTTCCCCGCTGGCAAGGATCATCTCCACCCAATTGATCGTGCGATTGAAGAAGCCGTGCCTGTCGCGTTAGTAAAGGTTCGCTGCTCCAAAGGAAAGAGGCATACTTGAACGAGCTACTTTCACCAGACGTACCAGCATACCCGCCGCCTACCGTGATCCCTGGGAATTCCATGACTACCGGAGGGACGAGCCCGTGCTTCGTCGTCTCTTCAACTAATCGGTCCATCGGCACATTCGGCTCAACCCATGCCGTACGAGACTCCTTATCAACTTTGAGAACGCGAGACAGAGGGCTCAAGTCAATGACATTGTGATCGCGCCTCATGGCAGAAGGCCTCGTGCTGTTGGTGGAGCCATGAGAGATGCGAAACTTGACACCTTGTTCGCGGAAGTTTCGAACTTTAGCAGAAATGGCCGCGACCTGTTTTTCATGTTCTTCCATGGCATCTAAACGCTTGAATGTCCTTGGAGGAGTGGGAGTTGCGCTATTGGAAAACTCTCTGAAGAGTGTGGCAGGGAAAATTGAGGAGGCTGGAGTAGGACAGACGACAGATCGTGCGGGGACGTAGATGCGCCTTAAATGCCCGAGGAAAGCTGACATAATAATCGCATATGAAGATGAAGAATTTAGCCCCAAAGTAGGTGCTTTAGTCTTTATAGATGCTAAAATACTTTGATTTCTATGCTGTGTCATTGTCTTGTCGTAGGCAAACAAGGCGCCGCGTCACGGGCGTAAGCAATGGTCCACGAAGCGCAGCCTTGCATGTCCTCAGCTTCGGACCCCACTGCATGGCGCATTGTAGCAAACATGGTTCGCTGGGGCATACCCCCACTCCGCATCTCTGGAAGCCGATTCAGCGCCCTCTCACATCGAAAAGCGCTTTTGCGTGCAGATCGGTCCATTTAGAGACTGCGATGCGTCTAGGCTGAGACCAAGCCGTAAGACGACAAGAGGAAGCTAGCCTCCAGCTGGTCTTGAATGGATTCATGATTGGAAGAGGCGCAAGCCGGACGAAAACTAAAGTGGCCGCGAGCCTATCGCTATTGTATGCCAGACAAACAGGAATACTAAATGGAAAGTATAACCTGGGACTCTTAACTTCTTTACATTGACTATTTAGTGTTTTAATTTCTTTAGAAGGATGCATTTATTTTAAGTATCGAACATGCCTTTCGATCTCATAGGCTTGACCGAGTTTAAATAGCTTTTTGAGCTGGTAAGCTGTTGGTTCCGGAGGAGCCACGAGGCTTCCCGTGAGGCGTAATGCCCCCACGCCAGTTGGTCCTTGGCAGACAATCCCAATGCCGCAGTTGAGGCTCTTGTATGACTTTTAGCAGGCTAGAACCGAGATAGCGCTGTAAGTAATCCCCTCTGCTCCCTCTCTGAACATCAATTTTTACGAGGTATTGTCCCAAATCGCATTGCTGCTTAAACAATCTGCCCAGGCTGACAGAGTCCACTTAACCGTTCTCCATTCTCACCCAAGTCAACTACGCAACCATTCTGTCGGCGATAACGCAGATGCCACGAGTTTCCCTGCCGAAAACCTCGCCAGATTTATCAACCGGATACTCATTCTTTCAGTGTTCCCTAATAGGGTCCCAAGCCGGAGCGACGGCGTCTCCTGTAGACATTGCCCGCGGATGGGTAGGGGGTCCCGACGGTCGCGGGACTCTCGACATCCTGTGGAGCTGCATCATCACCACCTTTCTATGCAGCTGGTCAACGCTTTTCCTCAACGTTCCGGGAGATAGAGGCTCCGGTCACTTCCACTTTCTCCTATACAAAGCAAGATGGATGGCCTTTACAATCCTCTTCCCCGAAATGTTGACCGGCCTAGCCGCGGAGCAGTGGCGAAGTGCGCGACAATCGGTAGAAGATTTTACCAAGCTTCAGACCGAGTGGGAAACGTCCCAGCACGAAGCAGCCCACGACAAAGACAACGCATCCGCAACCATCTCGGATAACCTCACGCGTATCAGAGCCGCGCCGTGGAACATGCGACACGCTTTCTTTGCGGACATGGGTGGCATTATCCTGTCTTTCCCGGACTTCCAGAGTTTTCCCGTCAGCGGCCATCAGGTAGCCTTCCTGGTCAGGAAACGCTACATACAGTATCCCGCGATCAAAGAAAAAGAGATCTGGGACAAAAATAAAGCCGACAGCTTCGCTCGAGCGCTTACTATCATACAAATATCCTGGTTCTCCGTGCAGTGTTTCGCACGTTTTGCCCAGCACTTGGGGCTGACTACTCTCGAACTGACGACACTGTCATTCATTTTCTGCACCGTCCAAACTCTCTTCTTCTGGTTCCACAAACCGCTCGATGTCGAAGAGCCCATCGAGCTCCACTGCCGTACCCCTCTCCGTGAAATCCTCCTCGAAGAAGGTGGACAACAGCGCCACAACCGGTATTTACAGACTCCATTGGACTGCTTGAATCCTCCTATATCCCGAACCAGCTTGACCGCGCCATTCATGTTCGGCATCAGAGCTGGCTTTTTACAGTTGGGCAAGCCACCCAAAAGGTTACCTGCCAGAACCTTTAGCAATGCAACGATAACACCTCCGAGGGGCCTCACACGCGGCGACCTCGGCTACGCTTTCATCTACGTCTCATCGTATTTCGGAATCCACCTTGCCGCCTGGAATTTTTTCTTTCCCACAGACACTGAGAGGCTGCTCTGGCGGATAGCATCTTTTGTCCTTCTCGGACTTTCGACCTTGTACTTTACCGCATTTGCGTTGGGCGAAATGGGTGGAGCTGCTTTGTATGGAAAATATGTGCTTCATAACAACGAAGTACGAACGACCATGGATCTGGCGTCGGTAATGACTCCGGGTATTGCGTTCCTGCAGCATCTACCTATAATTATACTGTATTTTCTGGCGAGAAGTTACATCATTGTGGAAGGATTCGTTGCTTTGCGGATGCTTTCGGCGTCGACTTACTCGACAGTCAATTGGTCATTGTTTGTTCCACATTTTGGGTGAGCATGTAGACCAGAGAGGCATTGTGTTTCTTCTATTCAAACAGCAATCGAGGATAGAGTCTGACATTTTGCCTTTAAATCAATTCGTTCGCAGTAATGCTTTGCAACAAATGACTCGTAAATATGTTCTAGTAAGGGCCGGACATCTATACATCAAACGCGGTACACGGAGACTTTGTGAAGCAACGATTTTCCGCACCAATTCTAGAAAGTCCAACCAATTCACTGATTATTTAACGCACAGAACTGCTTTCCTTATACACCATGACCCGAATTTTTCTGAGAATACTGCTGCGAGCAAGCTTCGGATGCTAGTGAAGGCGACTGTCTGGAAACAGAGGTACTTGTCATTGTTTTGCAACTGGACCTTCCACGTACGACCATAGATCGCAGAATGCAGGGCTTCCCGTCCGCTCAGCCGTACTTAAGCTGCGAATCGGCCGATTAGTACTCAAGTGGGT
>RHKH01000172.1:23881-66951 GCA_009829795.1 Lasiodiplodia gonubiensis | reverse complement strand
GGCAACGACTCCGACTGCTGGCCCGCCACGCGCGCGGCCCGCACCGCCATCTGGCACGCCGGCCAGGTGCTGCGCGCCGCCCGCAGCGTCCCGCCGTACCAGCTGCGCGGCGCCGACGCCATCGCCGTCTACTACGCCGCGCTGACGCTGTGGGTGTGGGCCGTGTTGAGGGAGAGGACGACGGCGGCGGACGGCACCGAACGGGGTGGCGGTGGGATGCAGAGCGTGCATACGGATCTCATCGGTGGTGCGGGCGCCGGCAGCGTGGGCGCGGATACTGTCGTGCGGCTGGATGGCGCGAAGGGGCGGGAGCAGGAGGTGTTTCTGGCGCACGGCGTTGGGACGCCGGTGCTGAGCTTCGACTGGAATCGAGAGCGTGGAGACACGGACGGAAGAGAAAGACGGCAGCGGCAGCGGCAGCGGGAACAGGGAGAAGGCGGTAGCAGTGGTTGTGACGGAGGAGGGGTCGTCAAGATCCAGCCAAGCCAGGTCATGCGTGTGGCCGCGCAGGTGTTGGAGGGGAATTATCCGAATTCAGGGAAGGATGAATTGCCGCCCATGATCACGGGCCTCAGGAATCTGATGAGGGATTTGGGGAAGTCTCCGTGAGGACCAGCGGGTTTGGGGGGGTCAGATGGAGACAACTGACGCTCTTATTTATGTGAGACCACTTCCAATGTAGACTTCATAAAACATGTACCACGGAAGCAATCGACAGTGGAGACAAGGAAGAAAGAATAGCGTGATCGCATTTTATCCAACAAGCAAGCGTGTGGTATCTCGTGTGTGTCCAAAGTCATTGGGAAGAAGAAAAAGAAAGATAAAGGGCTAAGAATAATAATAAGAAAGTCCCCAAACCCACTACTGCACTCTTCCCCGTGGAGCCATACCGAACAACCTACAATCTTCTAACCAACTAGTCTCCATCCCTCATACATCTTCCACTCTAGTACCTGTACACGACTTTCCTCTCCTCCACCGGGCTCACATCTGGCACCTCCGACTCCGGCCCCGTCGCCGCCCCGTGCATCGTCCGGTTCACGTCCGCGCTCTCCTGCCTGTGGAGATAGCTCGGAGTGCTCTGGAAATCGTTGCCCGGCCTGGTCAGATGCGTGTTGCTGCCAGAAGTACCGTAGTGCTGCGGCTCCAGCGGGTGCGGCTGAGCGGCGGCGTGCGAGTCCGAGAAAGGATCATCCGCTTCAGGAGAGTCACGGCTCTCGCGGGCGGCGAGCGACTGCTGTAGTTGAGGAGGCGGGTTAGGCGGGGGCGCGTAGATCGCTCCATGTTCGGAGGAGAGAGGAGGCGTTGCGGCAGGAGGAGGAGGGCCGGCCGCAGCAGCAGGAGGCGGAGTTGGGTTTGGTGTGGAAGAAGAGGTCAGTGGCGCGTGGTGGCCGTTGTTGTGCAAGTTGTTGGAGGAATTGGTGCGGCGAGCGGCCAGATAGGCGCGCTGATGCTTGGTCAGAGCGAGCGACAGCTGCTCGTTCGTCTCGATCAGCGTGAGAATCGTCTCGTCGTCGGCCTGCGTCGAGTCCTCGGTGGCCGTGTTGATGTAGTTTTGAATGCTGCGTTGCGCCTGCTGGCAGCGCTCGCCGAATTCCTTGACCAGGTCGTTGCTTCCAAGCTCGTCCGGAGGCGTGCTCTGGATTAGCTGCAGTAGAAGCTTCGCGCTCGTCCGCGCCTCTTCGATCCGTGCTGCCAGCTCGGAAGGCGAAGGGAGACCACGCGAGCGCCGGCTGCTCTGGCCGCCATCGCCGTTTCCAGCTGGCCTCGTTTGGCTGGCGTCAAACGGCGGGGCATTGAGCGTGCGAGGACCGTTGCTGCCGCCACTGCCATGAACGTACTCCTTACGCCACATGTGAAACAGGGGATTCAAATTGGTGTCATACGCCTTGTCCCTCTCCAGCGCGAACAGCGTCTCCCGCAGGATCTGCTGGACGCTGGGATCTCGTCCATTGCGGAGGAGGTCTTTGACGGTGCTGACGAATTTGGTGTCGATGTTGCGGGTGAAGGTGGGACCGGGGTTATCGGTAAGGATGCGGATCAGCATGATCGAGTTGTACTGCACATGAGGCTTTGAGTAGTTCTCCTTGGACAAGAACTTGCGGATCTGGTAGGCGCAAGCCTCGGCGGCCACGGGCGAGGACTCGGCGGCGGTCACGATGTCCGGGAGGTACTGAATCTCCTCGGTCTATCAGAGAATGGTGGTCAGCGGTGGCCCCAGGGAGGCTATGACATGGAGAGCTCGAACTTACCGAGTTATTTGGGCCGCCAGATTCGCAAAACAGCCGCTGTATACCTGGATTAGCACATCTGCAGAAGCTGGCGGGGATGTGCGTGACATACCACGCCCCTCGCAGCGTTTCCCTCTGGCGAATTCTGATCGTACGTGGGGTTATTGTCTTCAGACGCGCCTATCGCCAGCCATCAGCAGGCGCTCTTGACAGGAGAACAGCCGGGAAGCTCACTGGTGCCAGGGCGCCTGCTAAGCAGGCCTTGCACCTTCTTCAGCACCATGGTGGTCCTGCTCCGCCGGGGGTGTGTTGTTGGAGACAGTTTGGCAACGCGAGAGTTTCGGGGCAACGAGCGCGTAGGAAGCTGGCTCGCAGCGGTCGAAGAGGGGGCGGTCAAGAGTCTAATCGTGCAGCCGTGGACAGCGTCTTTCCCTCCGGGTGGTGGATGGCGGTTTATGCGGAAAAGAGGGTCGCGGCGACAGGGTCCGGTCGCTGGCGTGCCGCGCCGGTAATTGCGTAGGATAGCGTAGCGCGCTTCGGGAGCCTTGGAAACGTCGACCTAGGCAACAGCACCAGCGCTCGTAACCGCGGCTCGTCGAATGATTTCTTCTTGGGCACGGTAGGGCTGCTGGATCTGGGCTCCAGTGTGCTTTTCTAGCAGCGGAGACCAAATAGCTCCCCCACACCCACCGCTCAGCACAGCCCCCCTCCGCGGCGCCGTTCTGGCGCTGTCGTTGACGCAACATTGGATGGACGCGTGTACAGGAACGTGCAACGAGGCTTGGCTCCCGCTTGGTCTCGCGCGTGTCAATTGCAGCGTGACTGCGCGGGATGAAAAGTCTGGGGCCTAATACGCAAGCTAAGGCGCGCGTCCTGCGCAGCTCTCGCCCGTCCTCTGTCCGCTATTCTTGGCTCCACCCGCCAAGCCTCTACGTCACTGTCTGTAGCGCGTGTGACCTCTATCTTCATTGATATCTACTCGGCGCCTCATGGCGCAGCCCAGCTGTCGCAATATACCGCTCAAGTGTCGTGTGTATCCCACCCGTCCGTTTCCACTATTCATCCCGACCGCAATGTGTTCCTCTATTTTTTTTACCGGTGTTCCGCATGCAAGCCTGTGTACATTCGCACGCTTTGTAACCCAACGCCATGCTGAAGCCTCTGTTCGATCATTGGGCAGAAGAAGAAAAACAAAAAGGAAAAAGCGGCATGTTTCAATGGAGTCTCAAGTGAGTCCCGGAAATAGACACAAGGAAAGGTTTGATGAAACGCAAAAAGATTGTCCGTGGAAATAGCGCCTGCTCAGATGCAATGAAGGCGAAGTGACGCCCCCGATTTTTTTTACGAAAGAAGCTGCACTGTCAACCGATGACTGCCTCGCCGAGGTAGCTGAAGTCGTTTAGGAGCTCGTCCATGCTCTCGAGCTCCGAGTTCACGCGCAAGGTACTGTGCCGCCTGACCGAAAGTGGCGGCGTTTCAGACCTGACCATCGTGGCCTGCGTTGAGATTTTGGTCAGAGTTGCCTGCGACGAGTACTCGTCCTCCGGCAGACTATAGCCTTGGAATCCGCTATTGCTAAACCACGAGTTCGTCCGAGTATGGGAGATGGTAGGCAGCAGTCCAGGGCTTGTTGCCGATGATGAAAAGTCGAGATACGACTCCTCCATCTCATCTTCGTCTCCATCCTGGTCAGCCCAAAATTGGAAAGATTCAGCCCGCGCCGATGAGGCGGTGCAGGGGCTGCTGCACGTAGGCGAGTGCATAGCCGAATCTTCCAATTGCGGAAGGTCAACCGTAGTGCTGGTAACAGCCGAATGGATGGACTGCGAAACATCGTCAAGCAACGAGCTGCCATTCACACCGATTCGAGTGTTGAGCGGAGGAAGCTTAAAGCTATCTGTGAAACGGTCCATGTTCAGGAAGCTGCCTTGAGGCTCTCCACAGTCCTCTTGCGGCTGTTCCGGTGTGGCTAGTGTCTGGGCGATGTCCTCAATCCTCGAATCGAGAGCAAGCACCGAAGGCACTTCAAAATCCTCGATGTATTTCTCCGTTTCGAAAAAACATCGGTGGAGAGGTTCGTCGAATTCGGAAGTTGAAGCTTCTTCAACTGCTTCTTCCTCGACACAAGGCAGCCTGCCGACCTTGCTGAAGCTGGAAGAATCATCGCTGGAACGAAGCTCGTCATCATGCGAAGACCAGTAACTGCCTCTTTCAAGCGTCGTGCTGCCTTCCAGGATGTCGGAAAACTCAGACCTCGTCGGGCTTATCTCCGGCGTAGAAACGTGCTCGATATCCCAGGGGAACTCTCCACCCAGCAATGCGATCGTCGTGTGCTCGATCCAAGTCTCCACAGCCCGATATGCCTCATGCATGAATCTTTCCTGCGCTCCAGTCTCGGCGGGGCCATTCCGCTTCCGTAAAAGGCATTCCCTGTGTTGCCAGCACGCCAAAGTAGCGCCGGAGTCCGATAGCACGTCCTCTCCGAAGTCGATTGCTGGGGCCCCCAGGTGTCTCTGCTCAGCCTGTTGTCCACTTTGCTGTTCTGCAAGTCCCACATGCGCCGCCACGTCGCTTCTTGACCCACTATTGACCCTGCATCCGCTCAGACCATGGTCCACGATACCGGAATCATTGCGCCGAGTTCCAGATTTTCTATCTTGCGCAGTCGCCGGGTCAGATCGCCCAACGGATGCTGGCCGGCCACTGCGAAGACTTAGGTGGCGTGCTTGCTGGGCAGAGGTCGCGCTACCTGCAGTCTTCGGCCGAACATTTCCATGGGAGCTAGAAGATAGATCAAAGTGGCCATGGCGACTATAGCTGGTCCGATGAGAGGCGAAGCTACGATAGCTCTGGTCGGAAGTGGGGGCAAGGGACGATCGACAGGAACCTTCGCAGGAGGGAGTGACGGGAGAAGGAAAGAACGGCGACGGTGGAGGCACAGATGGCTTTCTGGAAAGAGCCTCGAACTTATTGGGGCGTGGGGTGCTGAAACGGGCATTGGGGTCCATGGTGAATGCTGGGGTCAGAACGGGTGCGGGCGGAAAGTCTAGGTCGAAGTCATCTGATCTCTCTTCGTAAGGCACTTCGAGAATGTTGACACACTCGCCCAGCAGCAGAGGGCAGGTTGTGGTGAAAGGCTTGGATTCATCGTGGTATTCGTACACGCCGTCCAGCATATACTGTATGGTGAGTAAGGTGCAGCAAGAGTGGCGAGGCTGAAGACTCACGTAATACCAATAGGTGCCACCCATTTTCAAGCCGCCTTCCCTCTTCTCAGGGCGACCCTGGGCCTCGCCATCGCAAACGATGTCCTTGAAGGTGAAAATACCACACCATTGGCGAGAGCTCTTCCTCTGGTCCCGCTCCATGCGGTAGGAATGAGTAAAGTTGTCCCATGACCCCAGCAGCTCAACTGACCGGGTACCAGAGGGGATGTCACTGCAGCAGCATGAGCCGAGGGTTCGGACTGGGGCGGAGGGGCGACGTACATCCTGAAGGTGAAGAGCGTGGTGCAGGCCTGATCCCCCATCTTCGCATTCTCCTGGGGAGAGGAGGTGGAACGGAGGGGCTGCTGGTTCTAAATCAACACGGAGCCGGCGAATGCTGGGACCGGGGCTTGCGCCATTGATATGATCTGGATGGAGCGAGCTGTGAGGGGGGTGCTTGTAGTGCGTCTCAGCTGGCCTAGAGAGCGGAGTGATTGGGCCAGCAAGTCGGTTCAGCCGCGGGTTAGCACCGGGAGGGAAGGGGTTGGCGACCAGGGGCGGGCTCGGGCTGTATAAATAAAATGGACGGGAGAGCAGCAGGTAGCGGTAGGATGCGGGCACGCTTGGGCCATTTGGCGTGTTGGAATGAAATGACAGGCCAGCGTCTTGTGCGTGCTTGGAGTCGGCGGGAGGTGGAGCCGCTAGCCAACCCTCAAAGCGGGCGGCAGCAGGATATTTTGGCTTCTGACCTCACAGTTGCGCAGCCAACCACCGGGCGGGGCTGGTGCAGCGAGATTGAAGGGCGTGGGCGAGCGGCGGAGAGCCATGGTTGAAGGCAGGCAGATCAGCATCGTAGGAGTCGACAGCTCAAGCTGAGGCTGCTCATTTCCCCCGCCCCACCGCGACCACGCGCCGGCAGTGAGCTGGTGCCGGCCACGAGGGCGTCTCCCTTCGGACTTGCAAGCTGAACGTTTGACGTCGGCCCCAACCCCAGCGCGTTTCATTTCCCAGACCAGGCATGGGAGCTCCCGGCACGCTGGGCGACAGCGCATCCGGCGGCCAATCGCGCCGCGACTCGGCATGCACGACCAGGCCGCGCGCAGTCACCCGCTGCCGTCGATCAAACTTGGATCTTGTTCTTTTTCTCAGCTTAAGCTCGCCGGTCCCCGCTCGCGTGGCGCTCCGATGCAGCTTTTCGTCGCTGGCATGCCGCACTGCCGGAGCTCCCGGCCGCGACGTCACCCCGAGTCACGTCCGCGCCCCTGGCCGACATTCTGAAACCAGAGCGCCTAGCGAGCCTTGTGCCGAAGAGATTCGAAAAATGTCGACTTCCACCGTCACTAGTCCGCCCCAATGTTGAGCGAGAATTTGCTGGCCCGGCGTTGCACAGTGCGGATTCCTGCTACGCGTCCGGCAGTACCACCCCGCCCACCACTCGTCTTCCCGAGAGCGTTCACGAACCACGCCCGCCGCCCTCCCACCACCGCATCCTCCGACCCAATAGCGGCCGTGCCCGCTGGCACGCGCCTCCGCCTCCTCGCCATGCAGCAGTCACCTCGCTGACTCAAGGCAAGGGCGTGTCAGCCAGCCCCAATCGTGGCACGTTGGCCTCATCGTGCTCCACGTGCAGCATCGCCAATGCAAGGCCGCCGACCGCTCCAGAAGTTCACCTCTGTCGACTCGGTCCAGGGTACCTGCATGCAGCGAAGCGAGGAGCACCTTCTTGCCACAATGGGGAATGGCTGGCCGGAGGCGATAACGGATTGGCCGTAAGGCTAGCCCGAATCATCCATCCCGATTGCGCCGTACCGCTGCGACCTGCCGTGCTCCACAGACCCTTGCTCCAGGGTCCATCTCGAACTGTCTCTCCTCGCCGCAGCAGCAGCTTCATCACCTCGTCGCATCAACCGAAAATTGAGCTTCGATCCAGGATTCCATTCAGATCCGCCTGCAAACTTCCCCCCTGTCTGATCTCACCTGCCCGCCCTGCGTCTGCATGGAGTCAATGTCTCACACCACCCGACTCTGTATGCAATCCTCGCGTTGGCAGTGGCGTTCCGAGCCTCGAGAATCAAGTATGCACTGCTCACACGAAACTAGTGGGCAGGCGTGTTCAATCACGTCGTCAATACAGTATGTACAACAGGATCCACGTTTGCTCGTACAACCGGATCACCACACCAGCGCGTCAATGCAGAAACCTCTGCACCACCCGACCGCCCAATTGTCTTTTGCATCTGCGCAGCTTCATAAAATGGCGATAGAGGAACCACTTGTATGGGTGCAGTCAGTAGCACAGCTCTTCTAATGAACCAGCCAAGAGCAAGTTACTTGTTCTCGGTAGAGCTTCCAACAAGCTTATGCTTTGTTTGCATCAAATTGCCTGTCATTCGTTGGAAAAATAAAATTTTCTTTAAGCTTGCCAACACATTCCGACCATCGCTTGGAAAATGCTTCATATTAACCGGTCCGCTTTTCGATATTTCTCAGCCGCGTGCCTCTGCTCACCGGGTTCCCGGATCAGCATCTCCCGTTTCGAGGAAAGCGGAAGAGGCATCAGATACTGCCGCCAGTCTAGCACTTTACCGCTGTTGCAGACATGCAGTCCTTTGCGGAGATGGAACACCTGTGTCACGAGCCCAGATAGAAGCCTTGTCGTTTTGGTCGGCCAAAGAAATGAACAATACTTATACTTATCCTTGTTGATCGATCCCCTCTTCTTCCCTATCATCTCAGCACCCCAACATCTTCCGACGACGTAGATAATGAACAATCTCGTATCGCCCGTAGGGCTGCGCGCCATGATCGACTACGACCGAAAAGCGAGATTTCCGTCAATAAAGTTTCTTAGATAGAGTGATTCTGATCTGCCCCCGCGCAGCGAATAACGCGCGGTGATCGTTGGCCCAAGCGACGAAATTAAGCACCACAAAAAAAAAATTCAGCCCTACCCTGGCAACGTCTGACTATCGTTATCCATCCAACCCGACTCCGCTTTACTTCCGTAAGATTGAATGGATTGCAAATTCTCTTCTGCCGCTTCCTTCAAACGTCGCAACGAAATGAGCGAGCGGGTGGCGAAGAAAATCCCGTCTTCCTTCGAACGTCGCGACAAGATTGCCCCTCACGCCCCTCATCAAAGAGCGCGCGCCACGGCAGCCAATCACCCAGTAACCCCACAACGTATGCAGAATTAAGATAACATCAAGCTTAATCGACGACTTTCATTCCACGGAGCGGCCTCCCAGAAGAAAATAACGTCAAATAAAATGCACCGTCGAACGTCGTAGCAAAATGAACCGTCATCAAACGAATGCAGCCGATTCTTGTCCCAGCCAATGATTGGTCTCCATCGCCCAAAATGATCACGACTTCACATTTCTTTTACTGCCAAAGGCTTGCATGCAGACCAACAGCGAACAAAGTAATAAGATCAAAAACTTGCTCGTCGAACGTCGCGTCGAAATTAGTACCTGTCGGAATGAAGTGCTTGCAACGAGGCTGCAGCTTCTCAATTTCATTGACTCCACCGCGAGCAGCTACTGAGATTACCACCACTCCCGAGCAAGCGCATTACGATTAGAAGAATGAAACGCAGCATCAAAGCTAAGTAAGCCTCAAAGCAGCGAAGGAAAGATGCAGGAAGCACAACGCCTGCGTTAAGGGAAGCGAGCTCATTCTCAAAAGCAAGTATAAGAGACAATTCATGTGCTACAACCAGGAAGAAAAGAGGCAGTTGGATATCTTGTTGGAAAGAGCAAAAAGACACAAAAAACAAATCAAACCGCCATTAAACTAGCGGAACGCCGCCCCATTCCCATGTGCGTGTCCCCTTCTTCGTGTATATCCTTCATACCCGTAAACCCATCGCCATGCTCAAATCAATGGATAAACACAAGCCGTCCGATGACGACAATGACCAACACCTCATACTCGCTGGAAAGGCTCAATGTGCAGTAAAAGGAGATCTATGTGTAAAAGAAGCCGGGAAGATGAAATTGAGCCGTCCCTGTCGCTATGCAAAGGTGAAGGAAGAAACAAGACACACAATCCGGAGTTATGCCGAAAACGGAAGGAGAAAAGAGTCGTCGGCGCAAGCTGGGATGGCACGCTCCGAGAATTAGGGGCAAGTCCCCGGCTGGCATCTTGGAAGAAGGTCTATAATGCAAGAAGAAACTCGTGTCGTATACGCACTTTGTGTTGTTGTTCCGCAGATAACTGGGCTGTAGGCACCGCAAGTATCCAGATGCCAGGGGAGTGTATAGAGCGAAGCAGGGTGCGGCGCACGGGTGAAGCAAGGAGCAAGGCCATGCCCCATGTTTGTTTGTCATCGTCCTAGTACCGCAGCTTTCCGAGCAGGGAGAAGCAGTACGCGCACTCGCGCTCGGATTTCATCTAAAAGCTGTTAACAATCACTGACTTCTAAGTCGCACGACGTTAGTAGAAATTGCCACTGACCTGAATCATATACACCCTTGCCTTCGTCGCGGACACACCTCCGATAGCCGGAATACCTCCAAGCTCCGCATTGGTGCCAACTGTATCCTCCCAGACACTGACCGCAATACCTGTGCGCGCAACTCTTTCAAAACAGCTCTCGCTCAGCGTTACGTCGAGCAGTGTCTCGCCCTTCGTCTTTCCAAGCACAACAATGCGCTTCTCCGCCTCAGGATTCCGCTGGCCGGGAGGGCCCTGGCCTTGCCTGACGTATGGGTTGACATTAGGAGAAGCCGGTGGCGTCGGGCGCATAATGGACAGTCTCGCAGCACCCATGTCGCGCCATTTCTGTTGAGATTCGCGCGCGTACAATCTGATCTTCGTGTTCATGATACCAAGCGGCATGCCCTGGGAATCAAGCGTTGGATCGTCTTTGTTAGGCATGGTTGGCGAGGTGCCGGGGTTGATCTCGACTTCGCCACTCAGCGAATCTGTGCTGCGGCTACGGCTGTCCTGGTTGGATGAGTACAGGCTGCCTCTACCGTTGAAGAGTTTTCCGCCAGCGCCGAATCGCTTGAGGGCCGAGAATGCACTGCCAATAGTGTTGACGCTGCTCCCGGTGCCCGCCGAGGTGCTAAGCGCACGAGTAGATTTGGCACGGTAACTGTTCCTGCGGCCCAGACTACCCCACCAGCTGCTGCCTCCAGTGGTGCTTCCTTCAGTGCGCTCGGCATTGCGGCGGTCCATAGCGGCGGCCCAGGTGTCCTCGGCGTACGGACCGCGGGCATTTTGAAGGGCTATGTAAGTCGGATTATTTATGCGCGACTTGTTGATCAGGTTGTACAGAGTCTCGCACTCCTCCGAAGAGCGTGACCGGAGCATGATGTGGGCACTCGTATGGATCCTGGAATTAGGGGTCGGCGGGGAGCGAATAGAAATGTCAAGAGCTGTCCCGCGCCTCAGAGGCACAAGCGGTGTAAGTTCCAGAGCAACAAGCGGCCTTCTGTTGCTCTCTTCTTCGGTGACAGTATCCTGGGAATGCTCAGGACCCATCTCGAACACTTCGATCAGGCCCGGAGTGATTACTATGCTACACTCATCGGGATGGAGAAGATCCCACATGCCATTGTCAGACCAGGCGAAGAGGTTCGCAACAAGCTTGGTCGGCTTAGCAGAAGTCGGGGGAACAGTCCTATACGGGCCCTGAGATGCGGATTGAGAAGGCGCCAAAGTAGACGTCGCAGGCGCATATTCTGACGGCGGCGGCGAAGGTTCAGGGAATTGATGATTCTGATTCATTGGAGGCAATGGACCAAGGGGTGCGACATCATCGGCCTCAAGATCATCCTCAGATGACTCAGAGTAGGAGGAGCCGACATCATCCGAGAAGGACAACTCGCTATCCTCAGAAGACTCAGTGCATGTTGAAGGCTGGTATTCATGCTTAAGCGGAGACGAGGTACGTCTGTGCTGCCGGAAGCCGGGGGCAGGTGGCCTGAAGTCTGGCATCGGCGACACCTTCAGTTGCGGTGTTGGACTAACGGAGCGATGCGGTGGAGGTGGAGGCGGTGCGTCTTCGGTTTCTGGCAGTAGCTCCTCCTCAGCCATGGCTCTGGATTTCTTCTGAAGTTTGCCTGGAGCTGAGGACGGAGTGTGAACTGGAAGAGACTCTGCACGCATTTCATCCCTTGTCGGCGTCTCCGGCTGGCTGGATTTGCGGAGTTTCGGAATGGACGGAAGGTCTATCGAAGGAACAGAAGATGTACGCCTCTGGGTCGGAGGCCGTTTTGTGGGTCTCCGCTGGGGTAGCGGCGCATCATCCTCATCGGAATAGTCGCTGAGATCTTCCGGTTCTGATGGAGGATACCATACGGTATAGTTGCTCTTCCCGCCTCTTTCCGTGGACTCGCTGATATACGAACTTGCTGTATACGAGCTCTCAGTCTGGGACGAGGACATGGTGGCGGCGTAGGAAGGCTCGGAATGCAATGTTGGCCGTGACGTCTGCTCTTCTGGGGTCGATGGTGCTTGATCCGAGCTCGAATCCTTAGGGGTCCTGGGCGGTCGGGAGTCGCCTCGCGAATATCTCTTGGCCTTTGACCGTTTCAGGGTGGGAGTGGTTGGGCTCTCAGCCGCAGCCATCGCATCGGTCCAACTGGTGGACGAAATCTGCAGGGGTGGGAGACGCGTCTTGCGTGGCGTAAGATCTTCCTGATCCGCTGCATGAGATGACACCACGTCAGAGCCTTCTTTGGCGCCAAGAGTGCCCAGTTCGCTGCTGAGCACGGAACTTGCAGCTGTTTCTGGCGAAACAGGCCTCGACTTGTCCGGGGTCGCGCGGCTCCATCTCTTGGATGACTCGCCCGCTCTTTCCCCCATTGGTATTTCGATTTCGCGAGGGCTGGGAGTTCTGCTCTTGATTGGAGGAGTGGATTCAGTGACAGCCGATAACAATGAGGACGACCCGTGGCTGCTTGTCGGACGTGCAGCTGGCTTCTCGCGGAAACTCAGCCCCCTCGATACCTTGTGAGGGACGGGCACGAGTCCCAGCATCTGGACCCACTCAAAGCCCACCTCCTCATCGTTGGTCCTCAGAGTAATCAGTTCACGCCATTCTTCTCCGCCAGAACTGTTACCCCGGATCATGGCAACAATCTCGCCCTTGAGGTCGCCATTGCGGGCTGAGACGCGGCCGATTTGGATAGGTGGGAAGAAGAGCCAGCGACCGGTATTGTCGACTTCGCAAATTAAGAGGTCTCCGCCGCTTCCACGTCCAGGTGCGTCATCGCGGATGAGCAGCTCAACCCTGCAGTCAACCTCTTGACCACTAGAATGCAGCAGCGTCATATCGAAATAGTCCCTTGCGCGCACACACCGAGTCGCGTCGATGCTAACACCGGATAGAGGAGCCAAACTGCGCGGATCTCTTGCTCTTGTGGGGTCTATACTAGCAGCAGCTTCATCCTCCAGTCGGGCTCTTTCCTCGTTTGATCTTCTCCTTGCCTGGGTGACCAGGTCTTGGTATCTGGCGGCAAGATCGTTCGCCCGGTCGGATGGCTTGAGGATGTTGATACCCTTAAGGGTTTTGGAGAGGTATTTGAGGCGCACGAGAGGGCGTTTGAGAAGGAAGGCTACGTCGACTCTTTCGCCATCGCCATCAACAATATAGCCTTCGTCATTGCGCGGCATCCCCTCATCGATGGTCGACTCTGCATCGGCTTGATCGTCATCATTCTTTTCAGGTTTATCCTCCTCGCTTGCAGGCGCAAGATTCACGACTACATCCTGGAAGCCCAGCCTCCAAGACTTGACGTAATCGGTGTACACTCTTGATGCACTTTGTGCCCACGAGAGAAGAGCCTCGGGATCCTCCTTTGGAATGCGTTTGTGCAAGGTTTTCAGCCTCTCCAGTGCAACGCCCATCTCAACGATGGGTTTCGTGATCTTTGCACTCTCTCCTCCAGTCCCAGTCTTGCTGAAGAGTCCGGCTGTTACAGCAGAGTCCGACTTTGACAGCACACAAGTTAGAAGCACAGGTATAACTCCGTCAACGAGCGTCCGCAGCTCGCGCATGTACTTGACTTCGTCCGACTGCAGCTCCCTCATCAAGTCGCCTATAGTTGCGGTGGCCAGTCTGCTTTTGTTCGTCCGAATACTGCGTGCAGAGACTAAACTCTTGCTCTTCGAGTTCTTACGTTCCGGCATCGAGAGGACCGAGATGAGGTCAGCGTGGTTTGCAAGCCGCCGCCTCGTGCTGTTCCTGCTCCGCGTGGACATGCCAGTCATTCCAGTCATGATCGACAGGGTGTCTGCAGGCTTTCCGGAATCGTCGGCCGGGAAGTCATCTTTAATGGCATCGTCTGGATGGATTGTATTGTCAGACCCCTGAGAGACCGTGCGTGAAGTCTTCCGCTTGGGGTCGAGTGTATCCATTGAGGCAATCGTTGACAGCTTCCTGCCAGTGGTCGGGAACTCGCGCTTCACGGAATTGCGAGGGCGGGGAGTCAGGTCGGGAAGATCAGCAGCCGATGGATCTACGGACGATGTTGCAACTGACGAAACGGCTTCATCCTCTGGAATGGTTGCCGGCAACTGGGAGGGACGGGCCTTTGATGATGATTCTGATTTGCGCCGTGCTGGCCTTCGCTTGAGAGATGGCGTATTGGACGTTGTTGTAGTAGATTCGTCGTACTCAACAGTGATAAGGTTCCTGTCTTCTTGTGAAGGAGTGAGCGATGATGATCTCTGCTTATCATCTGACAAGACCGACTCGTCCTGCCCATCGTGGCTTCTGCGCGACGCTCTCCTCCTGGTGCTGCCATGACGTGAAGATGGCGATTCATAAGGCTTTTCGGAGTCCCTCGGACCACGCTTATCCTCAGAAATTACCGTCGCCGACAACACTGTTGACCCTTCCGTACTTGACGACGAACGCCTCGAGGTTCTTCTCCTCTCCTTTTCTTTCTCTCCTTCAACGAAGGGATCTGGTGTAGCAGAGAGCCATGCTTCTACTCGGCTCCCGAATATCTTCTCACTCGGCGTCTCTGCGCTGCCAGGTAAAGTCGGCGTGCTAGGCTGAGGCGTGACAGGTGCAGACTGAGTAGCGGTTGGCTTGTCAGCAGGTCCAGGAGAAAGCGCTCTGTGGGATTTCCGCCGGCTCCTCCTCCTCTCCACAGTTTGGTCCCCGTCTAGTGGCATGCTTGAAACGTCGTCTCTGGACTCGGTGGGCCGCCTCCTCATCCTTCGTCTTCTCCGGAGCTCGTCTTCTGAACGACCACCGGGCGCTGATACTGCACCTGGGCTTCGGTCGCGCTTTCTCTCCTCGTCGCCGTAGACACTCTTCGTCTTGCGGACAGACCTTCTCTTCGGAGGCACGTCCTCCAAGAATTCTCCACGAGCCAGTGCCTCGTGTTTTCTGATGGCGTCTCTTACGCGGTTACTGCTCGAAGGTGGCTCATAAGACAGTGCTCGGGGAACAAAATTGTCTACTCTTCCGCCCTCTCGAGGTGCTGGGGGCTGCTCCGGTAGCTCGTCTTCGTCACTGCTCTTCGACGATGTGGTTGACTTGCGTCGTCTCCGCACGGCAGCAACTCTGGTACCGTCCGGCGCATAAACAGGTTTGGGCAGGATCGGTATCTTGGGCGGGCTTTTCTTAGGTTCCTCCTTCTTCTCCTCCGGCTTCGGCACCTGGACTTTCTTGACAGCCGGACGTACCCAGCCGGTTGGCCTGTTTTCCTTTGGAGGCGACCGGTTCTTGCGCCAGTGGCTGTCGCTGATGACGCGCTTTTTCGGCGTGACCGCAGCCTGCATCTCTTGATCAAGCTCGTTGCCCTTCTTCTTGATCGGCGAGGGCGACTTCGCGGGAACCTTCGCGGGAGCCTTCATGACGGGCTGATCCTTCTCTTTCGCCTCGACGTCAGCCGCGTCAGCAGCAACAACGGGATCCGGCTCGGCCGCCTCTTTAGCTCCCTCATCCTTATCCGCTTCCTTAGGCGTTGCTGCTTCCTTAGGCGTAGCTACTCCCTTAGGTGTTGTTGCTCTCTTAGGTGTTGTTGCTCCCTTAGGTGTTGCTGCACCCTTCGGTGTTGCTGCACCCTTCGGTGTTGCTGCACCCTTCGGTGTTGCTGCACCCTTCGGTGTTGCTGTTCCCTTCGGCGTTGCTGCTTCCTTGGGCGTTTCCGCGGCGGCCTTGTCGGCATCCGGCTCGACGATGGTGATGGAACCGCCGCCCGCGGCTTGCCACTTCTCGATCTTCGCTTTTATCTTCGCATTATCGATGGGACCGGGGCCCTTGCCTAAGACGAACGGGGACTTGGCTTGCTTCTTGTCGACGGGCGTTGCAGATTTGCTCTTGGGAGTCACTGGCGCGGTCATGGGTGACTGTGGGGCGGCGCGCGCCTCGAGTTAGCTTTCAGGATTGCGCAAAATGAAGACTGCGGGGAGGAATGGTGGTCTGGGGAGGCGGGGTGGTTTTTCTGGCTTGTGACCGGAGAAGATGGTGTGCGGGTGCTGACAGGCAGGGCCGGAGCTGGCGGTGGGCGTCCTTACCTTGCAGCAGGCCACATGGGCCTGGATACCGCCTCGGATGGATGTTTAGAGAGCCGGGCAGCCCGCGCACAGCGCAACTCCCATAGACGAGCGGGAAGAAGCGGCAAGTGGCTGCAGTCGCAGCTAGTTCGGATCGCGGGTTGTTGGTTTGCTGCAAGCAAGTTGCGTGGTGCAAATTGTGGGACTGGGACGCTTGTAAGGAACGCTGCAGGCCTGCGCGAATCGATGGTGGCGCCCGAGCTTCCTGGAGAGGTGCTGAAACAGGGCGTGCAGGCGTTGGTTCCCGGTCGGGGCTGGCCTGTGGCTGGAAGGGTGTTGTTGACGCTGGGCCCCGTTATGTTTACAGCCTGGCCACCGCGTTGTTGTTTGCGCCCGATAGCTTTAGCCAGCGGCCCATGCTTGTGAAGATCCGTCTCGCACGACCTGCCTCGACCGTGCGCAGCCTACCAGAGCCCAACGCCTCACCGCCGCACACGGTGCCGCCCGCTTCGAAAGTCTTCTGCGAGAAGGGGCCAAGCTGTCCACGCGCCAGCAGCCACGCGGCGCCTAGTCGCGTGCAGCATCCACGTTCCGCACCCCGTCGATATTGTCGTCTTATTTTGGGCGCTGAGGCCTCGGCGGCTGATCAACAAGCAGCTATCGACGGATCTACAACGCCATGCACGGGCTCAGCATTGCTCTTTCTCCTTCCGCGACAGTGGTCAGGGCATTGCGAAGTATCATCTGTTGCTCACTACTCCTCTGAGTGTTCTTGGAACCGGCTAGTCTCCTCATGTGCGCGACTTGGCGTCTCGTGTCTTGGGTTTCTTGATTTACAGATTGCAGGGGCGGGCCAATTGACTTCTATTGTCGTCATTACCCCGTGAATTATACTGCAGTGCGTCATCGTGCTACCAGAAAAGCGGGTGCGACACATCATTTGAAGGGGCTGTGCCGAATTCTCCAATGCGATTAAAGATATATTTATATTTATCGTCTAATAATAACCGAGAAGGCAATAACCTTGCAGTCTTTTAACTATAATAATGCTTCTACAATTCCTTCTTCCTCTTCGGGCTGACCGGAGACGCATTCAGGCACTTCTCCACCCGCGCAACCGCCCTGAAAGCTCTGCCCGAAGCTCGGAGGCTGTTCGCGATCAAGACTAGTGCATGTCAGTATATTCGGCGCATGTCTATAGAACGGCAACCAGGTACGCACCGATCGGGACAACAATCCAAAATGCGTTCATAAACACAAAGTAGAACCAAAAGTAGTATGACTCTGGCCGAGAGTAGTTCAAGTTCCTCAAGAAATGGTCGAACATGGCCGTCGCGTAATACAGAACATCGCCGTACAACTGGCCAAGCGATACAATCGCCTGCAGAGGGTACCGAAGTGGGTGCTCGGTGGTGATCATGTGCGCGACGACGAAGGAGAGGGGTCCCCAGCACACCTTCACTCCACGCTTTAGTGGGTTTCATTTTCCAGTTTGCATGCGTGGCTCACTTACAGCAGTGATGGTCTCCATGCAGAGCACAAACGGATCCTGCGTCAGATAACGCGAGTCCGAAAGCGCGTACTCCTTCCACAGTTCCCCGAACAAGTGTTGCGAGCTACCGAGTCTCCTGAAATTATACACATAGAAGCCTGATTTGTATTCGTTAGGTTGCGCTCGATCTGGGAGTTTGCGGCTGGTGTATCTTGCCTTCGAAGAACAAATGTATGCAGCCACCTGTTACAGAAGATTAGCAGCTTTCCAGTATCGGTTCATATGGAATGGCACTAACTCAACACAAACCACAGTATCTGCAAGAGCTCGGGTCCGCGCAACGTCGGCCTGGTCTTCTTCGCGACCAGGTATGTGACCAGGAAGACCACGGCGCACCCGGCCGCAAAAGACGCAAGCAACTGTGGCACCGTGTAGGCATTGGCCAAGTATCCCGTAATGTCGACCTCGAGGGGATAGTAGGGGTGCGAGGGGCGTGGGATTCTCGTCGCGTTGAGTTGGACGGGCACCTCGGCGGCCGGCTCGAGAGCCGCCGCCGCTGCCGTTGCTGATTCTGCCATCGCGGAGGCCGCGGACGCGACGAGGTCGGCGGGTTCCATGGGGGGAGGGCGATTAGGAGGTGAGGCAGAGTAGCAGTCTGCGGCGAGCGGGAGGAAGCCGTCGCAGCCAAACAAGGCTGGAAGCTTGGATGTGATGAGGTCGTTAATCGTAGCGCGGGCCATGATTCGTTAAGAGTGATCGTTAAATTGTGCTTCGTTGCTCGTTAGGCGCGTCGTTCAGTCCAGTATTGTCTCGCTGGATGAAGTATAGTGTTTCCGTCATCGAGGCGAGAAGCACGGGCTCCAGGAAGCCGATCGCTTGCCGAAGTAATCCGTGCGGGTGCTGCGAGCACCCGGCGTGCTCAAGCAT
This sequence comes from Lasiodiplodia gonubiensis, assembly GCA_009829795.1. NCBI lineage: Eukaryota > Fungi > Ascomycota > Dothideomycetes > Botryosphaeriales > Botryosphaeriaceae > Lasiodiplodia > Lasiodiplodia gonubiensis. The sequence goes on along the minus strand of RHKH01000172.1, from coordinate 48,631 downwards.
CGAGAATTCCATGCTGTCCGACCGTTTCACACGAAGAAACAATGCGATTGTGATGTCTTCGAGACCGGAAGCGCGCCGGCGCGCTATCTGATGCCTTGCAGCCCGCGCCGGGCGGATCCCAACTTCCCAGCTTTCAGCTGCGCCGTCATCACCGGATACGGCTATGCTCCGCTGTCGATCCGGGAAACGCGTCCGCAGTTGGTTATTTCAAGCCTCTTTTCTTAGCCCACAACGTACGATTCGATAGTCGGCTGCGTGATCCGATTTGAGTTCCACATGCATAATCTAACCATCGCTCTAGATGCACCACTTCGGATGTTGTCGGACCACCTTAACGGTGAACAGAAAGGTAAAGAATCCGTGCCGACCTCGAGCGTCGCTAGTTAGCGGAACGGGATCTAATGACTCTAGCACAAAATTGCGTCACTAGCAGTTACTACGACAGCTCTATCATATTTCCTAGCATGCCGCCCGCGCCCGCATCAGCTATGCAAAAGACGTCCGAGGGTGAATGCGTGAGATAAAAAAAAAAGTGCAAGGCTGAAAGTGCCATTTCGGTGCAATTCCAACTCGAATACCAAGGCTGCACGTTTGAGAGTTTTGTAATTCTGATCTGGTCGAATAGGTTCTATTATTTCTCTCTACAAAAATCAAGTACCCACCGATGCAAGGGTAGTCAAGCGTTTGAGCAAAATCATCTATCCGATCTGAACTCCTGTGCCAAACCCGAAAGAACCAAAGCTTTTATATCAAACAGGCGCTCCCGCACCCTGCTTACTGCTTCTTCGCATCTTGTAGCACCATTGCCCTCGGCAGCTTTCTGCGATCTAAGTGGAGGTCCTGATGACTGACGCCGTTTGGCCTGATTCTTGGACTACTCCCATTGCGCGAGTGTCCATTGACACCTTTGTGGACAGGACTCCTGGGCGGGGTAGGTATTTTTGTCTTTGCAGCGGACACCGCGCAGTCGTTCTCCCCTGCGAACTCGTGCTTCGCATCTAGGATCCTACCACCGGCGTAGGCACACGCACCGAAAGCATGCCGTACTAATGAATCGCCTGTCAGGCTGCCGATCAGGAAGACTGAAGGCGCAATTTCCAAGTCCTCTTCGGCCTTTTCACGCAGGGTTCGGCCGGAAATCAAGCCTGGCAGCGGCTCGTCCTCCTCTTCATATTGACCAGTGGTGGGTCCAATGACCTCTGAACGTAGCGGCTCGTCAAGATATCCGAGGGAACCGCGCCTTCCCACCACATATTCGATCCCGCCAACAGCACGTTCGATAATGTCACCGGATTCCAGACGTATTGTGATTTTGACGAAGTCCTCAATCGAGGCGACGCCCACGATGGTAGCGTTTGCCAGGCCTTCGTAGACACTTGCCCAATCGCGGTGGGCGAAGAAAGGATTGTTTTTCTTCCTCATCAACGGAGATGCAGCTGCTTTCGACTTCGAAGAAGAAAGAGCGGCAAGTTTCATTTGTCGGTAGATACCGGCGTATTCAGGATAGGCCTGATGGTGGCATCCGCGTAGGGGAGAGGGTCTGTCCTCGGGTGACCAGTTAAACATGTGAATGATCTTGCGGTGCGGCGGCGTCGAAATAATGATGTCCGCAGCGGAAAAGCCGGAGCCTATCACCAGGAGCGGCTTTGTCACATTGTGTACATTGCGTAGAGGAGAAAGAAGCGGCGGTGGTGGGATGTTGACTGAAAAGATCCCCGACCCGAGCACGAGGTGTTTGCATCGGATGCCATGCGAGCCGATGTAGAAGCCGTCCGCCGTTCTCGAGACACGGGATACTTGAGCGCCATTCAGGATAGACTTTGCGATTCCGACAGCGTGCGGGTACGCCTTGTAGTACGCGGCTACCTGGGTCCGAGTAGGGCGCAAAAAGTGCGGCAATGGTTCGCCATTCAGAGCCTTCCAATGGTCCGCAAAGGAGTAACCGGGCAAAGAGAGCATCTCAGCATAACTCAGCGTGCCAATATCGTTGCTCGCTGATACTGGGTTGTCGGTCCACTGGCCTCCGGCGTGAGGGGGGTTCCCCAAAGCCAGATGTGACACGGCTTTGTCCGGCTCATAGCGCCAGTCGACACAGGACTCGGGGTCAATCTCAGTATCGGCATTTGGGCGGATCAGGGTGTCGAGCAGGGTATTGATCGGCAAGGCCTGGGTCGAATAGCGTAGCGATGACTGGAAGTGGGCATAGAGGTCCGGCGTCAGATCGAGCAGGTTGCGACGGGATTCGAGCTTCGCGCGGAGCAGCGGATCGTGGTGCGGACGGGCGTAGTACGGAATTTGACCGTGGAGGATATACGACAGGATCAACGCCGAAGGGCCGTTGCCTGCAATTCGCAAGAAAGCGAGCCCATTGCGTCAGCCGACAAACGTGGTTTCGAGACCGCGGTGCCACAAAGACGACCTGGTGGGCGGGTGCGGGCCGACACTTACCCACAATCACGGTGTCAACGTCCCGAAGCGCGGTGCTTGCCATGTCGCGCATTTCTGCAAAGCCCGAGGCGCCATGGGAGGAAGGGTCGCGCGTATCGACCGGGCCATGGTGGTGGTCTTGTAGATTTGTCAGGCGGTTAGGATGCAGAGCGTCCGCCCGGGCGGAGGTGGCCAGCCTTTCCTCTACGAGTGGGGGCGTCGGCTCTACTGTCATGGCTTCCCGAGCGGATCAGGTTGCCGATTTCAGCGTGCGCACGCCTGCATCTTCCGCTGTTTCCTTCGATGCTGAGATTTTTGCCTTTTTCCGCCCTTGACTCCCCATGCTCATTGGCTTGCCCCGCAGTTGCTTTCGGAAACGCGCACCCCCGGACAAAGGCATGTTGTACCTGAAAGCCTTTCGATTCAGCAGTCTGAATCGCCCGGTTCGCTCCGGCGTAATTACGACCATCTAGACCCGCCAACGATGCTTTGTCATCCGCGACCCGAGGTTATATAGCTCGCTCGTCCAAGGATGTCTGGACGAAAATGTCCGTCATGATGACTAAAGTGGCCGTTATTTGGTCGCATGACTTCATTAATGCTTACTGCTATGCCTCGACTTGTTGCGGCCGCTCTACGCGTGGGGTTTTTGTTGATTGCTCACGAATAACTTCTTGTCACGGATTGGATGTGGACGTAGTGATCCTCGTGATCCTTTGTTCTATGACCGCTATACTTGCCCTCTCGGGAATCATTGCTCCCTTGAGAATGCGGATCTTATTAAGTATTCTTGGCCTGGGATGTGCACGCTGTGTTTCTCATGTTGAGAGTAGTCTACCAGTTATTGCGAACTCGGTTTCGACAAGGCGATTTACAGCCGGATGTGATTGATCATGGTATCTTGCTTAGAACTCCTTGATGACATCTCCTCTGCGCTTGCCACGGAGCTCGTACTTGCCCTGCACCACAGTGTCAGCCTGTATCCACGGTGTATCCTGACAACACCTCGTCGCAAATGCGCGGGAGCTCCAATGCCCTCTCCGCTCACACGCTCTTTTCCTTGTGCCCCGCCTGAACCAGCTGGAAACCACTTGGCCCGCCATATACGATGCTCCTCCTCAGAAAAACCGTGGCAGATTCGACTCACATCACTCTTGTAGGCAATGAGCCCGACGACGCTCGGCACAGCAATAGCGACCCAGAACGAAAGCCAAGCGGTCTTGGGGGTCCAACGGAAGTACTTGTAGCGGTTGGGAGCGATGTCTGTAGGGTCGTCAATGCTAACTGTAGCGAAGGACGGGCGCGCATTCAGGCGGCGGGGGTGCGGGAGGGTGTCGTACTGGCGTACTTGACCAACGCCGGGTCTTCGTGGAGAACTGCGGCAACCACAATGTCAGCTCAATGCGGTCACAAAACCTAGGGCGACACAGCGCATGCGCAGGCCGATGACATACCGTGGTGGTCGCCTGCCATGGTGGGTGATGTCGCGGCCAGCAAGCTTGAGGTGTTGCGGTCGTGCTCCTGCTGTAATTCGCGGCCCTCGATTGGCCTTGGCCGCCGGCACTCGCGAGTCACGTGCAGACACCTTACCACTACCTAGCTTCGATCACGGATCGGACCATCTCATGTTCTCCACACCATCCATCCCGATCTTGCGGCCGGTATACCTAATTAGTAACTCAATCGGAAAGAGCTGCATGTGATGCTTCAGAAGAGTATCCTTATCTGCGGTAGGGCCTCTGTGCCTAGGTACTTTGCTGCTAGCGCCGGCAATCGTATATCCGCAGGTCTTCATCTTAAATTTCCAACGCAACCCAGCTTGAGCCCGATTTCCCAGCGCCTGTTTTCCACTTCCGGAAGTCATCGTACTTCAGCTTCCAACCCCACCACAATGGCAGCCGATCAGCAGAATGCAAAGATCACCCTCTACTGGTCAGTACATGGAATAGCATGATGGGTTTCCTTTTCTCTAGACTGACCCTTTGAAGGCTTGACAAGTCCCGGTCTCATCGTGTACTTTGGCTGCTCGAGGAATTGAAAGTCGACTATGAGCTCAAAGTGTTCAAACGAACAAAGGACAAGCTTGCGCCTCCGGAGTTGAAGGAAGTGCATCCTCTCGGCAAATCTCCTGTTTTGGGCATCCAGGCTGCAGGCGCCGACAAACAGATCATGCTTGCGGAATCAGGCGCCATCACCGAGTACCTCAGCGAGTACTTTGGCAAATGGCTGATCCCAGCGCGTTATGTCGAAGGCAAAGAAGGCCAGATTGGTGGCGAGACTGAGGCCTGGCTTCGGTACCGCTTCCTGATGCACTATGCAGAGGGCAGCATCATGCCGCTGATGGTCTTCTCGTTGCTTCTCTACAGTATGACCCCTCTCTGGCTTTCGCGTTCCGTGGCTGACTCTTCGAAGTGATCAAAACGGCACCTGTACCTTTCTTTATCAAGCCAATCACCAAGGGAATTGCGGGCAAGGTCGAAGGTGGCTTCCTGGAGCCGAATTTCAAGACGCACCTCAGCTTCTTGGAGGGGCAGCTTGCCACGTCCGACGGCGACTACCTCTGTGGCAAAGACATCACTGCTGCTGACATTTTGATGAGTTATCCGTTGGAGGCAGCGACGCTTCGTGCAGGTCTGACCAAGGACAAGTATCCCAAGCTCGCGGCCTATTTGGACCGCTTGCATGAGAGGGAGGCGTTCAAGAAGGCAAACGAGAAGATCAAGGAAGCAACTGGCAAGGACTACGATCCAAACATCTTCAATGCTTGATGCTTGGGGGAGGAGGGAATGACTGAATATAGGATAACATCAAAGTAGTAATGGCATGCCGCAGATCTGGGGGTGAATTTGTAAACACGTGTGTGCAAGGGAAGGTGCTCGAAGGGGATTACTGAGCTACTTCGTAGGTGATTCTTAAGCGCGGCCGTGCAGGAAAGTGGCAAAAGTCGTGGACGGCACGGCGCCACCGGCGGGTGGAGGTGCTGGTTCCTGCAGCAGAGGCTTTTCGGGAGATCTTGGATGGTGTTGCGATAAAGTTAGTGCAGTGTGAGCCCGTTGCCGTCCGAACCGCCTATGAACGGAAGGGCCGTGGCCCGAAAGCGGGATCTTGCGGGCAGCGGACATGCGAAGTAGCGAAGAGCGGCGGCCGAGAGCGCCACGGCACACGGGATGCCGGGACCCCTGCAGCAAGTCCTGCCAGTCAGAGACTGCTTACGTGCGTCATGGCGTGGCCAACCATATCCATCCCGCAACCTCCGCCGGCCGAGTTGCTGACAAGGCGCCGCAGCTTCATACTAGGCAGATCTTAACACCAAGCGAAGAGCCTGCGCGCGGATCTTGGACGCGCTGGCGTCGCCACATCGTGATGGCGGCCGAGATATATAGAAGCCGCACGAGAGAAGCTCTGGCTGTGTTTATGGGACGCTTCACCCGCCCTAATACTCAACGAGATCATCCAAATCCGGCTCAGCCAAGGGTACCGCCGCTGAGAGGCGTTGAGCGCGCCCGGAACCAGCCCCTACGCTCAGGGACACTGTCAGCAGTCCCGCGCGAGCGCCTGGGACTAAATTCAAGGCCCTTGGGCGTTGTTGTCGTGGTCGGCAACGAAGATTAAGCGACGCGGCGGGCGGCATGTCAGGCTTCCCTCATCTCGCCCTCAGCGCCGACCAAGACCCTGCAAACCCACCCCGACGCAATGTCCAGTCCTCTAGCCAGGTAGCAACGCCCACCAGCTCTTCGGGCCTTGCGACTCCGCGCAGCAGCTGCCAGCCCCAGCTGCGCGCTCCCGTGCCCGCGCCCGTCGCCGCTCCACCCTGCCACGAACAGCCCCCACGCTCGGCCACCGTCTCTGAGTTTTGGGATTGGGAAAACGCCATCGACTTCACCGACGTCGCCGACTTCTATGAGCCTCAAGGCGAGCTTGCCAAAGCCCAGTACGAGCCGCCCGCCCAGGATTTCAGCTTTCCCCACGCCTTCTCCGTCTCCGACCACAGCGCCTGCCCTCGGCTTACGCCCGCAGCCGCCTCTCCTTTCCTGGATGCGAGTAATCCTTTCCCCGCCTTTCCTTTTGCTTTCCTCCCGCCTCCGGCACCCGGCCCCGCCTCTGTCTCGGCCCAGCCGGCCATGAAGCGAAAGGACCGTTCCGAGTCGGCCTCGATTGGCTCTGCTGCCGCCGTGCCGTTTGGCCATGACGCCGTCCAGGAGCCCGCCGCCAAACGGACCGCAACTTCACGCTCGTCCTCGGTGGCAGACGAGAGCCCTACTCTCGCCCAAGGCGCAACCTTTGCGAACGATGGATCCCCCGACGTCCTGGGCAATGCCGCCAAACCGACACCCGCCACCACCGCCGCTCAACCGGTAGGCCGCTCTACGCCGGGTGGCTCCGCAAATGTTTCTAACACCGCACAGCCAATGGCCACGCGGCCGCGCAAGATTGCTGAGCTCTCAAATAACTATTCAGCAATCTTGCCTGCCGGCAAAGTCTTTCCGATCCAGATTGGAAACGAACTGTTCCGGCTTTCGGGAGCCTCGATTTCTTCAGATGGTAGGCTGGGTTCAGAATCCAACTCTTTGTGCGAATAGTTACTAAGGCCGCCAGAGCACCCTCGTATTTCTCGCATTTCTTTGCGGAGCAGCTGTACAACAACCCCAGCGGAAGGGCAGGTGATGTGAAAACGTTATACATCGACCGCGATCCAGCCACTTTCAGGGACATTTCCCTCCATCTTCAGGGCTACTACGTCAGGCCCCGCGATGGAGAGCATTTCGTCCGGTTGTTTGCCGATGCTCAGTTTTACAGCCGTAAGTCGCGAGCTTTGTCGCCTGCAGGGGCAGTAGATGCTGATTTTCACAGTGCCTCGTTTAACCCAACAGCTTTTCAAGTCGGAAATCTTCATTCAGATCGGTGGCCGTGACTTTCAGATACCCCGTGATCTCTTTTCTGGTCCTGGAGACTCGCCGAATTTCTTCTCTTTGGGTTTCGCACATTTCTTTACGACTCCTCAAGAAGTTTTCCCGGGATTAGATCGCCAGACCCTACTTCGACCACCATCGATTCTTCCACCATCTGTACCGAACCGGTCCGCGCAAACCTTTGAGGATCTCTTGCGTTTATTGCAGGGCTACCCTCTGCACATCCGTGACGAAGGCCATCGGGCTGATTTGATCCGAGATGCCCGGTATTTCCATTTCAAAGGCCTCGAACAACGTCTTCTCCCGTGCGAAATCAGCTATAACCTCGCGCGCGAGAAGTCCGAGATTCTTATGCGCCTAGAGGATATTCGCCAGTCGGGCATCTCATTCTCGCCTGAACCGGATTCAATCTCGGGTGCGGACTCCACCTCGAGCGCTGCTGCAACCCCAGCTGCAGGACCGCCACCCAGCGTAGGTGGAAGTACTCGCGCAGGATGGGTCACGTACGCGCGACCGTACGCGGATGAGTCTACACACGAACTCATACTGGAGATCTCCGGCGAATCGGCACGAATCGACGTGCAATCAATGCGTGCCACCTTCTACGACAATACCAAGGCTCGGATCTCCAGCCTTTTCCAAGTCATCGCCAGCAAAATGGGCCTACCCGCGACTCAACCACTTGGTCTTATGATGCTGCAAACAGGCGGCGGTGTAGCTGCTCAACCTGCAAGCCCAGCAAACTCTGGTGTAAGCGGTGATAGAGTCAAAATTGCTATTGGCGCCAACTGTTCGATAGACCTGGATGGCGTGCCAGTCTCAGTCTACAAGCGAGACCGTGATACTGGCCAACTTCTGGATCCGCAATCGAGCCTACTTCTGCGCCTGAAGAATTCCGAAACTGATGACAACAACGCGGTGTTCGATGATATGGCCTTGGACTGGGTTCTCTCGAGAAGCCACTGGAGACTACGAGTCCAACCTACGCGCTTTGACGGAGAGCCTCGGGTTGAAGTTGTCATGCATGCCGTCAGGCTCGACGCATACACGGGAGAAGCCGCAAGGAACGGACGAAGAGGCTTTCTCTCATGATGGAGGCCTGCTTTCGCGGGCATTATAGGTTTGTTTCTTGGTTACTTTTCATATAGTATTATCTTGTGCTGCATCATCCTGTACCATTATTGTTTCCCTTCGTGTTCAGGTTTCTCTCACAAGTTTGCGGCAGCATTGAATCGGAGTTGTGAACAGTCTCTCAGCATGGAACGCTCCGGAACTGCGTCATTGGGCGGTCTTTGTGTTGTTCGACGCATTCTTCTCTCGTTCAGTGCTAAGATATCCTCTTCGGGAGGTACGTCAATTTTCCTCCCGCGTTTTCCAAAAGATATTTAAGTCCAGCTAAAACTAAATACTTATTATATCTACTAACATATACTCGAAACTACGCTATTAGCAGTGTTGGGTTGATTTCTCTTTTCAATTTTGTTGCACAACAGCTCTTACTCCGCGATTATACATTACATAGTTCATACATTGTCATGACTATTGACCGACAGAAATAACCCAACAGATCGGTACCGCTCAAATTGCACAAAACCCGCGCTTCCTAGCTCCAAAGGACAAATACAGTAAGAGAGAAAAAAAAAAAGGGGCTGGATTGTGTAGGGTGGCTATACCATCCACCTGCTCGTCCTTCTTTCTAGGGTCAGCCAGAATGCCCTAGACTTTCCCAACAACACCTCTTCATCTACGATCCTCCCGCAGACTTCGCCCCCAGGACAATACCACTTAGGCTGTTCAAGGAATTCCAACGTTGAACTAGTCCAGGTGAAGGATGCGTAGTGCTTGCAATCCAAAATCATGTGGCCGGAGCCACCACAGCAGCTCCGTACAGTTATGATCTTTTCGGTTTTCACCCGCGGGATGGGTGTCGTGGACCAGCCACAGACTCGCCTTCTTTCTTGCTTCTTGCCGGCGCGACAAGAGGTTCCTGACCTTTGCTCAGAGCGGATTCTTTTTTTTTCCCCTCGGATTAATAATAGGTTCCGTGTTTTCAGATCATACGGCGTTTCTTCGTCAAGGAGAAATGGGCCAAGTGGACCTTTTCGTGATGATGGGCCATGGTTGTTCCTCTGGTAAGCAGACCTCGAAACCGAGCGGCTAAGCGTGATACGGAATGCCTCGCCATCTTCTCCGACACCACATCTCCTCTGGCAAGGAGGGAAGGTGTACATGTAAGATGTGCCAGGAACCCATGAAGTTTCCCTTTGTCAGGCGCGTGGAGAGGGTTGCGCCAAGAATTATTCTTTCCATTCTCTCGTTCGACTTTCACACGTCCATCTTGTTCTTCGGCGCCAGCTCGAATTCGGATCCGGAGTGGTGCGTGTTGGGCGTGATGGGCGTTCGGGGCACCGATTCGGCGTAGGTGGGCGAAGTGGGCGAGAACGGGGGCACCTCGACGTAGGTGTTCTGGGGTGCGGCGATGCCGCCGTCGGGGCGGCGGTTGGTGTGGGTCTCGCCGCTCCAGTTGACGTTGTACATCTGCGACGAGCGCTTCAGGCTGGCGAAGAAGGGGTTGTGCGTCCAGCGGCGGCGGTTGAGCATCCGGCTGTTGCGGTTGGCCGACTTGAGCGGCTTGATGAAGGACGAGAAGATGCGCGACAGGCTGCCCTTGAGGGCCGGGATCGAGGCGCAGATCAGCCCCAGCGAGGACTCGACGAGCGTCAGCGCAAAGGCCCAGCGCGCGTCCCAGGTCGTGTCGTAGGTCTTGAAGAAGATGCGGTGGAGTTGGATGGTCCGGAGGATGCCGCAGACGCAGGTGCTGTTCCGGATGCTTCGGTTAAAAAATTCTAATGCGCTTGGGTGGGTGGGTTCAATGCTTACATTATTCCGAGACTGAAGACGAAGCCGAGAGCTAGCTTCGCGCGGTTGGAGATGCGGAGGTCCCAGAAGATGGCCATGGGCAGGATGCAGGCGATGAAGTCCTGGAAGGCGCTGATGGCACCGTTGGCGACGTTTCCTGCGCCTTCGTTGACACACTTGTATTTGTGGTTCATCGCCCAAAGCGGGTTGACCTTGTCCCAGAAGGCATTCACTGGGGAGCATTCCAAAGGTAGGGCAATGATGAAACAGACTGCGTAGGTGATGATGAAGGCCATGTTCGCCCAGATGGTCCACTTGAACCACTGACGGATCTTGCCCAGTCGGCGGTAGAAGAGTAGGATTGAGATCTTTGTCAAGGTCGTGCTCGAGATGTAGAGCAAAGATATGGCTAGCGTGACCTTCCTGCTGCGTGGTGCCATGTCTGGCGTGATGTCCCAGGCATGGCGGTCGAAGCCGAAGAATTGTTCAGCTGCAAGGATATGTCAGCACGTAGCCTCGGGGCGCTGAGGATGCATCGACCCTTACCAAGGCAGATGGTAGCGCAGAGTCCCATTTGCGGAAGCTAGAGGGACGAGTCAGCGCATGAAGTGCACAGGGGGCCATGATGGGCAGCGTACCAAAGCCATGGCAATCAGAGCATCGTCCAGACCGGCATTGTGCCTGATGAAGGCGCGGTCGTACAGGCGAAATCCGACAATGGCCAGCGACAGGGCGCAGAAAACGCAACTGATGATGGTCAGGGTGGGCGGGGCGCGGATGCCGTGCGGGTAGGCGTCGGTCTGCCATTGGAGCACCAGCTCCAGTGGAGGCACCACGCCACCAGGCATGGCTCGATGGCGCAGAGGAAGAAAGTGGGAGGCGAGTCGTCGAGATATATTGCGCGGGGGAGGTTACCGGAAACGTGGCTCAGGATTCGCAGGATCCGGGGTGGCTTTTAGTATTGTAGTCTGCAAGAGTGGCCCGCATGAAGAAGGGTCCCCGATGCAAAGAGCCTCCTAGACCATACTGCATCAAGCACGCAGATCTGCGGCTGATCCACTCCACGTGCAAGTGAGGACAGCCGTCCAAGCTTTATCGAAACTAGCCTCAAGGATTTGTAGTTTCGGAAATAACCAATCGGTTGTCCGGAGACCCTCTCATGATGCAGATTTCACTTGTACATACCGATTGGACGGCCACGGCTATTTTAGCGGCTGCCCCCTGGCCGCACCAGACCCTGCATGGTGGTGAGGAAGAAACGCTCGCGCAGTGGAGCATTGGCTTCAGTCGGCGTCACGCCATTGCTCACCTATGATCTCCGGCGCAGTGTTAAGAGAGCATGACTTAATTTTGGTGCAAACTAGGGCGGCGGGTCCCTATTTCATCTTTTTGCAGGTGAGAAGCGAGGCGGCCTACGCGTTCTCGTTCGCTTGAAAATAAGCTCAGTCGGAGGTGGCGCACATGGCAGCTTCTCCATAAGGGAAATGACGCCGCCCCGTTGGTGACGAGGCTTGTGCGTGTCGCAGATCACTCCCGGGAAAAGGGCGACGATGCCGTAACAGCCTCTGCAGCCTTCGCCGAATAGGACCGACCAGCTTCAATCCTCACAAATCTCAAGATCCGCCGCAATCCCACAGGGTCAGCAGCCAGCTAGCGACAGGCCAAAAGGACGTTACCACGTCTCGGCAGTCGTCGTCGGCCCTGAAACAATCTCTTTTGCTGGTCTGCATTGACGCTGAGCTCGCTTCCTATTGAGATCGGCAAAGCCGTGCTGCAGCAATCTTCAGCCGAATATGAGTAAACATCATGCTGTCATCCCTCACATATTATGTTGTCGTCCTCCGGCCCTGTTGCAGACTTGCCTCCGGTGCCGGCGCTAGATCCTTCTGCCCGTTGTACTAACTCTACCACAATTTAACAGAGAAGAGAAAAGAATGACAGCCTTGGATTGGACTTGATCGCTCTGCAGCAGCCCCGCTGCTTGAACCGTATCCCAAATGCAAAGGCATGAAACAGATCGCCCAGTTGATCCATTGGTGGGCTGAGTACCTTACCCGGCGAACTCTACCGACCTCCCAGGCGATCCGCTTCCGACTCCGCACCAATAGGCTAAACGCATGGCCCTTGCGTTCTTCTTCCCTGCTTCAAATTGACGACCTCCGTGGGAAGCAGAACGAACCTGGCGCATCCAAGAGTGGCCGGCCGACCGAAAGCCATCACGCAAACCGCCATGCTGAGTGTCACGAGCATCCAACTTGAATTTCGCTACCGAGGTTTGGTGATGGGTTGATCAAGACGCCGATTCGCTCGCCGAAGTCGTGATCAGCGCACTAGACGAGACCCATTTCCGCTTTGGGCAGGACCGGTGCGCTCGCCCACCACACAGTCGTACTCTCAAACGTATGCGGAGCGTCGAGCAGGAGTCGATGTGGGGAATGAATCCGTGCGCCGCCTACACCTCCGGACACCAGTCCATCCGCAAAAGTTAATTTACACTAGCACGCCAGCAGCACGTCTAGACCTTTCGTCCACTTGACTTTCGCCTTTGTCCTCCGCTCACAATTTCAACACGGACACTCGGTCTACTTTGGCGATAGGTTTACTGACTGCTTTCGAGAGAGCACTCCATTTTCGGGGGAAGACAGACAACTTGTGAGTGCCTCCACGTACCTTCTGTCATCCTGCGATGAAAAGCTTTTTATCACCGCGCTGCCATGTCACAAAAGATTCTACTCACAAATCGACCAACTTGAACTTTTCACAATAAAACTTCCTCATACCAGCCGCATGGGTCTCCCTGTGCTAAAGACGAACAGTTGTACTTGGAGATTTCTATTATTGGATTGATGGCCCTTTTTTCCTTCAAGGTTTCGATGTTTAACACGCACCTCGAATACTCTCAAAATTTTCTCCTTGACACGAAATATCGGTTTTGATGGCTACACTTGCTTTCTCTTTTTAAGAGCTTCGATGACATGCAAACCTTGTGCCGCGAGACTGGTCTCGGTCTCTGAGGAAGGCTAGGTGAATATGCGTTCCATCACTTTTCCAGGGAAGTAGCGTCAGTATCATCCTCACCCAGCTACGTGTCGAAAATATCCACCATGGAGAAAACTCTGCCCAGGAATTGTCACCACCACGAAATAATACTGCTTCGTCATTCCAGAGCAGGTGCCATTAGCAAAATAACAAGCAGAACGATCGTTACAATCAGGTCGGATCGTTTAGTGATGGAGGATCGAAGTATTTCGGCACTGAGTCCGAGTAGAAAACGGCGACTACCGCGGAGCACACGACCCTGCCATAAGCTAGATGCCAACGACGGGAAGGGGAGGTCCCCAATATATATTTTCCTAGCCTGTGCAACCACCAGATAGAACTCTGCCGTGAAATAAGGGAGGAAGGATCAAAGCGAGGTAGAAGATCTTCTCAGAGTACTTCAATTCAAGATGCTGCTGATACAACAAGCGCGCAAGCTACATGCAATTTTGGAAGCTGCTTTTTAGTAAGCTTCCTGCTCTCTTTTACATAAGACAGGCAAAACATAATGCCGTGACGCCTTTGCAGAAAGTCAACAGTCTGTGTTGAAAGCAAAGAAAAAAAAGAGAAGATAGCAACGACCGATACGGGATTCTGGAATGATGTTAGAAGATCAAAGCTCATTGGATAAAGTCCCGACTTGAACTTACCGAACCCGCAACCTTACCCTTGTCGGCACGAAGCCTTCAATCTACCCTTTCGGGAGTAGCACACTGGAGACCAATGGCCACTGAGTAGGATTAGGAAGGGTACGCTCTACCATTGCGCTAACCGGTCTATTTGATGGAAATGACGATGGCTTGGAGGCCAGATATTGAGATACGCGGATGAAACCGTGGGACTTAGATGGAAATGTGTGTAAGAGAGTGGTAGACCACGGTGGGCGACGAAGTGGAAAGTTATTTCAGCACATTTCCATACTTCTGCTTCAATGTTTTGATCCCATCAGACTAAGGGAACTTATAAACCCGCCTTAGCGTCGATAGTGTACCGTAGTAATGACATATTTCGATACGCTCTAGAGAAGCTGGAATCCGCACTGAACTAGACGAGTCCAGATAGAGGATTCGCAATGCTGAGTGGATTGGCGAGTGCAATAATGGGATCCGAATGTTTGAATGTTGCACTACATTGCCATGTGAAGTCACTGGAGCAATTATAGATATTTGAACGAGTGTCACTGTATGAAAGGGTTGCAGAAACTTAAACCGAAAGGACAAAGTCATGTTGTGAAGAGAAAACACAATCCTCCGTCCAGTAATATTCAGCAATCTGCAATTTGCCAATCCAACAGTCGTCGAATCCAAGTATTCAATTTCACAATAGAACAAGCCAGAGGTATCCCATCAAGAACAATCAAAAAGGAGGTCATTACTCATGAGTGTAGCACCGAGCCGCTTGTATCCGTCGCAGTCAACAAACGGGTAAGGTCGGACTGCCGCGTTTAAACCTTCATAGCAAACTGCTTGAGGTACTCGTAGTCGGCAACGTTCTTGTCGACGGTGTCCTTGATGACCTTGGCTCCCTCCTCTCCGAACTTCTTGACCCATTCGGCGTACAGTTCGTCGTCGGGCTTCGGGATCTTTTTCTTTTTGATCAGCGATGTTAATATGCCTGTTCTAAGGGAAAGAATAAGGGTGGAACGAAGCAGACTGTTCCTTCTCATGCAGAACCGCAATCGCTGGAAGCCCAATCTCTTATCGCCGACATTTCTCTCAATCACATCCTCGAGTCCACGTAAAGCAATGTTACAGTCGAACTGATAGACGGAAGAATGATGTACGGAAGACAAAGGAGAGAGGAGTTCCAGGAGGGGTCTGATTGGAAGGAACAGCCAATCAACTCACCTGTGCGCGAGGCTTGAGATCCCTGGATTCGATGGCATCCTCGTGGAAGCCCTTCCACTTCTCGAATCTCTCCTTGGCGATGCGATGATCCTCATCGTTGTCCCAGGTCAACATGTCCGGGGTGTACTCGATGCCGACGCTCTCGCAGTAGCGCTGGATGATGCCGGCGGGGTTGTCGAGGAGGTCGTCGGCGTCGATGACACAGATCTCGACGGGCTCGGCGCCGAAAGGAGGCTTGACGGTGCCGTTGACCTCGCCGTTCGTCTCCTGGCCGGCGATCTTGGGGCCGACGAGGCCGATGTTCTTGAGGTAGTCGAAGGTGCGGCGGAGCTCGTCGTAGCCGGCCTCGGAGGGCATGAAGTTGTGGAAGCCGGTGATGTCGTCGAGCGGCGGGATGGTGCACCGGTAGTACGAGGGAATGCTGTTGCGCGGGTGGCGGATCAGGAAGGTCCAGTGGAACTTGGCGAGCAGCTCCGTCGGCACGACGGTCGGGTTGCCCGCCTCAACCAGCGTTGGGTACGGGTACGGAGGCTTGGTGGCCTCGTGGCCCTCGATCCTCGCCTCATGGCTCACCCCATTCGGCGCTCCGTTGACGTCGTCCTTGGCAGAAGTGTCGCTGCCGTGGGCGCTGTCAACGCGTTCGGTGGGCTGGGGGCCGTCAGTGCCGACGCCACGCTTGTACTGCACGAGAGATGACGCAATCGACGCTGGCTTGTGCTCCGGCGGCACCAGGTAGTGCGTGATGTCTTTGATGAAGATCCGCTTGCCCTGTCACCCGGGTAAGTACTTGTTGACATTTGGCAGTGACGAAGTGCGGGCTCCCGCCGGGCCGCGCTTGGGTCGGCGCGCAGGTTGAGCTGCGGCCGTCTCGCGTCTGCAGGAGGTAGTATCATGGTCGCACACCGTTAAGGCATGGCAGCAGTTGATGAGAAAATAGTATATTTTTTTCTTCTCGTGACTTCTGAAGTCGGCACGCGGGAAAGAGAAAATGACGTAGCCAAAGGAAAAGACGGCGGCAGCTCGGGGGAAGGGATCCAACCTCAGTGTTCTCACGCTCGATTCGCTCGAAGATGGTCCTGTAGGTGCTGTCTTCGAAGCCGCTCTCCTCTCTCGCCTCGGCGGCGTCCTCGTAGCGCTCGCTGAGCCTTTCGGGGCCGAAGTAGAAGGCATCACCGAACGGCTCGTGCACACACTGCAGCGTGTCCCGGCACGTCATGAAGACCTGCGCATGGTGAGGTGTCAGTGAGGCGCAGAGCAAGCGGCCGAGGGGGAACAAACGCGCTCAAAGGCCGTCGAGCATGCCCGCGGGTGGGTTGCTGCAAAGATGGGCTTCTTCGACATGATGGCCCGATGGTGTCGGAAAGCGTGCAGGCCGGGACTGAATATATATGGTGGTCGACCGGGATGCAGCAGCTAATCAGGGGAGCAGGTGAGTAACTTTGCACGAATCGAGTGATCAAAACCAAGCAATCGTAAGGGGCGCAAGCGGCGCAGGCGTAAGTGTGGATATGCGGAATGCGCTAGGAAGCTAGTCCTCCGGTGGCAGGGCACAAGGCAGGGCACGGCAGAAGCGCCCTGCGGTATGCCCCGCCGGCACTGGAGTCAGATGCGTCAGATAAGGCTGCAGCGGGCACATGCCAGCGGTTTGTGGAGAGGTGTGGCTGTTTCCACGCAGCGCATTGCGTGATTGCTGGATCGCGGGTGATCTCACAGCGCTGCCGCTGCTGCCCCAGGCTACAAAGACCGCGTGCCAGGGGCTTCCTGGCCTCCACACGTCACCGCAGCCGCGGCCCCACGCCCAGCCCGCTTCAGGTCTTGCCCGAGATGCTGCAGCTCACCACCATGCTCCGCCCAGCGCCCTTGATACGTCCGCTTTTTTCCCTTCCCACTTATCTCGCGCACCTCTATTCCCGTTCCGTGCGCCGTCAAGCGCCACCTCAGCTGCCGTGCCCAGAAGCTCGCCCAGCCCACTAAATGTCTGAGCCCAGGGAACCGCCGCCAGGCCACCAGTGCGCCCGCCACTCACGAGCCTGCCGTTCAGGAACTCGCCGACGAGGAACCCTCTGCTTCGGAGTTTACGCCCGCCGTTGAGAGCGGGGCACTCTCAACGTTGTGCAACAGATAGGCTTGCATGGAGGGATTTACAGCGGGCCCTGGCTCCCTCGCTCCCGCTCTGCGCGCCCGCAAGTGCGTGCACCGGCGAGTCCCCAGATTTAACGACATGAAAAACTCTGATGGCGGCCTTCGTCCAACCAAGCTGCCACGCCTCGTCTCCTGTTACAATACGATGCAATTGCGCCCGCGTCAATCCTCATCGAGCCTGGCGTTGGGTGTGGAGAGGGTCGAAGCGACCGTGCCGCGGGAAAAACCAATTGGAAAAGTCCCCGCTGCTGATTGGCGGGCCTGTGTCTCGGAGTCACGGCGGAAAAAGCAAAACCCAACAGCATCTGCAAACGCGTTACGGAAGCAGGGCGCCTGAGGATCTCCAGACGCGGGCTCATCCGACGTGGGTTCTGTCTGACGATCGGCGTCCCGTACGCTTCTTTTCGGGTGCGCGTACGTGACATCCTCATAGCCGACGGCCTGGATCTTTCCAGGAACGAAGACGAGTGCATGTCCAATTCCAGAAGCAGTTTGCATCGGACAGGCAATTGATGCCGAAATCAAAGGACTTGGATCATCAGATTCCCCACTGCCCGCTCATCGTGACGTCTGGACCCTTTTCTGACTCTGAAAAACCCCTGTCGGGAGCCACACCGGTAAACTATACCGCACGCTGTTCCTCGGATCAGCTGTCGGTACACCTGCCGTCTGCACATGTCCAGCTCTTTCCCAATCGGCTCCATGCGGAACTCCCGAAGGCCTGCAGCCGTCGCCTTTCGTTTCTCTCTAGGTATCCTCACATGCTGCACCATTATTGCTCTTCAGCCATGACCCAATTTGCATCCGGAGCTGCATCCGCTTACCTTTCGTCCTGCGTACTCATATATGTGCTTGCAAAGCGGCGCGACTTCCATCAACAGTGGGAAGCTTTTCCGTAGCGCTGGTACCTGCGGCATTGAAAAGAACCCACAGGCTGGCTGGTCTGTGCAGATAGGCAGGTACACAGCTTTACAACACCTTCCAATAATCCATCAGTGGTGCCATGGTGGTGCGGCACTCACCATGTACCAGACAGCCGATGTCGGCTACGCTGGTGTGCCAGACTCGATGTGCTGAAGGCCGGCAATCCGGAGTTCAATCCATAGCGGGGTCCAGCTGTTGAAGGATGCGAGAGAAGCTATGCCTATCGAAGCCATTGCCCCAATTCCAGCAATAAAGGTGGAGCTCGCTGTCCCCTTCTTCCCTGATCGGCTGGAACGGCAAGTTGGTCGTTCGTCCTACATCCCTTGTCCCGGTACCTCTAGATGCAATCAAATTTGCTACTATGATACCACAACTTGGCTTCAGCACAGCCAGAAACTATCGTGAGCCAGAGGGTGAAGCGTGCCGGTACTTCCAGATGGCGGTGATACCTTGGCGAAACCTCTGTCAGTCCTGCTCGGGATACTGAGGATCAGCGCGGGGTAGATGGGTGGCATTGCTGGCGTGGGAACGGAGGCCTTTGCACCGAGACTTCTCACGCGTCGCTCGACCACGTAGGCAAAGTGGAGCACCTGTGATGTAGTACTCTAGATACTTGTTTTTCAAAGTGCAAAGCGAAGACCCTGACCATCGGAGGTGCATGGGTGAAGATGTTTGTGCCTAAGGCATCACGGGGATACATCGGGGAGGCCAGCACTCTCGCTTGCCGGAAGTTTTCTTCCAGCTGACGCGCACGCTGAGATCCCAAACTTCAACAACTCCATCGGCCAGACGGGCCATCTCCGCCACTCAGTTCGCATGCGATCCGTTTTCCGCAATCTGCTTCGCCATGATTCGGTGGCCTTGCATCTGACTACGCGCAAATGCGGCGCTCGTCAGGCTGCAACTGGACCGACCGTTAAGTGCTAACACAGGACTCACCACACGTTGGATGCTCGCGCAAGGTTCGTCAGCACCTTTCTCGTACTTTCACAATCCGGTCACTTCATGATGTTCAAACCTGTATGCATAGTTCAACCGACGGCCTGGCGCCAATGGAGAAACAACCTTACCATCTTTCACCTTTGTCTGATAACATACATCTATTTTCACCTTCTGCATATAGATTGCATGGGGCAATATGCTGACCAGCCGCAATCTGTAGGTACATTCCAGACGATGCATTATGTCTCCATGGATCTTAGATTCTACGGTTCGCGCGATTATGAATGAATAACATACAAGATGGGCCGGAATAGATGTACATTGGTGGTCTGGGCTTATCAGCATCCATCTCGTGATGGTTATTGACGCCGCTATATCGTTGATCAGAAGGGGATGACTGGGCGCACAACCAGCATGTGTGTTTTCCAAAGAAGTCCATGCTCCAAGGTTTGGGCTTCTCATGTCAACATTAGTTATATAGCCTTGCGTAATATAAGACAATTTCAAATGCAAGTTCCTGCCCAGTGAGGAAAGATAGGTGCTGCTTCGTGGAGCACTAAACCGGCTTCGCAATGCTTCAGTCCGTTAGTGACCATGCGAGCTTGACCTTGCTGACTGATAGCTTGCATCTGTAAGGACAAGCGTCGATTCAAGGGGCCCGCGCGTTATCGGGGCGTGCCTGCAAGCGATAATCAGATACGAAAGTGGGGGGAGGCGCTTGGAAGGCTGCCATTTATCTTCACCTGCGGTGACTGCGTAAAGGTGTGTCTACGCATTGGTCGATGTTTGGACTTCTGTTGGCAAGACGGAGACTCCGGCGGTAGGATGGTCAGTTCTGCGAGCAAGGAGGCGGTTCTTTGCCGCAACGATTCACCGAGAAAACAACGTCCTTGCAATAGGATGGCCTGATTTTCCGACTTCGTTCTAGATGATTTAAAGCTCGGTACTGTCAGAGATGGGCTGCTTGTAAGGAAGGAGTGGGGTAGAGATGCGGTGTTGAGGGCTGATGTTGGCCGGCTATCAGAACCGAACGCAAGAAACGGCAGTAGCCAGGATGGCGCAAGGCTGAGAAAGGCTCGCACGTCATCGAGACCGAGGGACGGGATCGTCTGGGGATGCTGTGCAGGCAGCCGGGGAGGAGGCGCGCGGGAGATCGGCAACAGGCATCAGGCCGATCCAAAACGCGCTTGTCCAGCACGCCATTCTTCCGCACTCTGTCGACTTGCCATCCTGCTCTCCACTTGAGCCACACTTGAACGCACTCATTGGTGCCTCAGGGGCACCATGATCGACGCTGCCGTTACGCTGTTTTCTATCCCGTAAGCCGCTGCGTGAAGAACCCCTCCCGCTTCCTTGTTGGCGATCTTGCTCACCAGCCCGCCGCACGCCCCTTCTGGACAGAGATGCTTTCTCCAATCGCGCTGGAACCGCTTTCGGACACGCTGGACGAGGCCAGCCTACTTCACACAGACCATTGGCCTCGATGAGTGCTCGGCCACGGCCGGCTTATTCTCCGACGACATCGAGATATTCTTCCTTGCAGGCGCGAATCCCAAAATAGAGGCTTTGTGCTGTTTGCAGGGTTGGGGTGGCGGATGCACCCGTACATTCCGATCACAAAGGAACCTCAACAGACCCATTTCATCCAGCAACCACCCGCTTGAAACAGCCAGCTCATCGAACATGGACCCCTACGCCAAACTCCTTACTGCCATCATTGCTGAGTTGATATTCATGGCGATATCTCTGTGGGACTCCACAAGCACCGACGGTCACGCACTGAACCTATATTCCAAGGCACTCGTCCTCTTGGCAACAATGCACATTCTCATGGGCTTCTTTTCGGCCAGCATTGCCTCCAGGCCTCTTGCATTCGACTTTCCCGCCACGGCACCACCTCACGGGAACCCGGTCGGTCAGTGGCTGCTCATTCTCACTCCCAACCATGTTGCTGACGAGCTGCAGTACAGAAGCGTTGACTGATGGAATGGCCAATGGAACATGTGGCGGAGGGAAGCAAGGAGTTCGGCCTAAGTATGGAGGGCTCTCCGCATAACTACATACAAAGCAGGGCGCTGCACTTTCCCTTGGCAACTTTTACACGTTTGACATGGCACCATCACGGCCACTGAACTTGCCCGATTCGGCAGCAACAAAGGACTTGGCGCCGAGGGTTCGTCACGCCGACTCACCTCTCCTCATCAAAACACATGAAGCCTCTTTTCTTTGATAATCTTCAACCGCGCCGTCCGCAATCCCACAGCCTTCCCACATGTCGCCCAACCTCTCCAAGGAAGTCCTCCGCCAGCGTGCTGCTTGGATCCGCGATGATCTTGATCCGCGCATCTCCCGCGATGGCCCGGACTGCATGCAGCCCGATGACGTGCTCACCTTGCATGAGCTCTTCCTCAGCCTCCGGGGCGCTGACCTTTCGATATCCGTGCTCCGATACTCGCGCATACATGTCGCCGTGCTTGAAGTGGCGGGGAAGGCGACGCGCTGGCCGAAGAGACTGGCCGAAGAATGTGATAAGATTATTGAAGTGTGGACGAAGAAGTATGGCAAACTGAGCGACGTTCGGCCGCGGCTGTTCAAGCCGGATGGGAGGCTCTACGGCGTCTGTACTGGGAGCGAGCTTACCCGCGACGTACGCCTACTCTTCCGCACTCCCAAGAGCGGCACTGACGTAATAACAGGCTCTCGTGAAGTTCTGGTCGCAACAAGACCCCAGATACACGAGTCCAGACAGAGGCATGCAGCACGGTGCCCTTGGGTTCAGGCCTGGAGAGTGAGTCTCCACTGCGAGACGCACCAATTGATTCTGACATCTACAGCTGGTGGATAAACGGCTCCTTTGCCTTCCATGCAGGTATCATAGATCTCAATTGCACCGGTGGCGGCATCTGTGCCGATAAGTGCGGTGCCTACGCTGTGGTCATGGAAGGAAACGACGAAGTGTACACCGAGACTCCAGACAAATTCAAATATCGCTGCAAGCCGAACGACCCGGGGCGATTCCGGATGACGGCTGCCAACTTCAAATCCAGATATCCAATCAGAGTGCTCAGATCTCACACGCTCAACTCGCTTTGGGCCCCGAGGAGCGGCATGCGATACGAAGGCTTGTAAGTTCAGTACGACCCCCGTAGCAACGCCACTAACAGATCCAGACACAAGACTACAGGTTGGACTATCAAACCTACCAGTGCTGCCGAAAACAACGGCTTTGACCTCACCTGGGAGATCGAACTGGAACGTGACTACAGTCTGGAAGATGAACACTCGCAAATCTCGGCCTTGAAGCATCCGACAGCAGAAGAGACAGACGACTATATGGAGTACAAGAGGGTGAGAAAAGAGATGCTCCAAAAAGTCCGCGAGGGAATTTTGACCGGCATTCCCGCCAAAATACCCGAAACTCCACCACCTGTACCTCCGGCTGTTGCAATACAGTCTCCTCCCATGTCTCCGAAGACTGAAATGCCCTCTTTTGTAGGCGATTACTGTCTTATGCGAGATCCGGTCCTGCCCGGATCCCCAGAGAGCCCACCGTTATCGCGCACATCCTTCTTCCAGCCACCGCCATCACCACGTGCGAAGACTGGGCCCACAATCAAGCAAGAGCACGAGAAACAACCCCAAGCCCGCAGCCTCACCGTCCCCCAGAATCTTCACAAGTCCCGCTCAAACGTCAGCGCCGACGCACGTACAAAGAAGCCGCAAGGAGAAGCCACCTCCAAGAAGTCGGCCACCGCGTCCCAGCGCCCACCCGACAATGGTGCCAAGTCAAGTATCAAAGACTTTGCACGTCCGCAATTTGGTGGCCGCGATGCCAAAGGTAGCATTGCCAAATCCTTCACGCGCATATTTTCCGACGGCGCTCAAGACAGCGACATCCCCGAGTCTCCCTTCGGCTCCGTCCTGGCCGAGTATGACGGCGGCGAGCCCTCATCGTTCCCATTCGACAAACGATCACCCGTCTCTTCCCTTCCGCCAATCGCTGCGTTGCCTTCTTTGTCGACCACCCAGTCCAGCGACATGCCGCCGGCGCCGGAAAAGAGCAGCGACAGCGACAACAACAACAACAACGACAACCCCATCCTGCGTCAAGTCCACTGGGGCACTCCCGCCGAGGATGCATCCAATCCAGCAGCCAAGGACCACCTGGAGCAGCTGTCGACCGACGGGCTGAAGAGAGAGAAGCCGCGCCACCACCAGCGGCGCGACCGCGCCGTGTACGAGGCCTTCGACCGCCAGGCTGAGAGCGCGGACCCGCGGCTGCTGCTCGCCGCGCTCAACGAGGTGTGGGACGACTGCGCAGAGCCAGAGTACCCGGACATGGTGCTCGAGGAACCCATGGCGTACGAAAGCAGCTCGGGATACCTGGGCGGCTACGGTGGCGAGGGCGCTGCCGGTAGAGGCGGGTCGCAGCCTCAGAGCGGTGGTGTTGGTGGTACTGGTGGTAGTAGTGGCAGCGGCGGTGGCGGCGGTGGAGCCCGGACGCAGAGGAGCAGGAGTGACGATTACATGCTGCGGATTCCGCCGGGCGGGATAGACGTTGCGAGGTTCATCGCACAGCAGGCCGCGGGTCAAGAAAGCGGCGGTGGTGACGGTGTGCGTACTAGCACCGGCGCGAGGAAGAGCTGGCCCGGTGACGACGCGGGTGCCACCACCCCGTCCGCCTCCTCCGTGCACGAGGTCCGCAGCGTGCTGAGGGAGATGTCGCAGAGCAGCGCCACGAGCACCGAGGACGTGGCCCGGCGCGAGTCTCAACGCCTGTCGAGCAGCAGCGCCAGCACGAGCAGCAGCAGCGGCGGCAGCAGCATCAGCGGGCCCAGTAGGAGAAGGAGGAGCAGTCTGGGCGCCTTCGATTCGCGCATGCCTACTTGGACGCCGGATGAGGGTGGCTCGGCCATCAGTCGGAGGGCGAGGAGGCCTACGATCGTGCGGTTCTCGGGGATGTTCAAAAGGCAGAGTTTAGAGGAGACGGTGGACGAGGTGGTGGACGAGGGAGCGGCTGGCGAAGAAGAGGGCGGCAAGGGTGGTGTGGTGAAGGAAGCGGTGAGCAACTCGGAAGCGAAGGCACCGGAGATGATAGGGGGCGGATTTGGGGACGAACCGTTGTGAGTGGATGCTCGGAGTGAAACAGCACTTAGCATGGGCGTTAAGGTAGTTGATTGGTCGACTGTCTCTGCATCATTAGCATTTCGCATTGCCATCGCGTTGGAGGAGTGGGCAGAAGAAAATTGGTACTTACAAAATATACACTTCCAAAGCAGCAACAGAACTTGTGTATACCCACCGATGTTGGCGCGTTATTACAGATGCCACCTCCTCAATGCCTCCCATACTCTCCAGGCTAATCACGGTTCTCTTCAGTACATAGTGGTTCCTTGTCAAGTAACTGTAAGGCTTCCTGTATCGCATTGGCATGGCCTGTTCTTCGATATTCAACACCAATCGACCTTGACCATCCCATGCGAACTATACCAAGAAACGATCATGGTCTACGAAGACTGTCAAGTCAAATAGTTAGCCAAGAGGTCATCTCCTCGTCAGTGCGGAGCTAGTTCATCGACAATGACGTTCTCGGCCATACTAGCTTGTCTTTACAAAGTACGCCAGCACTTGCAGAAATATTTGAAAAAAAAATTTCGGAG